>JACCEG010000029.1:240697-379321 GCA_014065205.1 Tuber brumale | reverse complement strand
ATTTTGATCTGAAAATTGAGGAAAGTGTTTAAAGTGATTTATTTAACAGGAATCTCTGTATAGGAAAATGGAGAAGATGTGGTTGTGGAGATAATGTGTGGGGGGGGTAGTAGAGGTTGTGGTTTGTCGTGGTTGACTGATGTGTAATATGCAGCAACCTCAGTTGCCTTTCTACACACTCTAGAAGCACGAGGCCCTCCCAGGTATCACCTTCCCCATACCCAAGACAGAGCCCATCCACGGGCAGACTGCTGAGAACTGAGCCCAACTCACACACTAACTGATAGCTACTAATGACGTACTCTTTCACACAGCCAACCGGTTTCGATGGCTTGGATATTGGCTTATACTCTGACGCAACAACATTACTAACTTTACCAATAGATTGGTGAAAGCCCAAGGGTCTGTTGCAGAGGTCCGCCCGTTAAGTATTGCAGGAATGGCTCTTACCAGATAGTGTAACAGAAAACTGGCGGTAGGACTGATGTTCCCCATACTTACAATTGATGGAGATATGTTCATACCAAGTGCTGCCTTAAGTCGCAAGATAGATGTTTTCAGGAATTGTATTTTTAGATGGATCACACATTATTTTTACTCAACTCTATTGAGTGTCCTCAACTGTGAAGAAGCGATGCCTCCTACATCAAGTACTCTAAAGCAAAACAGAGGACTAGCAGTACTGCAGCTCGTGCGCTCACTCCTTTGGCTAGATCCAGGTACTGCCAAGCTTGCAGACACGGTCCTCACCTCAGATAACTACTGGACCAGCGAGTTGTAACAGGATCTAACTAGGGGTGTCCAAAGCCACTCCAGACCAGGCAAATAGGATGCTGAGATAAGGGCATAGAGCAACCTCCTTGCCCTACAAGAAATCCACTGACCTAACAACTTTGGCCTAGAACCCATTGCCATTACAACTACAGAAAAAGAAAAAACCATACCAAACCTTTTGCTGAGCTTTCACCTGATTGACCCAATACCTTTCATCACATCTTCATCCCCTTACTTTGAAGACTTTGCAACTGCAAATCATCCCCCCTTATTAGTGTTTTATCACCTTTATCAATAAAGTCCTGTTTCCCAACTCTCTGATATCTAATAGACATAGGGGCAGAGAGAGGTGTGGTGCAAACCCTTTGCAGCCCCCTTTAACCTACTTGTACCATCTCCAACCTCAGCCTCAATGGCAACACTTACATGGAGGAAGATCCAGGCTCGGCAGTTCAGACAGTACATGCTCCTGCGTCTACCACTTCTGCAGATGATTATCCTGCCCTCCCCACATTTTCACAAAGGCATTTGGCTGAAAATGTCTCCAACACCACCTTGGCTTTACTATCTGTACCAGACAACTTGATGAAGCCTTCCAGGCTCTCCTGGAATACCTGATGGTGGTTCAGAAGCGGCATATTACAGATATCCAAACCCTCTTAGATCAAGTTACGCACCTCACCTCCTAAGTTGAACACCTGCAATACCAACTTCACCACCGGGAACACCCCCTACCACTACCAGGTACCAAACCCGCCACTCCACCATGACAAACCGGGGTCCAGACAGCAGCCAGAGTTGCTCCTGTCAAACCCTCTACCACACTGCCGGCCAAAGATGCTCCCTCAGCTATTTTGACCAAACGCGACTCTACCATTATCATTAAAAGAGATAGCACTATTCTACCTTATACCACCAACCCTCTCACCATTCGTGATGCAATCAATAATGCAATTAAGAAGCCTCTTATTGCAAGAATTGAGTTTATCACAAACCACCATGTCCTCCTCCTTACAAAGGATAACACACCTGCCACCTCTGTTCTCAAAGCACATCATTTGACCATTGAGGAATCAATGAGAGCTACCATCCATGCAGTTATTGGCCTCACAAAAGTGGAAATCTGGCACCATGTTATCCTTTATGGAGTCCCCACCTCCTCAACCTTCAACACCATTCAGTCTGAGATTGAAGAGTTCGATCCAAGCACCCACCTCCCATACCCTCTTAGATGGCTCACCATTCCAGCCCAATGTCAGGACAAGGAAGCATCAGCCCTTGTCCTCAATATTGCTGGCAAAGACTCCACTAAATAGGGCCTCAGCAGAGGCCTCTCACTACTTGGGAGGAAGTTCAAAGTGCAACACTAATTGTCCTTTGGTGTGACACCTAATGCACTAAATACCTGGTCTTTGGCCATCACCCCTCCCTGTGTACCAGCACCCAACATTACAGCATTTGCTCCTAGTAACACCCAGCACACCTCCATACCTGCGGCGGATCAGATGGGCCTACAAAGTGTAAAACATGTATCCATACCAGCTTCAAATATGTCAACTGTGGTGATACATACCAGGCCAATTTTAAGGAATGTCCCACATACCTCAAGGCACACCAAGTGGCAACTGAGAGAAGGAATAGGGCTGTCTAGTATCATTACTTTGGTTTCATCCTTTTTTGTTAGGAATTTGAGGGCTTGGGGCATTATGGTTTTGTCAAAATGGCTCATAAGCTCGCCCAAATGAATGCTGCTACCTTTCTATATGAGATGGAATATCTGTTAGGCACCCTTGCGTGGTGTGCCTTTTTTATGTTAGTTCACTTCATAGCTAGTTCAGCTCCATAAGCATAATGATACATAATAATAACAATAACAATCTACGGACTAGTCCACTATCAGATCATATACCTACAAAGACTATCTCTGGTGGCACCAAACCTCGCCTTACCGACTCACAATAATGAACCAGAAGTAACATATAACTTCATCCAAGCTGTCACTATGGCATATCTGGCCTGAATATAGGCAGCAGGATGACCACCACTATCCTCTTACACTTACTGGCTAACAACAACACAGTACTGCCCAACTAAAGTAACCGAATGTCTATCCCATCTCTCAGAGATCAACCGCCTAGATGCTGGTGGACCGGTCTGGACAACTATGGGCCTCATTGAAGGTCTAGTACACACCATTTTAGCAACCCATATGGGCCTTGTTCTGTCAATACTCAGAATATGAATGCAGTAGCTCTTTCCTGAAAATGCCTATAGTCTACCAGGTACTGGTAGCAAGACTGCTCAAAACTCCCATTTGGAGACTCTGTCTCGGCCAGTCCCAAGTGTATGCGCACTACCTGATTAAGTTTTTTTGAAAACCTATGAGGGATTTTATTTGGTATTATGTTGATTTATTTCATATTACGGATGACTCTTGGATCATTGATTATTTGATTTGGCTTATATTGTTAATTGTTGGACGTTGTATACTTGGTTGTTAATTACTACTAAGGAAGCAGAGAATTATGGTTTCCTACTTAGGTGGAAAACTTTCAGTTGATTTGTGGAATTGTATTTTGCTTAGATATAGTGTGGGAATTTAGGTTTTTTGTATGATATAGGACAAGCAGCACGCACAGTTTTCTACCTTAACATAATAACTACATGATATGAAAAAATAGTGAAACAAGCAATATGGCACAAAACTGTGTATGCAGCTTGCCCTATGGCATACAAAAAAGCGTAATTTCAATGCAGAAATAAAAGAAACTACTAACATCAAACAAAACAAATGCTATCCACCTAAGCAGGTCAAATTTAATCCCAATTACCTTAAACCGAGACTAACAAGAACATAAGATTCCCAATAATCAACAAGCATATAAATAACACTACTCATCAACTATCAAAAGCCATGCTCCACTTCTGCTATA
Organism: Tuber brumale; assembly: GCA_014065205.1. Classification (NCBI taxonomy): domain Eukaryota; kingdom Fungi; phylum Ascomycota; class Pezizomycetes; order Pezizales; family Tuberaceae; genus Tuber; species Tuber brumale. The sequence continues at coordinate 375,614 of JACCEG010000029.1, read as the reverse complement.
TTCCCCATCCTACATTTCTACCCCTTTTCAACACCATCAGCGTCTGGTATGCCCATCCATTTTCGTTTCCCTTTCAGATATCTAAACTAGGGCCTTCCTGTCATGACAGGTATGGCCTCAGTCCCCCTTCCCCCCTTTGAACACTACACAGTGTCAGGAGTTACCCCTGATGTCCAACCCCTGCTCGATCACCTCCACAGATCATCGACGGAGGCGCGAGTGTCCTCCTAGCTGTTCCCCTCTATGAGTTTAGGCAAGCTCGAGGACCTCTCCTCTGGGGAAGCCGTCATCCTCCCCCTCCTTGGTACCTCTCTTCTTTCCTCAAGAGGCGTCTCCACTCAGATTGACAAACTGGCGGTTGAAATCGCTAGACGTTCTGGAAAAGCCGACGAACTCTGGTCCCACTGGGACAAAGCCCAATGTCCTCCTGCTTCCCCCAATCAAAGCGACACCACAGCGGCATCGCTCTCCACCCTCCAGCTATCAGTTAGAGACCTTACATCCAGGCTGACCACCCCTCTTCCCCAACCAGCACGCCACTAACAGCCCCCACTCCAAGACCCCACCGGGGTCCCCTCTGGCACCAAAGTGTCCTGAGCAGCCCCTTCCCACAAGGGTAAGGAGAGGGATATGTCCACCCCCACCACAACCTTAGACAATGAGCTGACCCCTCTCTGCGATGGTGGTGGTGACATGGACATCTCCTGCTACAGCACGTGAGACCATAAATGGTACAGCGATCCAGCCGCTCATACTGCGAAGGTCACATGCTCCTGGGAGGTTCAGAGTTCCAGGGAAGGGAGGTACCTCCTCCTCACCAAGTGCCACCCTGTCTCTCATCCGTCGGCTCCGTCCGGCGCCCCCTCCTCCCCGGAGGCCGCATCCTCGGGACAGAAGAAGAAAGGGAAAGCAAATACGGCAAAGAGTACCCTCTTGGCTTCCATGGTAGTATCTGGCTCGACCCCTTCGGCCTACTCAAAAGGTCCTAAGAGCCTCACTGATACTGTGAAACATTTCTTCACCCCCAGGTCCTCCTTCCCTAACTCCCAGTCTGATTGCCTACCTGCCTGCTTTCCAGATATTGCTGCCTCCATCCTTCGCTATGCCAGCTGCACACTACCTCTGTCCTTCTCTGCTCCGGTCAATGATATGGGAGCAGTTACCCTTCTCGCCGTCTCACCTTCTGTCCCCTCTACTGCGTACCCCCCCTACTATGACAGACTGACGTCCAAGTTGAACCAGTCCTTTCCGATGGGAAACGGTCCGTAGCTCCCGTTCTCCCTTGCCCCTAACGATGTCCAGCCTGCAATACACTCTCTCCCAATCACATAACTCCTGGAGGACGACGATGACCTCCCGTAGTCTCTTAGCAACACCGTCGTCAATGTCAAAAAGGTCAAGGTCCTCTGCGCCCGCTACCCGAATCCTGACCATGGCTCCAGAACCCTCAAGAAAACGACCTCCGTGGTAGCCATGGTCGCACCGGAAAATGAGGCCCTGATTTGGGCGACGCTTACCTTTTCTCCTCTCAATGCAAGATCATGAGAGCATACTCAGCTAACAGCCTCACTTAATGCAGGAATTGCTGGGAATCTGGCCATCATTCGGCTAGATGTAAGATTGACCACCCAGTTTGTCTAATCTGCACCCTCTCCCCCAGAAAACAGGCACCCTGATGCCAGAGCCCCACCTGGACTAGGGGCGAGAACCTGAGAGCGGTGGTCGACTGCTGCCCAACATCCCCCCAGATGTGTGCTGTCTATAAGGCCCAGCACCTGGCTTTCGCTATAGAATGCAGATCGAGACCCCCCTCACTCTTCCCCGCGGGGAGTCCTCTGTTCTGCCGAATGAGGAAGGTATGGGGTCAATGAACGACTCCCGTGAGGGTCCTTGAACTGGTGCACAACTCCACCTACTACCCTTCAATCCTGAGACACTCCACCCGAGGCATGGTAATGCCCCCTCAACACATCCCCCCATCCCAGCCCCGAAATCCCCCACAGGTACCCTGCCGAACCCCGCATGCCAGGAATCTCCCACTCCTTTCCCCCAGCCGTAGATGCCGGAAGGCGTGTAATGGCTCGTCACACCTCCCCTGTGAGTTCTGTGCAGGCGGCGAGCTCCCACAACCCAAGATCTATTCTACAACACAACTGCTGGGGAAGCTGGGATGTGTTTCTTTCCCTTTTTACTTGCTTTTGTCTTTTAGATTTTCCCCTTGCCCTTGTTGCTCTTCAAGACCCCCCCAGTTCAGGAATGGACCTCTATCATTCGCCGGCTAAAAAGCCTTTTTGCCCTCCTGCCCTGCTGGCGGCAAAGCAAGAGTGGCCTGCTACCTACACCTTTCCACCACTTACCAGTTTTCAGTCCTCCCGGTCTTTTCGGAGGTAAGGGACTGGATGGCGGTTGACTCCTACTCGTCTGTTGGTTTCTTTGATTCCTGTGTTACCAAGCTCTGGGTTGGGAACTTCTATAGCACATGAGACAGCTCCCCCATTCCATGAACTATCCCTCCAGTCATTGCCTTCCCTCACACCACTACGCCCACGCTGGTCATTGTGGATTTCAATATTCACCATCCATCAGAAGTCCCAGGCCACCTCTTGTCGATCTCGAACCTTAGTGCCTTCACCCCTTTCTTCGAGAAGGCTACCGAGGAGGCCTTTTGCCTCCTTAATGCCCCCGGTACCCTTACTTACTTCCCCTTCAATCCCGCTTTGTGTCCCTCAGTACTAGACTCACCTTTTGCCAATGCCCTGTTGGCTACCAGCTTTCAGTCGTGGGATACACCCCTCCCCCCAACAGGACCCGATCATGTCCCAATCCTGATAACCCTTTCAGAGCCTCTCGCTCACCCACCCCCTCCGGCTCCCGCATGGACGATGACTGACTGGCTTTCTCTTGAGGACGGGATTAAGGCCATGATATTTGACCTCCCGCTCCCCACTCGCAACACCCTACACATTCTCCACCTGGTTCGACACAGCCCTTGGCGGACTCAGAGTTGTGCTTAGACTCTACACCACTGATGGGAGGCCTTCTAATAGGTCCAAACCATGGTGGACCCCTAACCTTATGGCACAAAGATCTGCCCTCCACTCAGCGGTCCGAGCAGTGCGGCAGGACCCCCTCCCCTCTTCGCAGCGACAGTGCAAGGAGGCGCGGCTTCTGTACTTCAAGGCCATAAAGAAGGCGAAAACCAAATATTGGAATAATTTCCTTAAGTCAGCCACCCCCCAGATACTCTGGACTGCGAAGCGCTATGTCTTTGGCAGACCCCTAGACAGGTTTCCCCAGATACCCGGGCCCATCAACCCCACGGCAATCAACCAGGCTCTCCTCCCGTACATCTACCCCAAGAAACAGTCTTCGTGCCCACCAGCCATTCAACGCGAGTTCAGGGATGTTCCAGCTTTGTTGGCAGAGGAGATAACTATTGCCCGCTGGAATTCTTCTTCATCCTCTGCCCCCGGACCTGACCAGATACCGTACTCGGTTTGGAAAAAGGTACACTCTATGAACACCAATATCCTCACGTCCCTCCTAGTCCCACTTGTTTGATATGGGCACTATCCCCCTTCACTTAAGAGAGCCAATGGCATCATACTAGACAAACCAGGGAAACTCTCCTATCATACACCAGCCTCATTCCGGATCATCATCCTCTGGGAAACTGTCTCTAAGATTCTTGAAAGGATTGTGGTGACCTAGCTCCCTGCTCTTGCCTGTTTTTTGGGCCTCCTCTCCTCCCACTCACCTGGATCCCTCCCAGGTTTAAGTACCTTTGACGTGGCGGCCATCCTGTCCTACGAGGTTCAGCATTCTATGCGACTCCAGCTCAAGGTCTCCACTCTCTTCCTAGACATTAAAGGTGGTTTGGACAATGTCTCGGCCCCCCCCCTTTGTGACAGGCTTCCCACTTAGGCCATCAACCCTTCCATGGTCTCGTGGATTAGGTCATTCTTCTACGGGTGCTCCTGTCACCTGGTATTCCTGGGGACCCCCAAGTATATTCCCTGGTTTTGGTGGGCACCCCATAGGGCTCTCTGATTTTCCCACTCTTGTTCCTCTTATATGTTTCATCCCTTCATTTCCCAGTCCCTCGGGGCCTTATCCTCCCCTACGTGGATGACCTCACAGTTAGGGTCGCCTCCGGTTCGTATCGGCAGAATGTCTAGAGATTACAAGGTACTACCAACCCTCTCTAGGCAAGGGCGGAAAGGCTGGCAGTGTCCTTGTCGATTCTGAAGACAGAGCTTATTCACAGGGTGACCCCAGCGCAAAGGGTCCCTCCATCCGCGATTTCAGTTCTTCTGGATGGCCTTCTCTTTTGCCTCTCCAAACTGATACATTGGCTCGGATACTGGTTCATGCCCTCAACCACCTCATGCTCTAAAGGCACCACCTCACATTTCACGAGAAGACTCGCCATTGTCCAGGGGCCTTTGCGACAATTAAAAGACTCTCCAGGCCTGGAAAGGACCTCCCCCCCTTCCTCTGCCACCACCTGGCTTCTTCCCTCAACTTCCCAATTCTGCTCTACGGAGCAGACCTCTGCTCACGGAGCCTTACCATCTTGAACCGTATGTCTATCTTTTGGAAAACAGTCCCGAGGTCAGTGACAAACTGCTTTTCTTTGACCTTGGTTGGCATCCTGGCATGTGAATTGGCCTTCCCCCCCCTCTCACTAGTGATCCTCCACAGGCAAAGACTGGCCGCAGTCCGACTCGTGTGCCTTCCTACAGAGGCCAAACTGGCAACTGCGAGACTCCACCCTTCCTTTCCTACGTCCTCACCTTTTGGGGCCATGGAGGACTACTGGCGCTTCACCTGGGGCCTGACATCCATCTACACTCCTCTCCTCAGAGAAACACCCCCCCCTGCCCCCCTATCATGAAGCACCTTGAGCTAGACATGATTGCGCACTACACTTTCCCGTTCATTGACATCTCAGGCCCCATCCCAGTGGCCTTGTCCGGCCTCCTTCCACCTGACCAGCTCCCACTGAGAGAAGGGATCTCTTCCCGTGAGTTGATCCAGGCATGTGTGAAAGCTGCCCTCACCAAGGCTTGGGCTACCCTGTTCCCCCCCCCACTCGGCTACCAGTACTCCGCGACCCTCTTACCATAGCCCTTAATGGGTCTGGGGAGGTTCCTCGCAGGCAGGATCTACCAAATGAGTTCAAGCAAGAGTTAACTTGCTGCCCACCCCTCCTGCTTCACTGATAACTCCTTCTCCATCTGCCCACACTCTGAGGAGGATGCGGATGACTTTGCTCATGCCATCCTATACTGCGAGTCTCGCAAAAAGCCTCCTCAGCGCCACCTCTGGGGGCTCGCAGATATTAGCAGAAACAGCCCACTATGGACCGACATAAATGCCCTCCGCTCTCGGGGACGGTACCTTACTGTGGCCGCCACAGGCTTTCCCCCCGGTATTCCCCCTGCATGCCGGGACCCCCAGCTCGAGCCCTCTCCACAGTGCACGGATCTTCTGATTTACGGCTTCGAGACCTGAATTACGACGCCCACTACTGGTTCTGTTCCATCTATAGAGTTGCTTTCGTTTTGATTCTATGGATTGGTTTTATTTTTCCTTATAATCTTCATACTTGCACACTTTAGTTCCTGGGGATTTCACGTCAACTATCGGACACTACTTGGAAGATTTGATAACTTGGTTCGAATTGTTTCTTTTGTTGTTACAACTCTTGAGATTGAGGTTTTGTTTATGCCATAGCGAGCACTGCATGCAAGTTCTTGCACCGTAAACAATGAATACATGATGATAGAGAAAAGAAAAAAAGAGAAAAAAAAAAGTTCAACTATCAAACGCACAAGAACAAATTCTGTACCCCGCAAAGTCTATTGTCTCCAGGCACCACGAAGAGCAAATTATGAAAATAAAATGGTATTAGTATCTCACTGGTGACTGGCTGCGGCAATGTCACCAGCATGTATTTTGTGGCACAGCTGACGTGGGAAGCACCTCACGATTCAGAAATGTCCTGTTGCGAGAGAGTCACCTCTGATTTTTGGCATCACATGGGGGAAGCCAGTGCCAGTGGCAGAAATGTATCGGGCTAGCCCCTAGATGAGGTTGACATAGGTCTAGACTGGCACAACCGCATCTCCCTCATTGATTCATGTGTGTTGAGACTGACTTTGCAACATCTTAACACGGGAGTCAAATATTGCATGGGTAAAGGTCTCCACTTCCACCTTACAGGAGGTGCATATTGTGGCATTATGAGATTGTCTCCAGTCTGTCTCTCCGGTCAGGTAATACTTGCTGGTTCCCATCTCATGTTGTCTTCCAGATATAAAGCGGTAGAGGACTATAAACGAATGAGATGTGATCATGGCACGTAATAGATAGCTGGGTGGTAGAGCGTGTTCTGTTACCCACCTTACCACTTGGCCAGGCTGAATGGCTGCCCCAAGAGCTCCATAGCCCACCTCGTACCCCCAGTATTACTTCGAGCGTATCCGCTCCAGAGAGGTTAGGAGGAGTCTGTTGAGTCTGGTTATCTCCTCCTTGAGGAGTTCCCATAGTTTGTCGAGAGGTAGAAAGCTGCTCCTGAGTTGTCTAAACTCATCCCACCTCATTCACCTTGAGTGACTCTGGACACCTATTGTTGGGTGTCTGTAGGAGTCACAGGTGTAGTACTGGTTCCATGTTGGGACCGAAAGCTAAATCCTCGTGGCTGCATGATAAATATGTGAAGGTCATCAAACCAGCCTCTAAGCTGTAAGTATCATGTTCTTGGTGAGGTTGGTAGCAATCGGCGGTCGTGCTGCTTTGCATTTTTGTCCCAAGTGAGTCATAGAGTACAAGAAATTTGTTGTTCATGTAAGGACTAGGTTTCAGAAGACATTGATCTTGCGTATTGATCTAGCACTGCCAATGAACCAGTTGCCACTGTAGGATATGATCATGAGTATGAGCTACACTGCTCATTTCCTATTCCACCAAGAGAAGACTCTCTTTCCGGCATCACTCAGTCAGCATACCTCAGCAAAGGCTCCTTGCATCTTTGCTAGTCTCTTCTCATAGTTCTGATTGGTCTTTAGGAGGGGGCTAAACTGGTAGCAGAACTACCTAACCAGGGGCACCAGCGGAAACACCACATCATTTATAGCCAGCAGGGCCGGGCAGATGGAGGTGTGGTCCACAGCGGTATGCCAGTGTATGACTTATATCTATGGTACTGAGAATGTAACTCCTAATGTGGCGCCGAGGGTCTGGATTTGTATAAAGCTGGATTGAAGTCTCTCAATATTTGTTATGTAGGAATTTGACGCAACAGGTGTGGTGAAGCCATCTACATAGAAGATAACCAGTCCATTTGGAATTGATGGATGCAGGTTTACCACTTATATGATGTAGAAGAGCGGTGATATGGGGGATCCCTGTGGTGTCCAAACTCAAAGCGGCGAAAATGTTCCTTGTGCACCTTTGAAGATCAGGTGGCATTTCCTCGCTGGGAGGAAGGACCTCTCCATTGCTATCATATAGGGCCGGGTTTTCCTCTACGCCTGGTTAAGGCAAGCTGGTCAGCATTAACATTATTGAACCCTCCTTTGATATCTAGGAAGACGATGGTTGCCTTGAGTCAGGCCACTTGCAGTAGGTGGATCTCATGGGTAAGCATTGTGATAACAGTAAAGCAGTTAAGGCCAGTGAGCGAGTCACACTGATATGGGTGAAGGAGGCTGTTAGCCCGAGCTGGGGCAGCGAGACGCACTGTTACAATTGTCGCCAGTATGTTGGATACTGATTTAAGTAGCAATATAATCGTGAAGGCAGCTCGTAATTTGTATTCAGCTTTGCGGACTTTTGATAGCACGACTCCATTGACTATCTTTTGGGAGGCAGGGTGGATGCCATGTAGGATGAGAGGGGATGTGAGCTGTAGGAGTAGGCGCTTGTTGTTGGCATGTACCTTTTTCCAGATTCCATATGGGATTGCAGCAGCTCCTGGGATAGAGAAGTGGAAGCAATTACGCAGCGTCATGGAGACCTCGGTAGAAGTAATAGGAGGTACTTCGTGGAAGTGAGGGAGGAGTAGCCTGAAGCTCTCTAGATGCCTCTGTGGAAAGAAGTAATCATGGAGAGTGGAGTTGATCCGAGCTGCAGTAGAAGTGTTGGGAAAGTCTGGGAATCTTTCAGGTGGTAGGCCACTTACAATCTTCTGTGAATTCCATACTGAGCTAGTATCTATTCCAGCCAACTACCTTTTCCATTGTTCTTATTTTGCTGCCAGGATAGCCTTAAAGGAGGCCCCTGTGGCAGTTCAGGAGAGGTCCAGGGTAGACCTGTATACTCTTCTACCTCTTCTTCTTTTGCTTTTTTCTCACTTTTATATCATATAGTTATTGTCAGGTACAAAGCTCAGCATGTTGCTCTTGCTATGGCATCCAATAATCCTTAATCCCAATGAAATTACATAAAAGAAAAGACTAACATCTAATAACACAAACAGTGCTCCACCCAAGTGGGAAAAAGATAATCTCAAGCTCCATCTTGGTAACTAACAACAAAGTATAGCCTTCCAATGGCTAACTATCAAGCCAGCCATTAAAGAACAAAAGTAAAAAACAGCCAAACGTAAAGCAACGCAAGGCCATAACCAAATACCAAACATAGGGAAACAAACAGCATTAATTGTAACTGGGGGAAGCCCAGACAAAACCCCATAGCATAAGTAGTAAAGAGACCAAGGCCATGCTAGTCAACAACTGAGGAAAGAAGTCAACCCACAGTACAGCCAACATAGCCAGTAAAGAGCAGGAAGATGCCAGCTAAAGATAGTAATCTGAGAACACTGTACAGGTATTCGGTGTCAACTATCTTAACACCTTCTTATTCCTGTCACAATCTGCCAATAGACGGACAGGGTGTACAGGGTAGGAGAGAGAGAGGGCTGCATGGAGGCCGTCGCAGTTCACACACTGAAGGGGAAAGTGATGGGAGAGATGGCCTCGAATGCGACAGTTGGCTGTGGGTAAGGCGTGAACCCAAGTAGAGTATGAGATGTAGTAGCAGTGGCAGGTGCAGGGGCAGCTGCACCTGTCATTGTAGTTTCCAAATAATGGACAGGTGGAACTCTCAGTGAGGGAGGTAAAGCAAAGCTGACACTCAGTTCAGAAGGTGGTAGAGAAGGCTGAGAGGCATCACTCAATAAGGTGGGGTGCTTTGGGTCCAGTGTGGTGATGACAATGGAGGAAGCAGCATTTTCGGCATGAGAGCTATCAGAAGTAAGGTATTTCCGCAGTTGGGTAAGGGTTACCCCAGTGTTGTAGTTGGTAAGCTCTGTTGTAATACCTGACGAGGGTTCCCAGGTAGGTAGGCCATACACAATAGGTGGTATAGCAGGTATGTCCAGATGGACGGTAGTAGCACCTGATATCAGGTGGAAGAAGGTAGATCCTATGCTGTGAAGTATGGTGGCCCTGGCAGTCTCCATGGTGGTAAGGGTAACATTGCCTTGCGAAAGGACAACTGTCTGGACAAGAGTGGAGGAGAGAGCCTTATTGATTGCATCTCTCAACTCCAAGGCTGATGGGATGAGAAAGGAGCCACATCTTTTAATAATCAGGTATCGGGTTCTCATGGTTAGATGCTTCTTTGCCTGAGCTGAGGTGGGAGTAGGGGTGGCAGAAGCTGCCTGGGTGGCCAGCTGCATGGTGGAGAGGGACCCCTCGTTCTCCTTTCTCACCACTGTCATTCAAGAAGGGCCAACAATATAGGTAGGAATAGGGGCTGAGGAGGGGGCTATGGGATGGGCAGGCAGGTGGGAGGTAGACTCCTGGGTGGAGGTAGTGGAATGTGGAATTGGAGTAGGAGGTAGTGATATTACAAGTGAAGAGTGGATCTGGTACAGTTGAGGCGTCAGGTCACTGACAGTTTGGTTGAGGATGTCAAACTGTCATCTGAAAACAGTTTTGATCATGTCTAGTATTCTGGTGAATACTAACATCTCTGGCGATAGGTTGATTTTACCCAGTCCTCTGCGATAGGCTACTTTGACAAACAGACTTTGAAAGTAGCCTGGCCCAGGAGGGGCACCTTCTGTAACCTCAAGGAGAATGATAAGAAGACAGGTGTAGGAGGCGTTACTGTAGGGCCACTTAAGAGAAAAGGGGCCCTGAGGCGAAATAATGGGGGACAGAGTACCACTGCTATCACTAACAGTGGAGGAACTAGTGCCTGCTGGTGGTGTAGTCTTTCTGTTAGGGCCCTACGCTTCTTCTTACCTGTGCCCTTATCAGCATTCAAAGGAGGAGCCCCTGGATCCAGCAGCTGTGGTGATAGTGTTTAGCCCAAAGAGAGGTAATCGGCGAGGCAGTGACAGACGGTTTTAAGCTAAAGTGAGTAAGACTTGGGTAAGATTGTGACGTGGTTTTTTCTTTGACTGTGGTTGTAAAGGACACACAGGATGGCCCGTTCTTGTACCTAATAAGCAATTTATGAATAAGAATAAAGATAAAAAAGTAAAAATAAAAAATAAAAATAAAAATGAAGGTAATAAGGACTCCTGCAGGGCCCCAGTACCTAAGTGAATTGGCCAGCCTTCCAGCTGGGCTGATGAGCCCTCTATCTCTGACATCCTAACAGGATATTAAACGTGGCACCATCTGTGTCTACACTACTAACAGGGTAGACCTCTAACTCACCTTCTCGGCAACCTATTATTGTTCAGCATAACCGCCTAGAAAGCTGGGAGGTGTTTCTTTCCTTGATTAATAGCTTTATCCTATAGAAGCTTCCACCTCATGCTGTTTTTTCTTAGTAGATCCTACTGTTTTTCATAATTGCTTTCTATACTTTATGTCTTACTAGGCCTTGGCCCCACCATTCGTACACAAGACTCCTTATTAGGTGGCAGCTTTTGTGTTTGTAGACTGATTAGATCTTTTTTGAATACTTCTAGTGCTTTTTAGCTACCCTGATTTGATGGCCTTGGATGTTTTCTGTCCACTAAGAGATTTTGACTCAAAGTTCACATAGTTTTAAATATATAAGGCTTACTCAACTAATAGAATCACCTTGGATAACTAGACAATCCAACTTACCAAATCTTTTCTCGACCGACACAACCCTCCTATAGTGGCAGCTAACTAGAACATTCACCATCCATCTGCTGACCCTCTCAAGGAGACCTGGTCTAATAAATGTGCCACCTCCTCTCTATACTTTCACCTGGTAGCTGACTAGAGCTGTTCACTTATAAATATACCTGGGTGTACTGCAGGTACCTTTTCAGAGCTACTCAAGACTGGGAGTCCTCGACCTCGCCTTTGCCACCTCTAGCCTTACTACCTTTTTGTAGAGCTTGAATACCTCCCGACCGGCCACTGGCTCAGACTACCTGCTAATCACTTTTACACTAAACTTACGCATACTCCAGACACCAGTCCTCTTGCACTGCTAAAACGAAACAGACTGGGCCAAACTCACGGAATCCTTTGAAAACCTTGGTTTTCCTGCACCGCCTGAACGCTGTATAGACCTCTGCCTAGACAGATGGTTGGAATGCCACCTGGATTTGATCACTATTCTCCTCAAGTTTATGACCGCCACTAAGAGGCAGTCTCTATATACAAAGGGCTGGTAGACAACAGATATTACACGGTTGAGGCCAGCACACTAACGGGTTTCCAGAGCCCACAGTACTGATCCTCATATGACTCCACTCAGTGAGGTCAAAGCCAACTGCAGCAGATACTTCAAGGAGATAAAAGGGGCCAAGGTGGCTCAGTGTAAGAGCTTCCTATGCAGGGCCACCCTCCAGACAGTCTGGATGGTGACGAAGAGGGACACAGGAAGAGAAGAGGAATAGTTGCCTGAACTCCCTGATGCCGAGTCCTCCTTCCAGGTAAACACTGCATTGTTAGACCCTTTCATTCCTCCCAAACCCCCTATACAATTAGTTACGTACCAATGGTTTAACCACACAGTGCCTCTGATCACGCAAGAAGAAGATGACTTCTTTTTCTTTTTTCTTCTTCTTTTTCTTTTTAATCATATATTACTTGTTAGGTATAGGAATAGGCATGCAGCGAAAGCTATGGTAAAAAGAAAACCTTAATTCCAAACAAACGAACAAAATTAACCAGAGGCCCAAATCCCCAAAAATGACAAATCCGCCACCAGCACCTCAAACGGTGACCTCTCAAGTCAGTAAAGCAAACTACCAATATCTCTTAAATAACAAACTAAAAAAATTCATCAGTTGCATGTAGATCAAAGCAGAGTAGTAGATAATAGCGAGCCCTCTTTTAGGGGTGAGAGCGGCCTAATGGACGGCATTGGAGGGGGAAATCTGGTACCAGTAGTGCGGATATAGTTTGTGAGGCCCATAACAGCTGGTATCGAGGAGTATATACATGAGGCAGGGCCAATGTCGGTAACTCCACGGTGGTAGAGCGACCTCTTGACAGCCTTATCCGAACAGTAGAGGATGGCGTGGGAAAATGTCTTATTATCCTCTTTGCAGAAAATACACAGCGAGGTTGCTTAGGGTTCATCCCAAGAGTGATGCACAGCCAGGTAACCTTTCCCAGCCCGTCCTCGGTGTATTCTGACTGCTGAGAATCAGCCAAGCCCCATGAAGGCATGTGGTCTCAGTGTAGCTTCGTAAGGGTAGTATCGGGGATGCATGGTTGTGTGTAGCTAGTCAGTGAGGAGCTTCGCCCTCAGGGAGGCATTGATTGACGTATATGCCGAGGGCAGGGCAGGCATGGGAGATAGCCCCGGTTCTAGGGCTGGGTAGGCCAGTGGAAAGGTCTTAACCTGTTGTAGAACCGGCAGTAGGAGGTGTGGCAGTGCGTCAATAGGAAGGTAACTTCTTGTGTGTTGTTCAACCTTGTCTTGGCCCCAGCCCTTGGGAATGTTGTTTTGCACCGTCCATTTGAGAGGACGCTGGTGTGTAGCTCTGTCAACATGGGAGGTGTATGAGGGGAAGTCAGGGAAGAGACTGGCTGATGCCGGGCTGTAGGCAGGGGAGGTGCAGGCTAGCCTAAGTGCTACCATTCTCCTATAGTGAGGTATCAGTAAGTCGAGAGGAGGGAGGCAGGCCTCAATGGCGAGGATCGTTGTAGGGGTTGAGATAAAGCAGTTGGTGACACAGCGGATTACTTTGTTCCACAGGACTGACATCTTGTCCAGAGTGCCTAGTGTAGGAGTCTGGAGGTTGGCTTCATAAGTTAGAATAGGGAGGATTAGGCCTATTGCAAACATTGAGCAAATGTAGGGAGGCATCCCCGCTCTGGGGAGAGTGAGCCTTTGGATAGTAGAGAATGCTCCAGGGGCAAGAATAAGTCGCTTGATGAAGTGTGTAGTTGTTTTCAAGGTCACAGTTAACCAGTATCCCCACCATCTCTAGGGGGAGGAGGGCATGAAAATCGAGCCATTAAGAGCAATCGGCTGGTTAGAGACCGGAGACCAGTCCTTGGGCGACCTCCAGTGGATTAGTTCTATCTTGGGGATTGAAAAGAAAACTTTAATCCTTGCTGCTCTGCTCTGAAGTAAAGTAAAAACACATTGAAGATAACTAATATTCTCCTGATAAGAAGTAGTAGAAACCTTAATTGAAAAATCATCAATATAGGAAAAAATCACCCCTTGGAGTATAGAAATATGCAACTCAGAAACAAAAAGTTGTAAACCACAAAGGAGAAAGAGGAGAGCCTTGGGGTGTGCTGACTTGGACTGGGGCATAAGCTCCAGAGGCTCCTTGAAATAACAGTCAGCAAGAGCGGTCTGTGAGAAAAGATCAAACCCAGGCAACCAAGTACTTCGGGGTGCCCTTGGCCCTGAGTTGCGCTCTAAGGGTATTGGAAGAAACATTACTCAAGCCTCCCTTTATGTCTAAGAACAGGGAGGAGGCTTTGAAGCAGAGGGTCATGTCTTGGCCTAACTTCATGTGTCAGGGCAGGTGAGGCGTTGAAGGTTGAGAGGCCAGCAAGTAAGCTGCAATGATTTCGATTTCAGAGCTCCACTTCACCAGCTTTTAGACAGAGGTAGGTAGCCACAATGGGTTATAGTATCCTTACAATAGTCTGCAGCAACACTATTATTCAAAAGGATGAGGGGGTAGAGTAATCTGGTTTGCCCTGTTTTGGCAGAACCATGCCGTTAGCCATTTTGAGATTCTTAGGCTGGTGTCTATAAGCGTCGAGGGGAGCGAGGATGGATATTAGCAGAGATGGGTTGGTTGTGTGAACTTTCTTCCAGACCACATACAGGAACTGGTCTGGGCCGAGGGCTGAGATATTTGAGGACTTGGCGAGAGCTAGTGAAATCTCCATTAGTGTAAGAGGAGGGTGTTCCAGGCTAAAGTGGGACATAGGCTACCACCGGTGTTGGTAGTTTCGGGGGAAAGAAACAGTCTAGTAGGACGGTATTGATTTGCGAGGCATAGTTTGCATCCAGTAGGTCAGGAAGCCTATCTTCTCTTCCCATCGCGGCCTTCTTGGCTTTCTAGACTTACAATTGTATCACACTAGCCAGCAATTTCTTCCAGTAAGTTGGCTTAGCTTTCTATACATGAAGATGCCTTTTTCTTTTTTTCTTTTTCTTTTTTAATTCATATGTTACTTGATTAGGGTACAAGAACGTGCGTGCAGCGTGAGCTGTGGCAAAAAGAAAACCCATAATTTCAAACATGCCCCCTCCCGCCAGGTAAAAGCTGTCAGTCCCAAGCACCTCTGGTATGGAGCTAACAGCACATCTCGCCTCCAGAAAGACTCATCCCTACCTCGCAAGGGAACCTTGAGAGTAAGAGAAGCCTAACAGGAAACAAGCCAGAAACATCAGTGAAAATCCCGCAGGAAATCTCGGCCCAAAGGCACAAAAGAAACCAAGGAATATTCCGAAATACAGCCCGTATATGTATAACTAGCCAAAAAAAGGGAAAGTTGGGGCGGTAGCGCCTCACTCAGAGTGGGCTCACAGAAAGGTATGGTGGCAGGTGTCAGCCGTTGGACTTGGAGGAAAGACGGTTGAGTAGGAACGGCTTCGGCACTCGCATACCCTGAAGAGGAGTAGCAGTAAGGTGCCAGCTGGGAGTGGGTGGGTACCGGAAGAACTCCAGCAAAATGGAGGTTAGCCGTAGGATGCCAGCCAGGGTAGCAGCAAGATGACAGCTTGGTTAGGGGGGGTGGCATCAGTGCCCACGAATAGTGATGACGGCAGTAAGGTGCAAGCTATATAGTAGCAGTGGGGTACCAGCCGAGTTGAAGTGAAGTGTAGCAGTAGGATGCCAGCCGATTGCAGAGGTAGGGAGTGCAGAAGGAAGGTAACCGTTCTAAAACTAACAAAAAGGCTGTCGGTATCATGTTTGTGTCTTGCTAAGCAGCCTCCCACGAGCCCCAGCCAAAGCCAGCAGTCTTACCACGTCTCTCATGTAGTCCCTTGTTCTCTGAGAGATAGTGTCACTATAGTGGATGGGATACTACCTGCGGAAGGAATGAGCAGGGAAAGAGGGTGGCGAAAGTGGCCAGAACTTGTTGAGGAAACCTGATACAACTCCTCCAGTTTCTTTAGGAGGAGGGATACAGGAACCTATCGTCAATGCCTACCCCAAACCGTGATCGCAGCTGTCTGCCAATGTGAAGAAATAATAGTAGCCGACCATACTGATGCTAAGCGAGGCTAGAGGAAAAGCCAGGTAAAGGGGTTCCTAGAGATCTTGCGAAGCCAAAGGAGAGGATGGAGTATCCCAGGAGGGCAGACCTTGAGGAAAAGGAATGAGAAGACAGACCCGAAAGTCAGAAGGAAGAGTGGAGATAGCTTGCACCCCCGCTAAGAGGGGTTGCAAACAGAAAAAGTGGTGATGGTTCAGTGTGGGGTTAAGACTAACTCAATTAGGAAATAAATTTCAATCACCGGAGGTGTAGCGGAGACGCAAGATGTGTACAAGAAGGGGACTTTCTTTTTTTTTCTTTTTTTCTTGTTTCTTCTTTAATATTTTTATTTAGTATTAAGGAACAAGGTCGCGTCAGCGCAAGCTATGTAGACCTAAACCTCCTCCCCTGCCCCGGCTCAGAAAGGCTGAAGAAAAACCCTCAAACCAATAGGCTAGTGGGTGTAAAAAACTGCCCCAAACCACAACCGCTTCAGTATAGATGAACCAATCACCTCTATAGACACCCAACAAGAGAGAAAACCCAAAACCCCGACAGTGAACCAGCCAAAACAACCGAAAGAAAACTCCAAGCTAATGAAAACCCATGAACCAAACCCTTAGAAACACTATGTGGTGTAAGCTAGTCAGATATACTGAGTTCTCTATCATAGAACCAGCCCTGAGCACTGAAGCGGGTTGATCTACCCTATGTCCAATAGACTTGGCAACTGGGGCAAGCGAAACAAAAGTAAGGAAAACCCAACGGAAGTAGGAAAAAGACCTGTGGTAGCGACCAGGAACCCCCAGAGGTCCACGGGAAAACCAGACCGGGTGGGGAGGCCAGCAGCCGAAGTGCTGATCAGGAAGAGGTTGTAGTAAGGTACCAGCTGAAGGGGGTGGTACTGGTCCAAGACCAGCAGGAAGTGTAGTAGGCAGTAAGGTACCAGCTAAGGTAGGGGGGTTTGCAGTAGGGTGCCAGCCTGTGGTAGTAGTAGGGTGCCAGCCAATCACACCAAGGAAGTGTGGTGGAGAGGTATACCGTAGTGTCAAAACAACAGTCAGAATCATGTTCGTGTCTTACTAGGTGGCCTCCAGCAAGCCCCAACAAAACTAGCAGTTTTACCACGTCATTCATGTAGTCCCTTGTTCTACGAGAGATAGCGTCACTATAGTGGATGGGATACCAGAGGTTGAAGTGATGAGGGAGGAAGGAAGGTGATGAAATCGACCGTAGCCTTTTGAGAAAACCTGATACAACTCTCCCAGTTTCTTCAGGAGGGAGGATACAGAAATCTATTGTAAGCGTGTACCGCAAACCGTAATCCCAGCTGCCTGTTATGATGAAACCGGGGAAGCATGACCGCACTGATGCTAAGCAAGGCCTAGCAAAAGCGGGATAGGAGAGGTACCCAGCATCGTGAGATGCCGGAAGAAGAGGACAGGGTATCCCGGGAGGGTAAACCTCCAAGGGAGAGGGTAGTAGAGAAGGGCCCGAAGTCCAAAAAGATGGATAGTGATAGCCTACACTGCTCTGAGGGGAGTGTGTAGACCGAAAAGTGGTGATAGGTTGGTTTGATGTTGAGTTTGTCCCAATTAGGAAATAAATTTCAATCACCAGAGGTGTAGCGGAGATGGAGGATGTACATAAGAAGATCCCTTTTTTTCTTTTTTTTCTTTTTTTAAATCATTTTAATTTAAGTATTTGAGGAACCAGGTCACGTCAGCGCAAGCTATGTCGACCTAAACCTCCACCCCAGCCCCGGCCCAGAAAGGCTGAAGAAAAACCGTCTAATTACACGGCCAGTCGGTGTAAAAAACTCCCCCTAACCACAACCGCTACAGTATACACGAACCCAAAACCTCCGCAGACGCGCGACATAGAGGAAATCACAAGCCCCAACAGTGAGCCAACCAAAACAACAAAAAGAAACCCCAAACAAATAAAACCGATAAACCATCCAGCCTAGGTCACCCGGTCGCAACCTAAGGATCTTCCATCACAGAACCCGACCCGAGCACTAGTAGGATGAATGTATCCGGGGCAACGGGGGTAAGGGAACCAAAGTAGGGAGAAGCCCAACCGAAGTAGGGGGGAGGCATGTAGCAGGACCCAGGAACCCCCAGAGGTCCGCTGGAAAACCGGACCTGGTGGGGAGGCCAGCAGCCAGAGTACTGACCAGAGAGAGGTGGTAGTAAGGTACCAGCTAGGGGGGGAGGTACTAGTCCGAGACCAGCAGGAAGTGTAGAAGGCAGTAAGGTGCCAGCTACGGTGGGGGGGTAGCAGGAGGGTGCCAGCCCGTGATAGCAGTAGTATGCCAGCCAATCGCACCGAGGAAGTGTGGAGGAAGGGTAGACCCAGTCATCATCAGAACTGTCGGAAACGTGTTCGTGTCTTGCTAGGCGGCCCCCAGCAAGCTCCAAGCAAAGCCAGCAGTTTTACCACGTCTCTCATGTAGTCCCTTGTTCTACGAGAGATAGTGTCACTGTAGTGGATGGGATACCACCTGCTGAAGCGATGAGTGAGGAAGGAGGATGGCGAAATCGACCGTGGCCTGTTGAGGAGACCCGACACAACCGCCCAGTTTCTTTAGGGGAGGGATACAGGAATCCATCGTAATCGCGTACCGCAAACCGTAATCCCAGCCATCTGTTGCGATAAAAAGGGGGAAACCCGACCATGCTGATGCTAAGCGAGGCCTAGCAAAAGCGGGGCAAGGGAGGTACCCCGCATCGTGAGATGCTGGAAGTAGAGGATGGGGTATCCCTAGAGGGTAAACCTCAAAGAGAGAGGGCAGTAGAGATGGACTCGAAGTCCAGTAGGATGTATAGTGATAGCCTACACCCTCCCCTAGGGGAGGGTGCTGACCGAAATGTGGTGATAGTTTGGTGTGGTGTTGAGTTTATCCCAAATAGGAAATAAATGTCAATCACCGGAGGTGTAGCGGAGACGGAGGATGTACACAATAAGATCTTTATTGTTATTCTTATATATCATGGTCTCGCGTGTGGAGCTAGAGGCTATGAAGCGGCACCAGCAATCAATTTATCATGGCAATAAATATGCCCATCGAAAATTCCCATCTCTTAAATCATAATGTCATCTTTTCAGTCGGCAGTCTCGGCCATAGCACCAACAACCGCAAGTATGGAAATCCTCCTAGCTGCCTGAAGCCTAATAAATAACGGAAATACAAGTAATTAAAACCTAACCTGTCCTGTTCCCACCATCAGTTGCCGCCTGGTATCCATGAATGTAAGTGTGGCACTCCTTGGAGGTGGCCAGGTGATTCGTGCCACATTGGAGGCAAAGAATTGTACTGTGTAGACACACCTTGCATTTAGTGGAGTAGTCAGATCTGCTGCAAGTGTGAAGGTAGGCTGGGTGCTCCTGGGAGCAGATAGCACAGAGAGGAAGTTTGGTATATTGTGAAGCACACTGGCCTAATTCCCACCATCTAGAGCATTGAGTGTCAGGGCCAAAGGTGAGGCAGTGTTGGACTTTGAATTTCCTGCCAAAAAGTGAGAAGCCTCTGCTGAGGGGGCTATGTCTTTGGGGTCTTTGACAGTAATGGTGAGGACCATAGTAGAGGCTACTTTTTCCTTGTGTTGGGTATCAGTTGTGAGCCATCTGGGAGGACAGAAAAGATAGGTGCTAAGGTTGAAGGTTTTAACCTCAGCTTGCATAGTGGGGAAAGGAGGGGTGGTAGGAATGCCATGAATGAGGACCTTGTACTATATTTCATTATTTCTAAGGCCATTCGTAGCCAGAACAGTGGACCTGATAGCTTTCTCAATTTCAAAACAATGGTATGTAAGGACAGTGGAGGTAGGAATGTTATCCTGAGTGATAAGGAGTACGTGGCGGTTGGGTGTAAACTCAATGTTAGATATCCACTGCTTTGTAATTGCTGTGTGAACTGCATAGGAGAGGGTGAGGTGGAGAGCATCTTCTGGGAGGGAGGATCCATCACGTTCAGTGACAATTGTGCGGTCTCGTTTAATCAAAATTGTAGTGGTTACATTTTTTCATGGTACAGGTGTTCTAGACTTAGTGGGGAGTACTCTGAGTGCTTTCTGGACCCAGGTCTGCTGTGATGGCGGTAATGGTAGGGGGGTAGGTAGGGTGGAAGAAGTAGTGGGGTGCACTGGGTGTTGATAGAGCTGGGCCTAGAGGGCCGTGACTTTGGTGGTGAGGGTAGCACCTTGGTCTTTGAGCTTTTGGATATCATTAATCTGGCATTCTTGGAAAACCAGCAGATGGGCTTCAATAGTCTGAAGACTATGTGATACCAGGGTTGTAATGATGGTTATCTCGGCTTTTACGTCAAAGAGAGTATCAGTGACTCCATCAAGGCATTCAAGAGAAAGACGTTTCTCATCAGACTCCGAGCCTGGAGGGTTGCTGGTATCTTCAACTGTCTGGACAGGAGAGGGGGAGACCTCCCCCTTATCATCATCTGCTGGTGAGGAATGTTGTTGTGGGTGGCGGCTGGGGTTGAAAGGAGTGGCAAGTGGGTTTGTAGTACCTCTGCCTCTTCCTATGCCTTGGGTGGGCCATCAGAGGGCACGTAGGAAGGACTCAGTTGATGGATGTAGATGTGAAACAAATAATAGATGATGCTTTGTTGGTGAAAAGTCTCTAAAGTGAAGTATGAAGCAGGGAGAAAGGTTTGCTGACCAATAGGGTGGAGGCGTAGGGAAAGATTTGGTCTGGTTTTTCCTTTCACTATGGTTCTAACAGCAATGGAGTCTCTCACATAAAGAAGTACTCTGAGTCCGCCCTCCATCAAGCAATACCTCTTACCCCAGACCAAACCAGATCCGGTATGGGATCTGGAAGAATGTCAACTGAATCAACCTAAGGATAATTCATGGACTCTGCAATCCGCTGCTACTCACCCTATTGTCATTACTTGTAGTCTTTCAAGAGAGCCAACAGAATTGTTCTGCCAAATCCAAGTAAGGCAGACTACTCCTTCCCTGGTTCCGTTCAGATTATTTTTCCCCTGCAAACCTTTCACCTGATCCCGGAGAGAATAGTCACTATGTGCCTCTTCCTGATTGCCAGGTCCATAGGCTTGATCAACTTCAATCAATATGAGTTCCTTGCTGGGCTCTCCATCTTTGATACCTGCACTGCTCTTACTCAGGATGTAAGGGCCATGCAGAAGCCCTCCTGCAAGGTATCCTACCTTCTTTTTTTTGCACATAAAAGGTTATTTGGACAGCATATCCTCCTCAGTACTCACTCGCAAGCTGTTTGCTAAGGGTGTTCCACAATACCTAGTTTCCTGAGTTAGATCTTTTCTTACTGACAGTCAATGCTGCCTACATTTTCAATGAGCTCTGTTGATCTGTTTTTCTATTCAAGTCGGGACCCCTCATTAGTCTCTAGTATCTTCACTGCTGTTTGTGATTCATGTTTCTAAACTGCCTATTACAGTGCCCAGCGGGTTTATTTTATCATATATTGATGACTCTTTTGTTACTATTTCTACTGCTTCCTACAGGGGCAATGTTCACACTCTTCGGCATGCTATTTTATTACTTCAATGCTGGGCTACAAGGATAGAGGTATCCATTTCCATACTCAAAACTAAACTTATACACTGGTACAACCCTATGCACAGAGAACCTGCAACCTGAGCTCAGTTTGGCCTCAATGAGGCCCTCTTCCAACCATTAACGTGTCTTTGGTGGCTAGACTATTGGAGTACTCTAAGCATGGAGACCACCACTCACTCATACAAATGTCCCTCCTTTGATAACGTGGTGATCACAAACATCAGGTGGCTGGCCTCACCAGGGACTTGCCTATCCTCGAATATGTACCAATGCCTGGCGGTTGAACTGATTTGGCCAATTGTTTCTGATGACTATGAGCTGATGCGATCTATGCTTGGTATGACCAGCAAGATGGAGATCTTATGGAAGCCAGTTTCACGCTGCCTCACTAATTGTTTTTCCAGTACTCTCACTACAATCTTGACTGTGGAAGCTTGCCCCCTACCTCTAAATATACTTCTGGCGCTTTTTGACTTTATTGCCATTACAACCACAGCGAAAGAAAAAAGCACATGAAGGTTTTCGCCAAGCTTTTACCTGATTGGCCCAACACCTTTTATCACTGCTTCACCCCCTCACTTTAAAGACTTGGCAACTACAAATCATCTCTTCTTGTTGGTATTTTAACACCTTTATCAACTGAGTCCTGCTTCCCAACCATCTGATGTCTAATGCCAGCCTCCATTGCCGTTACAACCATAGTGAAAGAAAAAACCACGTGAAACCTTTCGTGGAGCTTCCATCTCATTGGCCCACAACTAATTCTCACCGCTTCTCCTAATACTTTTAAGAACTTTTCATCCACAAATCATCCTCTATAATTTGTTTACATCTACCTTTATCAACTAAGTTCATCTCCCATTCCCTCTGATGGCCCCCAGAGGCAGAGGAAGAGGCAGAGGTACCACAAACCCTCTTGCGACTGCTTCCAACCCCAGCCCCCACCTGCAACAACACTCCTCACCACTAGATACTGATATGGGAGTGGGTTCCTCCTCTCCTGTCCAGACTGTTGTCGATACCAGCAACCCTCCAGGCTCTGAGCCCAATGAAGAACCTCTTTCCCTGGAATACCTTGATGGAGTCACTGATACTCTCATTGAGAGACAAAACTCTGCCGCCACAAACATCAACCAAATGTCACACTTTCTCTAAGTCCTGGAAGCCCATATGTTGGTTGTCCAAGAACGCTACATCAAAGACACTCAAGAACTTAAAGACAAAGTTGCTACCCTTACCACCCAAATCACAGCCCTTCAGGCCCAACTTCAACAACACCCTGGCCCCCTACCACTACCCAACCTACCCTGGAACCATTACCACCACCACAGCAGACCTGGGCCCAGAAAGCGTCGAGGACACTTCCTACCAAGTCTATAACAACTTCACCAGCCAAACAGGCCAACACTGCAGTTTTGGCTAAACGCGACTTTACAATTGTGATTGAAAGAGATGGATCTCGCCTCCCAAAAGACACCAACCACCTTACCATCCGTGATGCTGTCAACACAGCAATTAAAAAGCAATGGATTTCCACCATTGAGTTCACACCCAACCACCATGTCCTCCTAATTACCAAGAATAACATTCCTGCCTCCACTGTCCTCAAAAGCCACCATTTTGCGATTGAGGAAGACATCAGAACTACTGTTCCTGCTGCTAATGGCCTTAGAAAGGATGAAGTCTGGCACAAGGTCATCATCCACGGCATCTCTACCACCTCTACTTTCCCCACTGTACAAGCTGAGGTTGAAACCTTCAACCCTGATACCCACCTTTCCCGGCCTCCAAGGTGGCTTACCACTGATGCCCAACGCAAGGACAAAGTAGCTTCTACTATGGTCCTGACTATTGCCGGCACGGACTCCAGAGAAAATGCCCTCAGTACAGGCCTCTCACTCTTTGGCAGGAAGTTCAAAGTCCAACGCTACCTTACCTTTGGTCCTGATACCCAATGCTCCAGACGCTTGCAATTCGGCCATCACCCCTCTCAATGCACCAAAGCTCCACGCTGTGCTATCTGCTCCCAGGTACATCCAGCCCACCTTCATGCTTGCAGCAGATCAGACTGCCCCACTAAAGGCAAGCCGTGCCTCTACACTACCATCCTCTGCCTCAACTGTGGCAACAATCACCTGGCCACCTCCAAGGAGTGGCCCACCTACCTTCACGCACACTAACCAGCAACTGACAGGAGGAATAGGGTAGCTTAGGTTTCGATTACTTGTATTGCCTTTATTTTGTTAGGCTTTAGCCGGCTCGGAGGATTTTCTTACTTTGTTGTTGTTTGCCCTTTGGCCATGGGTGCCCACTCAAAAGATGATACTATCATTTTGGAGATGGGATTTCTGGATGGGAATGTTAGTTGCCTTGATAAATTCTATGTTAGTGCCACATCATAGCCTCTGGCTCCATAAGTAACACAATGATATATCATAGTAAAATAATAATCTGATGTCTAATAGACGTGAGAGCAAAGGGAGGAGTAGTGGAAACCTCTTTGCAGCCCCCTGCAACCTACCTGTACCATCTCCAACCCCAGCCTCGCCTGGCGATACCTCCATGGAGGAACATCCAGGCTCCACAGTTCAGAAAGTGCCAGCTCCTGACTCTACTACTTCTGCAGATGATTATCCTACTGTCCCCACATTCTCACCCAGGTATTTGGCTCAAAACATCTCTAACACCAAGCTTGGCTTTACTATCTGTACCAGACAACTTGAAGAAGCCATCCAGGTTCTCCTAGAACACTTGATGGTGGTTCAGAACCACCATATTACCGACATCCAAACCCTTCCCGATCACGTTACGCAACTCACCTCTCAAGTTGAATACCTGCAATACCAACTTCACTACCAACAGCCCACTCCACCACAACCTACTATCCTACCCGCCCCCCCACCACCTCAGAGCTGGGCTCCGAAAGCTTCCAGTGTAGTCCCTGTCAAACTGTTTACCACCCTGGTGGCCAAAACTCCTTTCTCAGATGTTTTGAACAAACGCACCCACCCTATTATCATTGAAAGAGCTGGCTCCATTCTGCCTGATACTACCAACTCTCTCACCATTTGCGATGCAATCAATAATGTAATTAAGAAGCCTCTTATTGCAAGAAATGGGTTTACCCCAAACCACAACATCCTCCTCCATACAAAGGATAATACTCCTGCTACCTCTGTTCTCACAGCACAACGTTCGGCCATTGAGGACTCAATCAGAACCGTTCCCGCAGCCATAGGCCTCAGAAAAGATGCAATCTGGTACAAGGTCATCCTTTATGGTGTCTCCATCTCCTCAACCTTGAACACTATTCAGTCTGAGATTGAAGAGTTCATCTCAGGCACCCACCTCCCATGCACTCCTATGTGGCTCACCACACTAGCCCAATGTCAGGACAAAGAAGCATCATCCATAGTCCTTACTATTGCTAAAAAAGACTCCCCAGATGAGGCTCTCGGTAGCAGCCTCTCACTACTTGAGAGGAAGTTTAAAGTACAATACTACTTGTCTTTTAGCCCTGACACCGAAGGCACCAAATGCCTGGCCTTTGGCCATCACCCTTCCCAGTATACCGGCACCCAATATCGCAGCATTTGCTCCTATGAATACCCAGCACACCTGCATACCTGCGGCAGATCAGATTCCCCTACAAAGGGCAAAGCATGTCTCCATACCACCTTCAAATGCGTCAACTATGGCAATTCACATTAGGCCAATTCTAAAGAATGTTCCACATACCTCAAGGCACGCCAAGTGGCAACTGTAAGAAGGAACAGGGCTGTTTAGGGTTCTTACTTTGGTTTCTTATTTTTTGTTAGGCATTAGGCAGATTGGAGGATGTCCTTTTTTTGTGTCATTCTGGCTCATGAGCTGGCCCAAACGAATGCTGCTACCTTTCTATATGAATCAGGATATCTGATAGGCATCCTTACGAGGTGTATCTTTTGTATATTAGTTTGCTTCACAGCCGGTACGGCTCCATAAGTATAATGATAAATAATAATAATAATAATACTGCTGGCACATCACAGATGGATGGCAGCTTTCAGACCTGCCTGTGCCTGCCCTGGAATTAACCCTACCATAACATGATTACCACCAGAGTTCCCTTTTGAGATATATGCCATACTGCGGCTCTAGAACTGTAAGATACGTCGCGGCTGAAAACAGAACTATATCCCCCTTTCAAGAACTCTGTATAAGGCTAAGCAGCCTATGAGGCACCACCTCCCCAGTTATTGATTAGCTCACTCTCTTCTCTGACTGGGACTCTGTTACCGTTACTACCACAGCGAAAGAAAAAACCACACCAAATTTCATGCCGAGCTTCCACCTCATTGGTTAACAACCATTTCCCACCACTTCATCCCTTCACTTTAAAGACTTTTCAACCACAAATCATCCCCCCTTATTTGTGCTTTATCACATTTATCAACTGAGTTCGATTTCCCAACCCTCTGATGTCTAATAGACGTAGGAGCAGAGGGAGGGGTGGTGCAAACCCCTTGGCAACCCCCTTCAACCCACCCATTCCACCCACCAACCCAGCCTCACCTGAGGACACACGCATGGAGGAAGACCCAGGCTCTCCAGTTCAAACAGTGCTGGCTCCTGCCTCTACCACCTCCATAGAAGAATATCCTTCCGTCCCTACATTCTCACCAAGGCAAATGGCTGAAGGCATTTCCAACAACAACCTTCGCCTGACAGTTCGCACCAAACATCTTGAAGAAGCCTTCCAGGCCCTGCAGGAACACCTCATGGTGGTCCAAAACCGCGACATTACAGACATTGAGACACTTCAAGGCCAAGTTGCGCACCTTACCTCTTAAGTTGAACACCTGGAATACCAACTGCACCACCAACAACCCTCCCCACAACACCAAACCACCTTGCCCGCTCCCCCACCACAACAAACATGGGCCCAAAGAGCTGCCAGAACAGCCCCAACCAAATCCACAACTATTACAAGGGCCAAAACTGCAGCCCCAGCTGTTTTGACTAAACGCGACCGTACCATTGTCATTGAAAGAGATAGCTCTATCCTACCTGATTCCACCAACCCCCTCACTATTTGCGATGCAATCAACAATGCAATCAAGAAACCTCTTATTGCAAGAATCGAATTCACCGCCAACCACCATGTCCTCCTCCTCACAAAGGATAACACACCTGCCACCTCTATCCTCAAAGCGCATCATTCTGCCATTGATGAAGCAACAAGAGCCACCATCCCAGCAGCCATTGGCCTCAGAAAAGATGAAATCTGGCACAATGTCATCCTCCATAGCGTCCCTACCTCCTCTACCTTCTCCACAATTCAATCTGAAATTGAAGAATTCAACCCAGGCACCCACCTCCCATGCCCTCCTAGATGGCTCACTACCCCAGCCCAACGTCAGGACAAAGATGCATCAGCTATGGTCCTCACTATTTCCTGCAAAGACTCTACAGACAAAGCCCTCAGCAGAGGCCTCTCACTACTTGTGAAGATGTTCAAAGTGCAATGCTACTTGTCCTTTGGCCCTGACACCCAATGCACCAAATGCCTGGCCTTTGGCCACCACCCCTCCCAGTGTACCGGCACCCAACATTGCAGCATCTGCTCCATGAAACACCCAGCACACCTCCACACCTGCGGCAGATCAGATTGCCCTACCAAGGGCAAAGCATGTTTGCACACCTCCATCAAATGCGTCAATTGTGGCGACTCTCACCAGGCTAATTCTAAGGAATATCCCACATACCTCAAGGCACACCAAGCGGCGACTGAGAGAAGGAACAGGGCTGTTTAGGCTTAGTACTTTTGTTTCCTATATTTGTTAGGCATCAGGGGGCTTGGAGGATTTCCTTACTTGTTGTTTCCGCTTTGGCCGTGGGTGCCCATTCAAAAGTAGACACTACCATTTAGGAGACGGGATTTTTGGACGGGCATGTCTGTTGCCTTGAAAAGTTGTATGTTAGTGCCGCTTTATAGCCTCTGGCTCCATAAGCGAGACAATGATATATAATAATAATAATCTTCTCTTACTGTCTGAGAGGCTCACCACCTTTCTTATAGCATCCCCACATCTTTATCCTGACCTTCTTCTTCCATTTGTGAGGATACCCACAACCTCATATACTCTACTCAAGACAAACCTCCCTGCCTTACTTCACGCAGTCTGGATTGCGCAGGCCCCCACCTCATGGTAATATACCTAAAAACCTTTTTTCAAGCCATGGGCATTTATGAGAATAGCCTGATTCACAGCTGGAAGACTACACCAGATATGTTGTGGTAAGAGCTACATAGCAGCTCACACCTCTTGGAACAACCTGGATAAACCCAAGCCATGTGCCTTTTACAAGATGAAAGACATGACCCTCCTCCATGACATCCTCAACTGCCCTACCTAGAGGGGTAGAAGGGCAGCTATGAATACCTCTGTTAACGTATGGACCATGTTAGCGAAGGCTCCACCATATGGTCCTATCTGCCGATGCTACTGGAGTTGGTAAACTACATAAACTAGACCAGAATGCGGTTCTCACCTTCGATGCCGGCACCGCCTGTACCGCCTTTGCTTTTACGCCAAGATTAGTCCTGGCCCTTAGCCTTGCTTTTCCTTTGTTACTATACATGTTAATCATTTTTCTTGGCTAGTTAAGCCTGTTGTCGTTTTGTTACTAGTTGAAATAGCCACCATTTATGGTGTGTATGATAGTTTTATCCGTTTTGGAGATAGGAGCCCATGGTTTCTGTTCTTTGTTTGTTTGAGATTACGGTTCACTTTTTGCCATATTTAGTACTGCTTGTATGTTCTTGTACCTTCTTTTTTCTTTTTTCTTTTTTCTTTTTTCTTTTTTCTTTTTTCTTTTTTCTTTTTTCTTTTTTCTTTTTTCTTTTTTCTTTTTTCTTTTTTCTTTTTCTTTTTATCATATAGTTATTGTTTAAGGTACAAAACAGTACATGCAGCTCACACTATGCCATACTAAGAACCTCAATTCCAATGCAGTAACCGTGGAAAAAAACAAAACCTTAAACATCACAGCAGACTGCCACCCAAGTAGAAAAGATTTATCCTATACAACAAGCAATGACAAACTACTAAGTACAGCTCCCTCCATAATGAAGCAAAACTCTACCATCAAGCGACATCACTAATCAAACAACTACAGATAACTAACAAACCCACAGACTACGTTTAAGTATCCCACAGCCTAAAAAGATATGAAGTATAATTATTGACAGGTGGCAGACCTTAACAAATTGTCATGGGTATGGTAGGAACAATAGTGGGGCCAGGCAAGCCAGTAACGAAGGTGTAAAACCAGCTAACAGCATACCTGTTGAAGCAAGTAGAGCGCAGTAGGGTGCCTGCTCCTAGTAGTAAAGATATAATATAAAGGAAGGTGTCCAGTATCAACCATCTCAACCACTTACTCATTCCCAGTAGAATGAAAAGAGAGACATGCACGGCAGGCAGGGCAGGAAATAGACTGGGCTTCACAAGGGCCTTTGCTGTTCACACATCTGCGAGTAAAGTGACTGCAGGAAGGACCTTGAATGCGACATGTTGCTCTGGAGCAGGAGTGATCCACAGTAGAGTGAGGGCAGCAGCGCTACTGGTAGGCTGATAGGCAGGTGTTCCAGTTGTTGTAGTGACCAAATGACTGGCAGTCAGAGCCCTGAGTGAGCTAATTGCAGTAAAGGCAACACTGAGTCCTAAATGTGGTAGAGAAGGCAGACAAATACCTGTCAACAAAGAGGGGTGCTCTGGGGCCAGTAATGGTGATTGCAATGTAGGAGGCAGTTTTTCCAGTACGAGAGTCATCAGAATGATGCCATCTAGGCAGTGGGGTAATGGCGAGCCCAGTGCTGTAGGTAGTATGCTCAGTTGCAATGACAGCAGGGAGCTGAGAGGTTGATAGGCCATACACAATAAGCTGTGTGGCAGGCATGTCGTAATGCGCAGTGGTGGTACTAGGAATCACGTGGAGGAAGCAAGAGGCCTTGCTGTTGAGCATGGTGGCCATGACAGACTCCCTGGCAGTAAGGGAGACATTGCCTCCTAAAAGGGTGACAGTCTGAATGAAGATGGAGAAGAGAGGCTTGTGGCTTGAGTCTGGCAGCTCCAAGGGTGATAGGGCAAGAGGGGATATATCTCTTTCAATAATGAGGCAGCGTTCCCTCATAGTGAGACCCATCTGTGCCTGGTCAGCTGTGGGAGGGGAGGTGGCAGAAGCTGCCTTGGTAGAAGGCTTCTTGGTAGAAGAGGCTCTCCTCTTCTCCTTCCTTAGAACTGTTGCCCAAGAAGAGGTACCAACAGAAGTAGGAATTGGTGCTAAAGGGGAGAAGCATGGGGGGGCAGGAGGGTAGGAGGTAGACTCCTGTGTATAAGTGGTCCAGGTATCTAGGATGGGGGTAGAAAGTGAGGATGTGCAGTGGATCACGTCTAACTCAGCTGTCAGGTCACGAGCAGTTTGATTGAGGATTTCAAACTGTCTCCTGTAGTCAGTCTTAATCCTGTCTAGTATACTGGTGAACACTAGGATTTCATGCTTGGAGTTCAGGTTACCCAGCCCTGTATTGAGAGCTACATTGACAAACAGACTTTGAAAGTAGTCTGTACTAGGAGGGGTACCTTCTGGGGCCTTGAGAGGGAGGACATGAAAGTAGGAGTATGAGGTGTCGCTGCAAGGTTATTTAAGAAAGGAGGGGCCTTGAGGCAAAAGGATGGGGAAGAGGGTGCCACTGCCATCACCAAGAAAGCAGTGTCTGGAGCCTGTGGGTGGTGTTTGCTTGGTGTTAGAGTCCCTAGGCTTCCTCTTACCTCTGCCCTTATAGACAGCAAAAGGAGGAGCCTTTGAATCGATCAGGAGGGATGAAAGTCTTTAACCCACAGATGGGTAAAGTACAAGGCGATGAGAAAAGGATTTCTTGCAATGAGAAGAGGTCTCAACTAGAAGTGCAATGTAGTTCTTCTTTTCAGTGTTGTTGTAATGGACACGGAGAATGAAGTTCTTATACTACACTTGTTTTTTTGTTTCTTTTTTCCTTTTGTATCATCTGATTATGATTACACCATGAAATCGTGCATGCAACTTGCATTAAGGCAAACAAAAAACCTTAATCTTGACACATATACTAAAGAAACCAACAAAATTCGCACATCGCATAAGCTCTGTACCAAAGCAGGAAAATAAAATCCTTTGTATCAAATGGTGACTAACAGCCAAATAAGGCTCATCTAACAATTCAGTAACAAATTAAATAAATTATCAAATAGAATCACAACCGCTTAAACCAATCAAGTGAAGTATTGAAAATTATCTCAGCCCTGGCAGATCCTGTACCTATAGCCCAAAAAGTCACCAGTCTCATATTGTTTCACCATAAACTACCCAGCATCCTTAGCTATTGTTCTTTAACCAGCCTCTGGCTGACACTTTTGCAGTGAGTCGAATTATGATCTGTGGGGGAGAGTGAGCGAGCTCAGACTCTAGGCATTGCTGGTGGGAACCCAGTCCGCATTGCGGAGATATATTTTCCTATCCTTGTAATCAGGTAAAGAGCAGACCAAATGCAGATATCAGGGGCCATGTCAGCTATTCCTACGAGGTAGGATATATGCTCACTGAATCTTGCCAAACAGTATCAAATGGCCTCTATCAGCGCCTCATCCTCCTATTCTTATCTCTGCCACCACCTCGGCATCTCCTTCGTGGCCCCCATCCTCCTCTAAGGCACAGACCTCTTCTTGCCTAGCCTGACAATGCTTGACAAGATGTTGGTGTTTTGAAGAACTATCTTGACATGGGTGACCAACTATTTCACAATCAGGCCCATAGACACACTCACTTGCAATTCATCTCTCCCCCCTCTCCCACTCCTGATCACCTACAACCAACATCTGGTGGCCATACAGATGGTCTGCCTTCCCATGGAAGTGAACCCAGAGACAGCAGGCTTCCACCCCACCTTCCCATGAACTCCCTCTATCACTTTTCAGAGGACCATTGGTTCTTTACTAGAAGGCTAACGCCAGTATATGCTCTACTGCTCTAGAAGACCACAGTCTCCTGACCACCACTGACAAAGCACCTCCTGCTAGATGCAATAGCATGCAGGACCCTCCCCTTTATGACACTAAGTGGCCCCCTTCCTTGCCCCTCTCCATTGCTCCTTCTACATGGCCAGCCCCCACCACAAGGTAACCTGGCCTCCTATTAGTTGACAAATATAGCTGCCCAGTCCTAACTCTTCACAGAATGGGTTATCCAGTTCCTGCCATCCTCCAGGTATCTCTTGGCTGACCCCTCCTTCCCCACCCCTTTATATGGCAGCCAGATTCACAGGGCAGAGAATTCACCCAATACGCTGTGGCAAATATTACCTTGCAGCACACCCATCCTGGTTTTTAGAAGACCCAGCTGCCCTCTGCCCCTTGTGCCAGGAGGATGTGGAGGACTTCTAGCACCCAATCCTGCATTACTGGACCAGCGGACCTCACCTAAAGTAGCTCCGCACAATCCTTGTAGATTTTAGACATGATAGCCCTCTCTGATCTGATGTTATTATTATTATTATTCGATATCATAATCACAATTATGGAGCCTAAGGCTAGAAAGTGGCACTAATATACTATTTATCAAGGCACCAAACCATGCCCACCTGTAATCCCATCTCTCAAATAGTAGTGTCAACAAATCAGCGAGCATCCATGGCTAAAGCTGAAACAACAATATGAATCAAGAAAGTCCTCCTTCTTACCTTCAACCTAACAATAAAGAAATACCAGTAAGGAAACGTAAATAGCCCTACTCCTCATATCAGTTGCTGCCTAGTGTGCATGAAGGTAAGTGAGATATTCCTTGGAGGTAGCTAGGTGATTTTTGCTATAATTGATAGAAAGAATAATAGGGTGTAAGCATAGCTTACCTTTAGTCGGGCAGTCTGATCAGCTGAAAGTGCAGAGATTGGCTTGGTGCTCCTTGGAGCATATAGCACAGTAAGGATGTTTGGAATATTGAGAAGCGTGGTGGCTAAATTCCAAGCATCTGGAGCATTGGATATCAGGACCAAAGGTAAGGTAGTGTTGGACTTTGAATTTGCTGCCGAAGAGTAAGAGGCTTCTGCTGAGGGCTTTTTCTGTTAGATCTTTACTGGCAATGGTAAGCACCCTAGTAGAAGCTGCTTTGTCCTTACAGTAGACATCAGTGGTGAGCTATCTGGAAGGATGGGGGGGGTAGGTGTCAGAGTTGAATATTTAAACCTCAACCAGTACAGTGGAACAGGTGGAGGTGGTAGAGATGCCGCGAATGATGACCTTGTGCTAGATATTATCTTTTCTAAGGCTTTTGGCAGTTGGAATAGTGGATCTGATAGCTTCCTAAATTGCAAAGCAGTGGCTTTTGAGGACAGGGGAGGTAGGGATGTTATCCTTAGTTATTAATAGGACATGGTAGTTGGGTGTAAACTCAATATTAGAAATCTAGTGTTTTTTGATTGCTGTGTTAACAGCATTGAGGAGGTTGAGGTAGTTGGTGTCTTCCGAGAGGAGAGGCTCCATCTCTTTCGATGACAATTGTATGGTCGTGTTTGGTCAAAACTGCAGTAGTTGTATTTTTGGCAGATGGGGTTTTTGTAGACTTGGTAGAGAGTACTCGGGAACCTTTCTGAGCCTAGGCCTGCTGTGGTGGAGGTGATGATAGGTAGCTAGGTAGTGTGGCAGTGAGGGGAGCAGAGTGTTGTTGAAGTCGGGTCTGAATAGCTGTGACTTGTTTGTTGTGGGTAGAAACTTGGTCTTTGAGCTCTTAATTATCTTTGATCTGCAGTTTTTGGACAAGCAGCAGGTGTGCCTCAAGGGCCTTAAGACTGTATGACAATTGGTTTGTATTGTTGCCAGTAACAGCTAGTTTTGTAAAGATAGAATCATTGACTCTATCTAGGTATTCTAGAGATAGAGGTTCCTCATCAGACTTAGACCCTGGAGGGTTGTTGGTATTAACAACAGTCTAGACAGGAGAAGGGAAACCTTCTCCAATATCAGGTTCTGCAGGAAAGAAGTGTTGTTGTGGGCATGAGCCTGGGTTAAAAGGGGTGGCAATACAGTTTATAGCACCTCTGCCTATTGCGCTACCTCTAGGGCCCATTAGAGGGTGAGTGGGATGGACTCAGTTGATGAAAGTAGATGGAAACAAATAACAGAGGTGGATTTGTTAATGAAAAGTCTTTAAAGTGAGGAGAAAAGTAGTGAGAAAAGGTTGTTGACCAATAAAGTGGGGGATCAGGAAAGATTTTGGCGTGTGTTTTTCTATAGCAGTAGTAGTAATGGCAACCGAGTACTCTGGTCCAAGGTGGCACAGCTCTAGGTCCTAGTCGCTTACATCAACAAAACAGTGACACACTTTCCCCCGTGGATGCCCCCTACCCGCTCTACACCTCCCCATATGAAGGACACCCCATTGTCCTTACTGCTCTTCCAATCTTTAGGTTTAAGCCATAGTGCCTCCAGGCACCATAGTTTATTTTGGTTTTTGCTTTGGCTTAGCTTTTGTTATGATTATGCAGTTATTTGTTTTATTTCCTTAGAGACTTTACGTCGGCTATCGGACACAGTTCGAGGGATTTTGACTATGACAGGTACTGAATTTCCTTTCTTATATGCAAGTTGTAATTAAAGTTTTTTTTATACCATAGCTAGCACCGCATGCAAGTTTTTGTACCTTAACTAAGAACATCGAAAGATAAAAAAAAGGAACAAAAAGCGAAAAATAAGGGTCTGATCCTCCTCCTCCGTAAACCTGTATACAGCTTCTAACACAAGATTTTAGCAGCATGGATGGGTAGCCAAATGCCTCTTTCCTAATTTCGTCTGGTGTATCCTTTCTGATGTGAAACACTAGAGCCCTATGAAGGCGTGTGAGGCAACTGTTGGACCAAAAATGAAGTCCCACAGTAGGAGTCTCTCTACCAGCTACATCACAACTATCCTGGCTCTTACAGCAGTCTTGAGGGTAATATAGGAGATCTCTAGCTCCCAGTATGCAGTGGGGACTACAAGATGAAGAGGGGCAAGTAAAAGACTAACTACTGTGCCAAGTTCTCCCATGATTGATCTACAGTTATTATTGAGAGAAAGGTAGTTACTATACTGTTTTAGTCTTGAGTCCTCTGCTACTGGCCTGCAGTAGCTCTAGACCCCCCTTTGTAAAGACCAGTGAGAGTCTCCAGAGTGGTAGCTGTCTCAAGTCTCCATTGAGCTTGGTAGTCTGGCTTTAGCTGGGTTGATTCGTGGAGGAGAGTAGACCAGCACAGTTGTAGCCAATCTGCCTTTCTGAAAAAGATATGTACCAAGTGGGGATGGGCTGCCTTGCAGTTCCAAGTGCCAATCCTTGTATTGTATTACTAGTTTGTATTGCAATCAAAAGCCCGATTGTACAGGACCTCTATTTTCGCAGTGAGGCAGTATTGGGGACGAACCAGTCCACTCATTATTTGTGGATAGGCCTTCGCAGGCCTCCCCACAGTTTTCTATTGCACCAGGACGAGAAGCCCTTTCCAGCTTCCCTTACTCTTTGTATCATGACAAAGGAGCCTGGTACCATCTCTAGCTTCTTTTGGCAATATCTCATCCTGTTCAGAGCTGGCATCAGCCCGTAGTCCAGCCAGCGAAAACTGCTACTGAGATGAAATTGCATTACATTGCTTGAAATGAGTGATAAGGAAGTGATTGTGCAGTCTTTAGAAGTTCACTAGTAAATTATTTCCATTTTTGGGATGGAGAACTGAACCCCTAACCAGGACTCCAGGGGTTGCATTCTCGCAAATAGCACTTAGAGAAAAACTGGATGTTCAATCTGCAGGACTTGAACGCAACCGTGATAGCAAAGTCATCAATATGAGAGACCACCAGCCCCTTCTTAATGGAGGGATGAAGGCTGGATACATAGATTGCGAAAAAGTTGGAGATATTAGAGACCATTGTGGAATCTCCAACGCCATACATCTGAATATATCTAATATGACCTGGCACACCAACCGGTAAACCCTGCCAGTGAGGAAAGGGATGATTTATGACAACATGTAGGCCATAAATCTCCTGGCTTGGAGCAGATAGGAAAGTTGGGTTCAATTGGCGTTATCGAAACCTCTCTTAATGTCAAGAAACAGTGTTGATAGCTTTAGTTTAGCTGCTTGCAGCAGCCGGACTCCATGAGTGAGGGTTGATATAGCATCTAAGCAGCATAGCTGACTGAGGCAGCCATACTGGTGAGGATGTACTAGGCCTAAGGTTATTGGAATCAAGGCTAGGTGAGTAGCGAGGCTGCTTTCCACAATCTTAGAGACAGTTTCAAGGAGAACAATAATCTTGAATGGAGCACCTGACCTATAGTTTGACTAGCCATATTTACACAGCACAATTCCATTGGCCTTCTATGTAGATCTTGGGTAATATCTATGGATGAGGACTTGAGATATCAGAGGAGAAGGAAGGTCTTTATTTGAATGGAGAATCTCGTTCCACACCCTATACGCTATGCCTTCACAGCCATGGGCAAAGGAGTTTGCGCAGTTTCTGAGTGCTGCAGCCACCTCAGCTGAGGTTGTAAGAGGTCAGGAAATCAAGTGGGTTGATGGCCAATGGCCATCTTTCTGGCAGGCCACACTGTCTTAAAGTCTGCCTCTGCTAGGGACTTGGTCCAGTGCTCTTGTTTGGCTGCTTAAATTGCATTGAAGTAGACATTTCTGGCGGCTCTAGCTTGTACTGCTGATGATCTATCTTTTCTCCTTGTGTGAGTTGGATAATGGAAAGTCCTACTTAGCTTGCAGAGTTCTGGAGTCCACAAGGCCTGGAAGTGTGCAGAAGCATTTTTGTCAGGTATATAGGATTCGACCACTGAGGTTATAGCCAGAAGGGATGAATTAAACCTGCAGTCAAGAGCATTGGCAGTTGTAAGACTGGAAGGAGGAGTTGTTTTGAGGAAGGAATAATACTTGCCTATGGAGTGAGCTTCCCGTTGGAACCCATTGGGGGGGTCGCAGTAGTAGGGCAGAAAACACCATGGTAATGGCAGCATGATCAAGACTACTAGGAGGAAGAGCAGACCTCCATACATAGAAAAAACTAATAACTGGTGAATTTACAAAAGCAGAATCAATAACCGAGGGTCTGAGTAAGACATTAAAGGGAAAGCTTGTAAAAACACCAAATCGGTTGAGTAGTAAATATGACCTATCAAGGGCTATGTTAAAGTAAGGCTATGATATACTCGGCTCAATAGACGAAACCTTTCGTCTGGAGTTCGAAAGACCATGACCGATGTTGTGATCCTCCAACACCAGCGTGGGAAGAACACAATCAGGAAGCAGATTGTTCAAGGGCGCAAACCTTGGCACCACAAAAGGAGTAGAATATGCATTGTACCAGTTAAATACAATAGGAGAAGAATCAAATAAACCATACATGGTATAAAGGTTAATAGCTATGAAATTATCCTTATCAAAAAACAAAAGCATAACAGACAAACTTTCCATCAACACTAAGGAAACATAAACAACTACTCTTAGTTTATAGCTGGTAGGTTCAGGAGGAAACATGCTCTGATAAGAGTAAAACAATGGAAGAAAATCCTACCAAAATGGAACATTTATGAGAACAACAACATGAGTAGTATTCTTGGCCGAAGTGAAACAACTAAACATTGTATGAAAAGCATTACTACCACTGAGACAATTATGTTAAACAAAAGATAGACTCTTAACTGACAAGCTTGGAGTAATGGGTATAGATGGTATTGTAACCCTATTGGTTCGTTGATGTAGCCCCAGTTACACTATATGGATGTCATTGGTAGGCAGTGAAGACTCAGACGAGTCGGTACTAGGACCTCGTCTTAGCTCTCTCATAGATGAGTGAGAGTGAAAAAGTCTTCACTGCGGTACTGGGGCCACAAGAGGAGTAGGAACTGAGCCATCACCGGCAGGCTCCCTTACTGTGGTAGCTGGCAATGTTGAGGTGCTGTACAGCGGACATGTGTTTCGCAGTGGTGTAGATGGGTCTTTGCCCATTTCTTGATAAAACAAGAGGCAGAGAGGAGCAGGAATCCATTTGCGAATAGGGTACTGGTTGTCGCAAGTAGTATAGTCTTTAATACAGTTGATGCAATGTGGGAGAGCCACAATGCCGCTAGCAAGGACAGATCTGTAGAACACTTCTTTCGGGCGGGACAGATTAGAGTAGTGATGATCTGAGTGAGTAGTAATGAGGGAACAAAGGGGCCAAGTGAAGACGCGTATTTTACAGAGTGGGCTGAAGTGCACCAAGTGATAGCACTTCGTGCATTGGATTGTTTGGGAGGCGGGATAAGAGGGGGTCATACCGTAGTAACTGATGAAGAAGTGAACTGTATCCAAGAATTGGGGAATATTAGAGGGGGAGGCAGTGACAACTATGGATGTTGTCTCTTTTTCCACTCTGTTTTCCAGTGCGTGTTGTAGGAAGCTTGCTCCCTGAATCTGACTGTTTATGGCATTTTTTACGGTCTCTAGCATGTGCAGAAAGAGGTCCGTGGGGTCTGAGGGGATAGTATCAAGAGGGATATGGTGGATCAGAAGTTCTAAGTGAGTTGGAGCCACTGCGAAGACTTGGAAGCAGTTCTGACTAATGAGAAAGCTTTGGTTCAGTTTCTCCATCGTGGCCAGAAAGGAATAGTACACAAGAGGAGAATGGTATTTGGAGATAAGCAAGGAGAGTAATAGCACCATGTCTGTTAATGGATACAGGGAATACAAGAGGAAGAGGCAGAGAGGCCAGCTTTACAATACCGGTTGTGTCGTCAGGTAGAGAAGCGTTCATCTGAATGGCGAGCTGAAACGCGGCCAAGGGAGGGAGGGGGCACAGAAGTGCTGGTAGGCAGCTACAAGTGGAGGAGGTGCCTTGGAAGCAACCACTATAGTAGACGCAGTAACCAGGACAGCCATCTCAGTGTTCTTGCCTGTGTTATCGTTTCTCATTAACTAGGCCTATGTGTTGATGTATTTGGGTGGTCAGGATGTTGCTGTAGTCAGGACTAGACACTAAACCCGGAAGCAGGGCATGTGTGGAGCTGTAAGCTTAGGTAATAGCAGTAGGAGTACATGTTGACCTCTTTGGAGAAGCGGTAGTTCGAAGCGTGGAAGATGGTCACAACTATAATGCATTGGTTCTTAGCGGAGTAAGTAGTAGAGTTACTGTACCACTGGCTATTGACTTGGATAGGAATCCCTGTGGACTCAATGGTACATTTGGCTTCGCTTGTTACTAGGGTCCTCTCTCCCATAATAAATTGAGTTAGAGTGGGAAATATAGCAGCTAGGGCTGCAGCGGAAGGGCTGGGTTGGTTAAACCTTGTCGTGGTAAGGACAAAGACTTGGGATGAGTCATCCTTCTGACCAGTTTCCACCTGAGACATGTACGTTTCTTGCAGAGGAAATCTCAAAGCACCAGAGGATATGGTGCTGACCTGGGTTGTCTCGGATCTCACAGAGGCGGTAAGACCTGAGACCAATACCAGAAGCTGTGAGAAAATAGAACTCACTACGAGCTCCTGAGCTGAGAAGTACTCGGGCTCAGGGATATAAATTGACAGGAAGGAGGTGAGGCTCACTGAGGCAAGTCTTCATACTTGAGCCAATAGTGGAGCAATCTCTGGAGCCCCAGCCGGTGAACAGGTTACTTGCAGGACTGGTGTCGAGTTGGGTGGGAAGTGGTTCGACCAGTGACTTTGGTATAATGAAACTGTATGACTAGGGCCTACTGGGGTCTGAGTAGGAGTGACAAGACCTTGGAAGAGGCACTAGTAGAGACAGGGGCAGAATCAAGATCCAGAATTACATACAGGAACCGCAAGTGGTAGACCGAAATGGCTCGTTCTCTATACCAGTAGGCCTTTCAGGGTGGAGCTTGCCGGGGCACCAGTACTACGGGACAAAGTTGTGGAAAATTTCACACTTTGGCCCGTACAATGCAGTGGATGATGAAAGGTTATAGTTTTCATTGTCCGAATGCAGTAATATGTTTTTTGACTTTTGTTGTGAGGGGGATAGAGTATGATGTTGTTATACTATTTTTTTTCTTTTTTTTTTTTAAAGCACACAGTAATTGTTAGGTACCAAGCAGTGTGTGGCGCTGGTGCTATAGCATTCAAAAAGCGTTAATCCCAATGCAATGACTAGGGGAAAAACTAAAATCATACTACACAGTAAGGCCGCCTCCAAAGCAGGAAAAATAGAATTACTAGCACTGTGATCAGTGACTAACCACCAAGTCGAGCCTCCCAATGGCTAACCAATGAGGAAACCATTAAGGAATAAAGTAAAATAACAGCAAAAAGTAAGGTAACCCAAGCCCGTAACCAAGTAACCAACATCAGAAAACAAACAGTACAAATTGCAGCAGGTAGGGGCCTAGGGAAAACCGAAGAGCAAAAGTAGAAGAGACACTCAAGCTACGCCAATCAACAGCAGAGGAATGAAGTCAACCAACAGCACGGCCGTCATAGCCAGTAAAGAGCTGAAAAATTGTAGCTAAAGGTAGAAATCAAAGGACTCCATTCAGGTATTAGGTATCAACTATAGTAACCCTTATCTGATCCCCAACAGAATCCCCTGAGGAACTGACAGGATGGGTAGGACAGGAGGTAGAGTCGGCGTCATGGGTGCCATCATAGTTCACGCACTAGGGAGTAAAGTGATAACAGAAACAGCAGCGAATGCGACAGGTGGCAGTAGAGTTGGAGTGATCCGAAGTTGAGTATGGGAGACAGCACCCATGGCAGGCAGAGAGATGGGTGAACCAGTTGTTCTGGCATCCAAAGAATTGACAATTGGAAAACTGGGTAAATGAGTTGAAGCAAAGCCAGCACTCAGTTGTGAAGGTAGTGGACAAGGCTACCAGATATCAGACAACAAAGAGGGGAGCTTTGGGTCCAGTAACATTGAGGA
Organism: Tuber brumale; assembly: GCA_014065205.1. Lineage (NCBI taxonomy): Eukaryota > Fungi > Ascomycota > Pezizomycetes > Pezizales > Tuberaceae > Tuber > Tuber brumale. Next base: position 335,445 of record JACCEG010000029.1, on the reverse strand, counting down.
CAATAGTGGAAGCAGCTTTCCCAGCACTAGTGTCATCAGAAGTAAGCCATCAAGGCAGTTGTGTAAGGGCAAGCCCAGTGTTGTAGGTGGTAAGCTCTGTTGCAGTGACTGCTAAGGGCTCAGAGGTGGGTAGGCCTAACACAATAGGTTGTGTAGCAGGTATCTCCAGGTGGATGTTCATGGTACCTAGTACCAAGTAGAATAAGGTAGAGGCCTAGCTATCAGGCATGGTGGCATGGACAGTCTCCTTGGTAGTGAGAGTAACATTGCCTCTTGAATAGACAATATTTTGGGCAAGTATGGGGGAGAGAGCATCACTACTTGCATCTCTTAGCTCCAAGGTTGATGAAGTAACAGGAGAGTCATCACTTTTGATGATCAGACGACGTTCCCTCATGGTAAAGCCCTTCTTTGGTTGGGCTGCTCTGGGTGTATGGGTACCAAACGCTACCTGGGTAGCATGCGTCTTGGTAGAAGGGGACATCTTCATCTCCTGCCTAACCACAGTTGCTCAGGAAGGATCACTACTGGAGGTCAGAATAGGGGCTAAGGAGGGGGGCACGGGGTGGGCAGCAGGGTGGGAGGGAGACTCCTAGGTGAGGGTGATGGGATCTGGAATGCGGGCAGGAGGTGACTGTATGCATGAGGAGTGGATCTATCAGTAAAAAGAATATCCTGCATCCTATGCATCTTATGCATCCTGTTGGTCAGACGCACAGGACATTGTACCCTGAAATATTCACCAGAAGATAATGACCATCTGACATCACGTCCCTCTCAGCATGTTGTGTCATCCCACACTCCGCCATCATCCTGGCACTGACTTTTAGGTCCTGTGCATTCTGACCATGTCTCACCTTCTACCTGTACCCGCTAAACCTATCTGATTGTCATCCCCTAGCTCATGATCGTATCCCATTGATGGCGCCTCCTGCCAGATTCCCCACTCCTCTCACTGTTGCTCATCCCGACATCCCCTGTGCTGTATTCCTCTACCCCCATCATACCAACCCTCGTCCCTTTTGCTTACCATACAGTGACTCCCATTGGGTTGTTCTGGCCTCAGTTGGCATCTGGCCCTACATCCTGATTCTTTCTCCTACTCCTCATGCCACCCAGACTTTGGCCAGCTATATTTGATGATTCCGGGCTTTCTGTGGACCTTTTCGTCTCATGCTGTCTCTAGTATGTCGCGTCTAGACCTCTTCCAGATGCCCTTTAATGTGTGGCAAATTATTGTGCACGCCACCTCCAGCATATATGTTTTATTCACGCATCCGCTGGTTATCGCCAGGATACTTTATTTTTTCTCTCATTAAATTGCCATCCTTGTGATGTCTTGGTAGTAGCCCTTTTCATTGATTCTATGCGTAATCTAGCCCTTAGTTTCTACCCACACACGGATCATTCCTTATGCTTAAAGCCCATATTACATCACACTTCGAGAAATTAAATCTAGTACTTTCTACATTTACATGCTCCCAATTCCTATTAATACTTCTAGCCAACACTCTACTGTATCACCCACTCTTCTGCCTCCGGCTGTCATCCACCAATCGCCATAGAGATGTCTGGCCTTTGAGGGACTCCTCAAGGCTGAGCGAGAGGTGAGCAGTCACAGAAGTGCTCACCTAGCTTCAAGCCATCAGCCCAACCCTTAGCTCACCTGTATCTTCCTGACTTATAGGACCGAAGTCTAGAAATCCCAGCATTCCTACAATCGACCTCTGGCAGCAATCGATCTGGTTGATTACAGTAATTGATTCTGCCCGGCCCAGGCAGGCTCGCAGGCTATCGAATACCAGTTAGTCTGCCTAGGGCCTAACTGTCCTGCTGCTGTCTTGTTAGATGCCAGCTGACAAGCTCTTGTGCTACCGCCCTCTCATTATCAATATATCCTTGACGATGGTGTTGTTGCAACCATGAACCTGCTACACTTTGATCTGTGTGGCATCGTGAATGTACTGTAAAAATATGCCCCTAATGTTGCGTAGGCATTTGACCCAAGTCTGTTTTTGTCGTGCCAAAAGAACTTTGGTGTCTGCTAAAAGTTAGCAGCTTGGTCGCTAATGATCCGTTACAATATTTCATCAGTCCTACCTATGCTACCCTCTGGCTTGAAGTCCCGTAGCGCTGGATATACCTTCAATCTTGATGTGTGTAGTATATGCCAGATTATGGCACATCTTGAGCAGATTGTAGTAATGTAGATCCGCTCCAGAAACTTGTGATCCATTCTCTCAGGCATTTCGTTTTGCATGAAATACTTACGACAAATTTCCTCCGGAATCTGTGGCGCAAGGAAGCAGAAGCCTGGCTTCTGGATCACAGGCAATGTTAATCAGTTGTAGTCATTATGTAGTAGTTACCTTGTAGAAACAAACCTTATACCCTTTTGGGTCATACATCAACCTATCCTGGTAGAGAGGTTATTTCACACGACATGCTATAGCTGTCGAATCATCTAGCAGTTCATATAACTTCACAAGGTGATTCTTCACGTGGCATACGAACTATGACTATAAGCCTGTGGGCTTTGACGTATCTTTTATGGAATTTGTTGGTAGCATCACAATTTCAACAGCTTGTGTATGAGAATATGGCACAGTATTAAAGAGATACTCTGGGCACACATGGGCGAGGAGTACGGTAGTAGGATGCTAGATTGGTAGTAATTCTTGTTCATAATTCTTTTCAATACGCGAAGTGGTAACCAGCCATTTATACAGAGATACATGCTTCAGCGAAGAATTGAAATAATCAGGAAAATCAGTTAAGGAACATAGGTGCGAACCGGTTTTACCGCGAAAAACTGCCCAGGAAATTCCCAAAAATATCTATGTAAATTGTAATGGTATGAGACCTTTTAAGCAGAAAGTCAACATGCAATACACCTTGTGAAAGTGTTGTTGTACATAAATGAAAGTAACAGAAACAACTCGCACATTCAATATGCAAATATATATGTAATTATCTGATCGTTATCATGAAATATAAGTGAAGTACCCATAGTATGTACTCTAGCTGTAGTAATGTTCCTACGCTATAGATAAACAATAAATCTAACTAAGGAGAGAAATACCAGTTATTTAAATAAAATCTACTTATGGAACCAATAAAGAGGAAGTTTCAATACTTCCCCTTATTATCTACAGCCCAAGAGTCCCATTAGAACCTCATGCACTGGTTTCGTGCAAGTTAAGGTACCAAGACTGGCTAGGGTTTCTGGTGATGCAATATTCCGTAGTATGAATATGACGTTATTGATTTCTTTGCATACTTTATGGAACTCTCCATTGATATATTTTGTTCATTCGTTTCACTGATGGATTGTCACCAGTAAATATGTGCCTGTATTATCGGTAGATAGGTTGACAGGTACGGTTTGGTGGATGTCTTTGCAACGTTGAGGTATCTTAAGTCATGTTTTGTACCCTTGAGGTAGTATTCAAGGGGACATGATGAAAATACAAAGAGAAATGAAATCGGATATTTTAGGTCAGGTCTTGCACCAGTGGTTTAATATATAAGCGATCCTATTATCGATTGGAACACGTAAGGATCAGGTATCTGTTCTTCTATGGTTTCTTTCCCTCGTTGAAAGCCTTTTGGTAAGGGTGTAGAGACAGAACGTTAGTTTTCTATCCAGTACGTTTCTAGGATTGAAATGATATATTGTTCTCGGGTAACCTGTATACAGTGTACTGTATATGCCATGTGAAGGCCAAGCAGGAACGTAGCTTCCCTGAAGTTGATAATCTTGAATGCTATTTTCAGGTCTTCCATCAGAGAGGTGGCCTCCCGGGTTTTGGCCGAATATATAGTGATGTTGAAAACATAAACCGATATGAAGATTTCTTATTTATTATGAATGAACATGCTGGAGTCTTAGGACGATGTCGTATAGCCTCCAGAGATTAGGTTTATGGTGTAGAGCGTATATCGTTCGTTTGCAGATTTCTTATGTCCAAATAGAGATAGGGTAAGGCACCATACTTTGTCTCCGTTACAGTACTCAGCTAACGGTCCTATACAGACTTCGACTTTCAATTTGCAGGAAATGAAACCTTCTTTAACATTCAACTGTTGCAGTTGACACTTGTTTTAAGCACGTAATGCAAGTATGAAATGTAGTGCTTCACAATGGATAACTGGTACGATGGTGTTTGCAAAGTCAAACATGGGTACTTGTGTGAAATATTTGGCTACCGCTCTCCCACTGTAGCTTTCCAGTGTACCGTCAGCATTTTGTTTTATTTTGTACACCCACTTACGTGGGATTATTTGTCTTCTCACCCACTTGTCTACTTCATTGTAAGTCCAATTCTTCTACGGTGCCTTTATCTCTGTGTCTATAGCCAAGGTCCTGTGCTCCTTAAATGAGCTATTGATCGCTAGATTATATGTTATAGGGTCCTCGTTTGCTTACACCGTGAGATTTCCACTATAGTACTGGGGTGGGCAAATATGTCTTCCAGATCTGGTCCATATTGAAGGTGCTTCCTCCGGATGTTCCACCCCTTTAGCTAGTTTTGGGTTTGTCTCTGGTGTTGCAGGTTCATTATACTCTTCTCAGCTTTTTGGTTGTAGAGGAGGATGGTGTTTGATGGTTGGTTTTAGAGATCTCTTTTCTTCATTTGATTCTGATGGCTCATATGGAGTGCCAATTAGTCATTGAGAGACATTTGCATAGGTTTTTGGTTCCAGTAACAATTCTGGTGGAGATGACAGTGGTATCGTTTTCTTTGTCCTGTGAATATACTGCATTGCAGAAATCTCATACGGTGAGTTGATGGAAATTCATGATATCTTATTGGTAGAAGTATATCCGACAAGGTATCCTTCTATTTCTCAGGCCTGTAACTTTCTTTCAGGCTTCTGTGTTTCCTCTGGGATGTGGAGAAAGCATTTGGTCATGTCAGGATGAACATTGTTCATCAACGGCTTCTTGTTGTAGAGAGATTCATAGGGCATTGAAGTTCCTATGAATTGATTAGGGAGTCTGTTCCTTAGGTATAATGGGATTGTGATTGCTTCAGCCCTTAAGCATACCGGTAGTCCTATTAGCATAGAACATGTTGAGGTGATTATTTTCCTGTCATCTCATTCTGCAAAACTATTAAATTTGCGAGAATAAGATGGAGCTTTGTCATGGATAATTTCCTGCTTCTGTAACAATAATAGCATTTCAGTGTTGATATATTCTCCGCCATTATCAGTACGGAATCGTTCAATAACTGCGTTATCCTGGGTTTGTCTTTACTTGAAAAGCAGTATGAACACTTTTTCCGTATCCGACTTGCTTTAACAGGATAAACACCAGTGTATGCAGTACAGCCTTCAATAAATGGGACATAGTACCAAGATTTGTCAAAAGACGTGGATCAAAACTTTCCCCTTATGTCCGCATAGAATAGTTTGCTAGCCTTTTTAGAATAGTTTTCTGTTGCTTCATGTTTGTGCTTTGTTGACTTTGGGGTGATGTAGGTTTCACAGTGCCAGTCTTTAGGAACTTTGGAGATTGATAGGTCATCACTCCAGTTGTTGTTTTGGAGGTAAAAAGGTGAAAGTTGTTCAAGTACTGCATACCATTGCTGGGAAGTCATCTTGTTGGCTCCCCCCTTTTCTTCGTGCACAACATAATCTTGACCATGTAATGTTCTTGCAACCACTTCACTTTTATCTTTCCTTAACATGAACATATCGTTCCCTTCACTACATGAGGTCAAATCCTTTCCTATTGAAACTACAGTGTCCCATGACATCAAGTTGCTTTTGTCCAACTGAGGAATCCAGGGAACCCATTATAGGATTATCAGACCTACATGCCCTTTTGTGATTTTGCCTGTGAGTAAAACCATTGTTGAACCATGTGACATTATTACTGAGTCATCCTCCAACTTGATAGTACCTGTACTAAGTACATAGTTCATAAGAAGGTCTTGGTTGCTTCTCATATGTGAGCTTCTGCTAGTATAAATTATCCAATGCAGTGGGTGAGGGTTTCTTTGTGTGGAGAGGAGGTAGAAGGATGTACTGACTAGTTCCGATATGTCTTCCTTTCTGATCTCTGCTGAGTTAACAACTTTTCTTCCATTCTTCCTTTAGTGGTCGGCCTTGTGTGTATTACACTCATTTCAAGTTTGTCCTTCTGATGGTACAGTGGGGTAGTACCTTTTGCCATAGGTTCATGCGATGGTGTTGGCTGGCATCCTTGCAATGATATCCCTTTCTTTTCCTTTCCCTTTGATAGCAGCACTTGTGTCTGCTTGGTCTACTTTGGAACTACCCGCAGGTCTCAAGTCCAACAGTTTATTATAGGCATGATCATAGGTAAGGTCCTCTTTACTTTGGAGGTTGTGAATAATATTACTCATTGAATCAGAAAGGGAACGGAAAAGAACTGCAGCTTTTTCTTGTGGCAACTCAAAAACGAATCTGAAAATGAATGGCAAGGTATATAGGTTCTCAGCAGAAGAGGAGCAGTGTTAGACATATGGGAATCAGAGAGAACAAAGTGGACAGAGTGCACAGTAGGGTAACTGCACACACACTCGCGATTTACTGAAGTTGACACTCTCCTCTAGCCCCCTTATGAGGCCTGTACATCATTAGCCAGATTTCACATGTTGCATCCCATAACTAAAAGGTCACATTGTGGAAGCCCACTTGATGACACTATATACATCACCGCTGTCCTTCTGACAACATGCTGTTCACAGGGTATATGAGAGGTGACATTTGGCGATATCTCAGAAGTGGAACAGAAGAGGTGCATGGGAGGCTCATTGAGCTGGTCTACTGCAGGGTTAGGCTTCCTAAAGTATAGGCCACAGGTCACAGAACACTTTCGGCGAAATACACCATGAGGATATCCCAGTGGTGGAGACTATTGAGGACATACTCAATCCAGCCATTCCATTCTGAGATGAGCTGTAGTTTGGTTGGTCCTTGTGATATGACTACTCTGAGGAGGCCAGCAGACTAAGGAGAAGCACGGTCAGATCAGAAGACCAAGATCAGCAGAAGACTCGTAAGATGCTGACACATGGTGCTCGGACCTAAGATTGGCACTCGGTTGCTGGGCAGGAAATTGATCACTGCCTGACTGAAGAGTCTACTGGTATGGTAGTCAACATGGCTAAAGTAATAGAATAGTTTATGTGGACAACTCGGTTGAAGAGCATTCCCTGGTATAACAAATAGTGTCCTTATTTTAATGTAGGAATATAATTCCGTAACTGTAAACTAGTGTGACATGTTTCAGGTTCTAACAGTGCTCACACTTATAAGATCATGGACATTTGAGTCGTCAAATCATAGTGGTACCTAGGAGGCACAGTAGTTAGAAGTAGTTCACAAATACTCAGACAAGGGATATCAATATCGAAGTGCCTCCCTACCTTTACAGACATCATCAAGTAATGGTGAAGACATCTTGTCAATATAAATTTGTTCACGCTATAATCCTTACCTTTACCTAATTCATTCAGACACACCTTCCATGACTAATTCTCCGAACAAATATTTTGACCTACATCTCTCAGTCATACCAGAGTTTAGCATCCTCCTGTCAGTATCTTGATAGTTCTCCTATTACCCAGGCTTAATATATGAAATACGAGTTCTCTTCACACTCAATACTTAGCTCGCAATACGATTATATTTTGGAAGCACCTCATTGTCGTATTTACATTCAAACATTCGCAGAAACATTCATCACAGGGCCGTTCGAAATTGCAGATGTCGAGTTCGCAGAAGAACTTGAATCCTTGGGGTGTACAATACCTGGAGGGAACCCAATGAGGGATCAATTCAATTGCATATATCATACCAGGCACGGTTCTAACTTTGCGTAGAGTTTAACCAAGTCTGAAGACTATTACTAGTAGAGTACCCAGTATTCTAACAAACTGCAAATAGACCCTTTTGGCTAAGAATGGAGCAGTCCTTCAGCCTGTGCCTAAAAACTGATATATATACTACAAGTACATTTTGAACTTTTAGAAAAAGCAAATCCAGGCCCAAAATCCTGAATCAGATCTGCTAAAGACTTTTTTAGCTATGCCCCTACAGCACTTTAAATACTGTGTACCATCAATATACTTCCTTAAGCCTTTTCGGGGATATCCAGAACTGTGGTACAAAGTACTAGTAATCAGTTATTGAGGGCTACTCGAACAATTAGCCTATTTGGAGAAAGTAACAATGGAGGATATATTATAAATTACAACCAAAATGATTACAGCAGGACAACCAAGGAACACCTGGCTAGATATGACAGCGACACATAATTTTGTCACATCGTGTCAATCTCCATCAATGGGGTATGATCCTCAGTTCTGCAGAGGAGTTATACCTTCCTCTCACTCATCATTCAGTTTCACGAGTACATACTGGATATCACGGTCCTCTATGCCAAAGGAAACAGATCATGCTGCAATTATAGTGAAGTTAGCTGTGGGTGTGGGGATAACCAAGAGTCAAATTAAACTAGATATAGATATCTCGCTCAATCAAGGTAATATTGCCTTCAAGTATTGAGAGGGAGTCTCCTCAGACAATACCTTAAAACTACTTATGGTACAACAGCAAATTGCAGAAGGACAAGCAGTCTATAATAATGAAATTGTTATCCTGTTAATATACCTGGTGGGCTTAGAACAACTGGTTAAAAATATCCAGCAGGAAATGCTACAAGAAGTAGCAAAAAAGATAGACGGACAAGATAACCATTAACAGGAACATGAAGAGGTAGCATTCAGGTTAAATGGAACCCGTAGGCAACAAAGCCTGGAGGCGCTAGTCTGCGATCTAATGCTGGAACAAATGGCTACTAGCCTGCTAATAGAATTCCCAGAATCCCATTCTTTAGGTGTCAGTGACAAGAAGAATGTCAACCAGGTATTAAGCGCGTGAAGGCTGGATCAAATAATTCATCAAAAAGAAATTTGGGAACTCAGAAGTCTCCAACATCGATAGGGAGAAGAAGCAAATAATGCCATAAGAGCATTAATGGTCTCGTTAAACAAGGTACCAGGAGCGGTACCAGAACAAGTTACTTCATGACTGATACCCTTACCAGGTATGGGGGAAGAGAATGATGGTAACTATTACACCCTACCAACATGGAGGAAAAAGGGGAAAGGCAACGAAGCCGGTGATACAATCCCCTCTCCTGCATAAGGACAAAATCATGATGACCCTAGCGATGCCGACAAGGATGAAGGAGAGAGCGTTTGAAGAAGAAAAGGTCCTGGCCGTGGTTGGCGACGACAAACACTAGAGCAGTCTAACATGGCAGAAATACTTACCAACATGATAACACTAAATATTAAGTGACTCTCGGCACCGCCCCCATTTCTGAAGGCCAAATCCACTCAAGGCATATCTGTCTGGATTATACAGTGTACTGATTGTTTTGCAAGAAACCTATGAATCGATAACAATGTTGACAACGGAGTTATTTACGCTCTCAACTATAGCAAGGGATTTATAGTTCTTCTATATACTATTTGGTACAGGAAGACTATGGGCAGACTTTATGGCGAAACCCAGCTGTGAGAATTGTCTACGTAGACACATTTTGAATTGTTTATGATCACCGGGTTCACCCCGGTAGAAGCTGAAAGACAAGTGGTGTGAGATATGAAGCTGGTAAGGTAGGTGGAAAGTATTGTACTATTCCTGACATTGTTACACAATCTAAATATTAGAGCTCCAATGACGGGAAAATCCTAGAGAGAGGAACTTGAAAAGAATGTTCCAAAACAAAGGATTGGAAGGTTGTTGGTACTTACCTGCGATACAGATCAAGAATAGGAAGTCGCATTAAGGGAGCGTAGATGATCTGAAGAAGCTTTACTCACCAGAGAAAAGCTTGCAAGAGACCTACCACCTAAGCTAAAAATAGTCTCCAAGGTCAAAATTCAAGACTAAGGAGAATCTGAAGCAAAGTGACAAATAACGAACAAGCCTTATGTCAAGGGAGGTAGGGCCCCACCTAGAAATGAAAAGTGGGAAGATTAGCCAGAGTGGCCAAAATGGAAGTTAGGAGGCATGGCTAAGACAACCTATATCAACTGCGACCAGGCTCACACTGGTATGCAGTAAAGTGTTATAGACAGTGAGACGAGGAAAAAGCATTGTACAGGGTGTGGAAAGAAAACCTACACCTATCAAACTTGTTGAGGAGATGCCCATATATCGGTAGCAAAAGTCAGTTCAAGACCGATAAAAATTGGAATTTGGCATGCCAGATAGGCTATCTTAAAGGCTAAATTAGGGCTCGCAGTCATGACCATCCCGCAACCTTCCAGTACAAATAATATTTGGAAACTGGTGGATGGCGAGCAACTGACCAAGGTTAGTTCACAGGTACTAACAGTGACAGTGTTCTGGTAGTCAATGTCGATATGGAACTGGAATAAAATGCGGGAAGGCCTTTGGGATGTGGTATAATGAGTACTGACTACAATGGGGATCGAGTTGTCCATGTGCAACTATGGGAATTGAAACACAAAATGATCTATGCGGCGTGAAGCAAGTCTGTCCTTTTAAGATCAAAGCAAGTAGACTCCAAGTGAAGGGACCCCACGAGAGACTTATAAGCTTGAACACAAGGAATTAATATAGGCTGAGTCTAGACCACCGAACAGGATAGGTTACATGCACAAATGAACTGGGAGCCAACAATATAAAGTTCCTAGAGTCACCTGATATTGACTCGCTACCCATGTGCAAGCAGGCTATTATACAACAGAAGTTGAAACATAGTAATACAAGATCTACCTGATAACTATAGCAATCGGAAGACAACAGATGCAGGCCATTCCACTAGCCATACGAGTCTTAGTCATATTATACATATGTACTGTCTTGCCTTCGCAACAGAGAGTGGGGCAGGTATGTACCGCAGTGGTGTGCAACGTCCCTCTGATGTAGCAGGACAAATAACTGACACCCTGAGGTAAAGGATCGGTGAAAGGAGTAACAGCCCACCCGGGGAGTATAGTCGCTGATAACCGCAAGACAATCCATTATGAGCCCAGGTTGGGCACATATTGAGAAGGCATCCAGCCAAAGAACAGGTCATAGGCAATTGCATATTGCTGAAATGCCGCTTAGTACGTACTCCTAGAGTGATAAAGCTAACAATAGGTTCTTTATCAGAGATGACCTCAATGGTCGCAACAACGTGGGAGTAGTAAAAAACATCTTCTTACCTACACCCGATACCAACGATGCCTGAATAAATGAACCAAGAAAAACTAAGCCACACTAAGCACATGGAATTAAACGCTCCTGAACTAAAACAGTACAACTGTCCAGAGGGGATTGCTTACCTCTATATACATGACGAGCAATACAAAGTTGATGTCTTAATAGACTCGGGATCCTACAGCTTCCTTATCAGTAAGGACCTAGTTGAAGACCTTCGCATTATTATAGTTGAATGCAGCAATGAAGTTGATATCTTAGGCTTTGATGCCTCATTAGCAGCCTCAGGAAGGAAGTGTTATGCCCTAGCTATAAAATTGGAAATAGGTAAGAACTGACATACAACTGAAGTGTCGTGTGAAATGGCTAAAGCACGTTATTATGGGATAACAATTCTATTTGGTTGGTGGTATTGTGGACATTTATAGTCACACAGAGAAGATGCAGAAAATTGGACATTTTGAGCAACATATTACAAATACTTTAAGGAAGAAGGTGAAAGGATTGTGGATATATTTGAATACAATGCACCGTATGCTAGGGATACAAATGAATATCACGTTTGGCGAATCTGGGCTATTGAGAATACAGTAGAATTTGAAACGTCACCAAAGGAATCCAGCCATTATTGGCCTCTCTTTGATGCTCAGATAGCAGAAAGGTTAGCTGCAAGATGAATGTGCAATGACGAGATTGAATTCATCACAAGATCAACTCTCCCCTTGGAACTCATATATTTACTGTTCGAAAAACAACTGTGGTCTCCATGTGAATACTTGAAAACCATGATGAAGCAGGAAAGAATTACGCGAGGTCAATCACTAGCAGGAGTACTGATATTATTCGTACCCAAACCCGATGGGAGACTACCTCTAGATGTGGATTAATAAAATTTAAATAAGATTACCATCCCCAACAAACATCCTGTTAGGTATTTTACTTATCCTCCGATGTCAATATGTATCCTGCAACAGGCAACAGCTCTGTGTTAGTCTACTTGTAATGGTGCGATACTTTCCTTCCTTAATGTGTCGTTACTTCGTTCTCTTTTCTTACCAAGACTTTGATTATTATTCTGGGACCGTTGTCTATGTTCCTCTTTCGAACGCTAATAATCAAATGGTATCGTGGTAGAACCTCTCGACGTGTTAGAATAGAATCTATTCATATTAGTATACGTAAGAAAGTATAACAGGTGGTTGCGTGAAGAACTAACTACCAGGCTCTACCGGCCTCCTTTTATAGTCCTTCACTCAACCCACTTATAAATCAAAACAACGATGAGTCATAGCCGTGACTCATGAAAATCATCATATGACCTTATCATTGGTCATCTGCATACACCACATGACTTCTTAATAAGTCATGTGCGTGAAAGTAAATCAAACTACGCAGCCCCCTTAGCCTCATACGCTGCCCCCATAACCTCTTAATAGGTCATGTGTGTGAAACCACATATAATCCATAAAACCTCATGATGAATATCCTCATCATGGTGAAACATCTCCTTGCACTACCTGCTGCAAACGTCTGCTTCCACTATCTGCCACAAACGTCATCTTCCACTATCTGCCACAAATGTCTCCTTCCACTATCTGCAACGCGACCGTGACACATCCCCTTCCTTTGATGTCCGAACTCTGAGACCATGTAGCTGACGCCGTGATCTTCACCAAGTTAGACCTTAAAGACGGCTACCACTTGATCAGGATCAAAGAACGAGATGAATGGAAAACAGCTTTCCCGATGAGATGTGGGCCTGATGAACATAAGGTTCTGCCATTTGGATTGGTTAATGCCTCCACAACTTTCCAAGATATGATAAACCAAGTACTTGAAGAATACTGAGATGTTGGAGTTCCATGTTACTATAATGACCTCCATATATATTCAAAGAATGAAATGGAACAAGTCGAAGCTGTCAAAAGGGTTTGACAAAGTCTATTAGACTATCAATTGGGGGTATCGCTAAAGAAATCGACCTTCGATGTTGAAGAAGTGAAATTCCTAGGCAACATTATGGCTGTCAATAGAATGTCTATGAGCACCCATAATATGGAATCCATAATGGTTTAGAAACCACGCAAGTCAGTTAAAGACATGGAAGTCTTTATTGGATTCGCTAACTTTTAGCGAGTATTTATAAAAAGCCTCTCCGCGTTGTCTAAACCCATAACTGAGATATTACAATGAAATCCAAAATATTTTAAAAGAGGAGTTGAGCAGAATACGGCTTCAGAGGAGCTAAAGTACTGATTCACTACGGCCCCTATTCTTCCCCACTTTTTCCTACAAAGAGAACCAGTGGTAGAAACTGCCGTGAGTAACCTTGCCTACAGTTGAGTCTTTTCTCAATACTTTGAGAACCAACTATATCCAGTTGCGTTGCATTCATAAAAATTCAACTCGGGGGAGCAGAATCATGAGATTTATGATAACGAACTTGTTACAATCCTCAAAGCATTAAAGGGATGGAGACACTGCCTGATCAGAACTGAAAACCTAATTACAATATTTACTGACCATCAAAACCTACAACACTTCCTCACCAAAAAAGTCTAGGGTGGCCATCAAATTTGATGGGATCAGAGGTTAGTGGAATACAATTTTCATATCATATATTGACAAGGCATGAGGAGTCAAAGGCCTGACGTATTAAGCAGATGGCCAGCATACCACCCTGCGAAATGAGCTACGCAGGAAAAATAGAAAATTTGGCAACTAGAAGATTTTTTGGTATCGTTAGAAGCGAGGGCAGGCAATTCAGGAGAAGACTGAGATGCGAAAAAGGATTTGGATTTAGAACCTTGGAGAGATGGAAAGGAACCCATGATTAGGGTTAAGAGATTGAGCACAAAGGTATACTTGCTAACAAAGGGCTCAAGAATGGTGGCAGGACATGATCTATACATTACAGAACATGACATTGTCCCAAAATATGCACAAGCGTTAATAAGGTTGGCAATAGCTGTGGGGCTACTACGAGGCACGTATTTGTTAGGTATCCTACCTATCCTCCGATGTCAACATGTATCCCGCGACAGGCAACAGTTCTCTGTTAGTCTCCTTATAATAGTGCGATACTTCTCTTCCTTAGTCCGCCGTTACTTCGTTCCTTCTCTTACCCAGACCTCGATTATAATTCTTAGACTGTTGTCTACGTTCCTTCCTTGCACGCTAATAATCAACTCGTATCGTAGTAGAACTCTCCAAGTGGTAGAATAGAATCTATTCTTAATAGTATAGGTAAGAAAGTATAATAGGTAGTTGCGTGAAGAACTAACTACCAGGCTCTACCAGCCTCCTTTTATAGTCCTTGACTCAACCTGCTTATAAATCAAAACAACTATGAGTCATAATCGTGACTCATGAAAAACATCATATGACTGCATCATTGGTCATGTGCGTAAACCACTGGACCTCTTAATTAGTCTTGTGCATGAAAGTAAATCAAACTGCGCAGCCCCTTGGCCTCGTGCGCTGCCCCCATGACCTCTCAATAGGTCATGTGCATGAAAGTAAACCAACTGCGCAGCCCTCTTGGCCTCGTGCGCTGCCCCCATGACCTCTCAATAGGTCATGTGCGTGAAAGTAAACCTACTAAAACCTCATGACGAATATCTTCGTCATGGTGAAACGTTTCTTTCCACAAACATCTCCTTCCACTATCTCCACCACAACCGTAACAAACGTCTCCTTGCACTCTCTGCCACACAACCGTGACAATAGCTCCCCTGTCCCAGTGGCCTAAGTCCCATTAGGCCATCGGGAACTCGTCATCCTCTTCCGTTCCTGCCGTCTGCAGGATATTGCATCCTCTCCGACGCATCCAACTCTTGCTTTCTTACGGAAGGTTTTCCAACCTCCGGATCCTCGCTTCCCTCCTCTTCAGTTGGGAATCGATCTTGCCAACTTTCTATTCCGCCAAACCTGCCCTGACCTGTTGAGCCGTTACCGCTCTTGCCAGCTGCGAGTTCTTTTTGACCCACTCTCTTGCCCTCTGCTCCAACATCAAGGCCTGGCTTGTGCAGAGTCCCATCTCTACTTCCTACATCTTTTTCTGTTCGCTGATCGTGATCAGCTCCCGCAGCCGGCTTTCCACCGTATCTTCCTGTGTTGCCGACGAAATTGGCGACAGTGCTGGGTCCCCTTGCAAGGTGACCTTTTTGGATTTTTTGGCCCCCGTCCCTGTAGATTTCGTGCCCGAAGTCCTGTCCTGGTTGCCTAGGGGAGGTGACATCGGTGGTGTTCTGTCTCTTTTTCCGGGAAAATAATTTGTTCCCATCTTCTCGGTGTAGTGGGTGGGGCACCCATCATCGTAGCACCGTGTCCATGACAGACACTTGTGTGCTTTCTCTTCCTCTGTTACCTTCGTTTTCCTGATCGGTAGGTCCGCGAGTTGGACCCAATCTTCGTCGTTGACTTCTTCCTTGATCCAAACCCCGTCTTCCATCGGGCAGAAGTCTGGGCTTGTCTGCGTAGTTTTGGTGGAATTGTTGGACGGCATCTTGAGCGTTGGTAAAGTTAGTGGCTGGGTGCTACTCTTGATCGTGGTCTTCGGAGCAGCCTGTCCACCTGGCTCTGGACTGGAGTGTGTTGTAGTGTAGTCTTGAGTCGATGATTTTTTCAAGTTCGTATTCGTCTTCGACCTCGATCTCGATGGGCGGCGTATGAAGTTTCTTTTGTGATGCGAAGGTGTTGTCTTGGTAGGGTGCAAGGAGACTGATGTGGAATGTAGGATGAGAGTTGTTCATTGAGCGTGGGAGGTCGAGCTTCTATGCTCTTAGTCCAATCCGTTCGATGATCCTGAATGGTCCTAATTTCTTGTAGTCCAATTTCCTTGATGGTCGGGTGGTTCATATATTCCTTGGTATCAACCAGACCTTTTCGCTGACTTGGAAGTTGGGATCGGGTTTTCGGTGTCGATTGGCGTATTCTTTCTGCTTTTCTTGTGCGAAGCATATTTCTTCTCGCAATATGTCATGCAATTGTTGCATGTTTTTCGTCTCGCTTGATTGCTCTGGTATGTAGTCTTTTGCCAGTTCGTATATTGGATCGTATCCATAGTTCGCAAAGAAGGGTGTCGTCTTGGTGGTTTCTTGTTTTCCATTGTTGTATGCGAACTCGGCAGTTGCTGGTATATCGGCCCAGTCATCCTGCTAATAATTGGTGTATGCTCATAGCTATTGTTTCAATATGGCGTTCGTCCTTTCTGTCAGTCCATCTGTTTGCAGGTGGAATGCCATGCTGAGTTTCCTTGTTATGTGCCATTGTCTTGTGATCCCTTTCCAGATATTTGCCGTGAATAGTGATCCTCTGTCTGATATGATATCTTTCGGTAGTCCTTGGATTCTGAACACCCGATCTTTGCAGAGGTGAAAGAATTGTTGTACGTCCATGTCTGTTCTGCAGGGTATAAAGTGGGCCATTTTTGTCAGACGATCAATAACAACGCATATTGCATCATAACCTTTTGATTCCGGAAGTCCAGTTATAAATTCCACAGCAATAGATTGCCATAGTCTTCTAGGAGGTTCGATAGGTTTTAGCAATCTGTATGGCGCGTGATGTACCGCCTTTGTCCTCTGGCATATCTCGCAGTTTTTGACATATCTCTTGACGCTGTCTCTTATCGTCGGCCAGTAGTATGACCTCTTGATCAGTTCCTTGGTTTTGGCTGTTCCGCCATGTCCCGCTTGTGGTATGTCGTGGTTTCACCTTATCGTTTCCGTTCGGAGGGGTTCGTTGTCAGGAATTCTTATCTTGTTGTTGTACTAAAGGTATCCCTCTCTTTCTTCGTATAGCCCGAGTGCTATCCCCTTCATTTCTCCTAGCTTTTTGTTTAAAGTCCTCCTGATTGTTTGCATTTCCGTATCTTTTTCCATCGTGCTTCGTATGCATTCTGTGTGCTCATTGTTGGATAATGTTGTTGTTCCCATCTCGTTGATGCATTCGTTTCTTGCGTTTTCTTTGTCGTCTTTGAATTACCTTTCTTTTGGTAAGAGTATCCTTTTTCGCTGTTGGATCCTCTTATCTACCTTGGTCGGTAGGTCTTCTTGCCTTCTGGTAAGGACGTCGGGTTGTCCTCGTTACTTTCCAGGCCGGTACTCAATCTTGATGTGGTATTGAGATAGGGTTTCGCTCCATCTCGTTTGTCGTTGATTGAGTTCTTTGCTGGTAGTAAAGGCGAGGAGGTTTTTGTGGTCAGTTACCATCCTGATATCGTGTTCGTTCCCTAGTGCGTATTTCCTCCATGCCTTAAGTGCCTGAACTGTAGCCAATGGTTCTTTGTCGTGGATATCATAATTGCATGCGGCTTTGGTCATCGTCTTTGATCAGAATGCCACCAGGCGCCCTAGTTTGTCGTTGCCTAACTGTGATAGAATTCCCCGGGAGACGTAATTCGACACAACCATTTTGATCATAATTGCTAGTTTTGGATCGAACTGTCGCAGTATCGGTGCCATGGTGAGTTTGTTCCTTAATGTGTCGCATGCTGTTTGCTGCTTGTCCGTCCGGTTCCATTTGGTATCTTTTTTCGTTGTTTCGTATCATGGTTTTGCCACTCTGCTGAATCCTTCAATGAATCGTCGATAAAAGTTGTAAAAGCCCCAGTAGCTTTGTACTCCTTTTACAGTCTTTGCTGGTTTCCATTCGTCTATCGCTGCTGTCTTGACCGGGTCGCTTCGTATTCCATCAGGGTTGATGACAAACCCCAGATATCCGGTTTCCTGTTGATGGAATTCACATTTCCTTGGTTTTAGTTTAATCTTTGCTTCCCTTAGGGCCTGCATAACGTTTCGGATGTCCTTCAGGTGTTGTTCCATTGTCTTTGAATAGATGAGGATATCATCTAAGTAGACGATACAGCATATATCTAAGAACCGGCTGAGTTTGGTGATGATCCATCTTTGGAATGTTGCCGGTGCGTTGGACAGTGCAAACGGCATTACGAGGTATTCGTATAGCCCGTATTGTGTTCGTAATGCTGTTTTCCATTGGTCTCCTTCCAATATTCTGATGCTGTCGTAGGCGTCCTTGTTGTCTAGCTTCGTGTAGTATTGGGCCTTCCCCAACCTATCCAAGGCTTCGTCAATCAGCGGTAGTGGATATCCGTCCTCCTTGGTGACTGCGTTCAGTCCTCGAAAATCCACGCATAATCTGAGCTTTCCGTCCTTCTTCTTGACGAATAATATTGGTGCTCCTGCTGCTGACGATGATGGGTGTATCCATCCTCTCTCCAGGTTCTGCTGGAGGTAATCTCGTAGAGCCTTCAACTCTTCTTCTCTCAAGGAGTAAAGTTTCATGAACGGTACTCTGCCCACTAGGTTGATCCTGTGGTCCTCTTCTCTGTGTTCGGGCAAGTCCGTCCTTTCTCCTTCTTTGAACACATCTAAGAAGTCGGGGTATTCGCTTGGTAACAGCTGTCTTAGAGTCGCTTTCTTTTTTGTTGCTTCTTATTGTACTGCAAACCTCGTGCTGATCGTCGTGGTCTCCGCAATTGTCGCCTCCCTTTCTTCTTGACCCCATTTGAGAACACCGGTTTGTTCTCCCTTCCGATGTAGTTTTCCGCAGGTCTTGGCTGATATGACGTTGATATCGATGCGTTGTTCTTCGAGCACTTCGCGCGTGTTTTCTCTGGTGCTTCCAAATCCACGATCCTTTCTTCTGGTTTTTCCACGGCTTTCTACTTCACGTAGTCCTCTGTTGTCGATCCTTTCGACAATCAACTGTGCTATCAGATCGCCGTTCTTGACTTCGTAGTCTTCTTCTTTCAGGTTTATATAGAGAACCTTGATTGCTCCGAGATAGTCTGCATCTATCACTCCCACCCCTGTGGTTAGGTCATGCCTGGTAGCTAATCCACTTCGTGGGGCGATTCGTCCATAGGTGCTATCCGGCAACTCGATCGATATTCCTGTCTTTATCGCGGCTTGCACTTTGGCCGCAATGATTTCTTCCTAGATGCTGTACAGGTCGTGTCCAGCCGCGCCCTTCGACCCTTTGGTCGGTATCTTTGCTTCGGGATCCAACCAGTGAATCGGAATGTCTTCTTTTTCGCGCCTTGTCTGCGTAATTTGAATGTATTCGGTTTCCCAGCGGGCCAGTCCGGCAGGTACTGCCTCGATACTTGGTGATTCGTTTAGGTATACTTGGGTGCACATCTCGCTTCCGCAGTCGATTTGTCTTCTTTCCCAATCGATATTCGGGTTGTGTTTCCTTAGCCATGGTATTCCCTGGATAGCAGTATGTTTGACCATATTTGCTACCTGTAATATTATCGTTTCCTGATGAGATCCTGTTTCCATGGGTATTTCGGCCACGTGGGCAATGGGGCCCGCCTTGCGCTTTTCCCCCTTAACCACATGGATGTTTCTTGGTTAGTCAATTTTCGTGAGGGGTATCCGGTGGGTATTACAGAACTTTCTGTCGATAAAGTCCTCCGTTACTGCTGAATCGACCATCGCATTTGTTTCGGCAATCGCATTTTTTGTAAGTATTTTGATTTTTATCATCAGTTGATCTGATTCGTCGTCTTCGTTGTCCATTGTCTTGATTTGTGCCTTGTAGTCCGTTGCCAGCGGTAATTGTATAATCCTAGTGGGTTTTTCGCGCTTGTCGTCCCTCGGACCACTCCTTACTGAGGACTGTTGTCGTTTAAAGGCTCCCCCATTTCTTCCTATTGCCGGCCACCGCGTGCTCACATCTTGGCGTTCTTGTCTGGGCATTCGATTGCACGATGCCCTGCTTTTCCGCCGTGGAAGCATAAATTGATGACCCTTCATTTCCAAAACTCTTCCAGTGTTATCATTGGGAGGTTTGGCCATATTGGTTTCCACGCTTGTCTAAACCTCTGTCCTGGTCCCTGGAATCGTTGGGTTGTTCCTCTTATTGCGTCAAGGTCCGTTGCCTCTCCCCCTTGATTCGTCGTTAGGTCCTTCGGTGGTCCATTCTGTTGTCGGGCACGTCTCTCCCGGTTGCTTCGTCCTTAGTTCTTCCGGTTCTAGAGTTCTGCGAACCACTTAGCTTGTTCTTCGGTCATGTTGAATACTCGATCCGAGTTGGTCTATGCTTTGTGCAGCCCTTCATGGACCCCCCTTAAAAGTTGTCGCTACAGGGTATGCGTATCGTATTCGGCATCCGGGTCTAATAGCTGTATGTTGTGCCAGAATTCGATAACCGTATTCTTCCCTTGAACCATTTTCTTGATCTGGTTCCTTGCTCCCTGTCGTTTGTCCTTATCCTCGGACTGAGCTCTAAGGTCCCTCTCGAACTCTTCCCATTCCTGCCACTCCTTTGAGGTGGTCCCTTCCGTGATTGCAGTGATCCATTTCTCTGCTGTTCCAGTGAGTAGAGCTTTTGTGAATCTGACTTCCTGGCTGTCATGTTCCCTCGTCCATTCCTTGGCTTAGTAGTACAGTTTATGCAATAGCAGGAATCCTCTGAGCCTGGTTGGCTCTCCTTCGAAGGCGTCTGGTTTCCTTAATTTGAGTCCTTCCAATGTTCACGAAGGTCTGAGTCCAGCTATCATGTATCCCAATTGTTCTCCCGTCAAACTCAGCACGTTCACTGGTGCTGGTGGGGCCAGGGCAGTCCCCGTCGTTTCTGCTGTTTGTTCTACCTCCATGTAGCTATTGGGTGTCGCTGTTGTGACGCAATCAAATGTTAGGTATCCTACCTATCCTCTGATGTCAATATGTATCCCGCGACAGGCAACAGTTCTCTGTTAGTCTCCTTATAATAGTGCGATACTTCTCTTCCTTAGTGCACCGTTACTTCATTCCTTCTCTTACCAAGACCTCGATTATTATTCTTAGACCGGTGTCTATGTTCCTTCTTTCGAACGCTAATAATCAAGTCGTATCATGGTAGAACTCTCGAAGTGGTAGAATAGAATCTATTCTTAATAGTATAGGTAAGAAAGTATAATAGGTGGTTGCATGAAGAACTAACCACCAGGCTCTACCGGCCTCCTTTTATAGTCCTTCACTCAACCCGCTTATAAACCAAAACAACTATGAATCATAATCGTGACTCATGAAAAACATCATGTGACCGCATTACTGGTCATGTGCATAAACCACCTGACCTCTTAATTGGTCTTGTGCGTGAAAGTAAACCAAACTGCGCAGCCCCTTGGCCTCATGCGCTGCCCCCATGACCTCTCAATAGGTCATGTGCGTGGAAGCAAACCAACTAAAACCTCATGACGAATATCTTCGTCATGGTGAAGCGTTTCTTTCCACAAACATCTCCTTCCACTATCTGCCACACAACTGTGACAGCATTGAAGAGTTGCTCTAAGCAGCAGATTAGCGGTTAGAACTGGAATTTTAGGCAGAGCTGGAGTAATCGATGCCCATTACACTGGTGAACTCAAGGTCATACTATTCAACTATAAAAACACGGACTGCCAGATCAGAATGGATGATTGCGTAGCCCAACTTGTGGTAGAAATAGTCAATAACTCAGATATCATAAAGGTCGACTACTTAGAAGAGACAGAACTCGGGACCAAAGGATTCGGAAGCTCCCACATAGCGACAAGATCCTAGATCAGCAAAGAACTTAAACCTATCATCAGTTATCTGCAGGCATCGGCAAAAGACAATGAAGATTGTATGATATGTCAGAAGTACCGGAAAAGGTTCTAATGTCAAGCACAATTATGCTGCAAAACGGTAAGAAGCAATTCAAGCCTCAATATTTACGGGAGATACAGGCTGCTAGCATAATGGAGGCAGCCAGGAGGCAATAAAGGGAAGAACCTATCAGGCTACTGGACGAATGCAAAGATTTCTCCAAGGATTGGACCATAACCAACCATCCATTATATTATAAGCGTCGCCTAATTTTTTCGAAATAGTTGGACCCTGTACACTAAGATCGTAAAGGGATGTCTTGATGTAAATGTTGCAAGACATTTTGGACCGGAGAAACTCCTGAAAATCAATATGGAGGACCTATGGTGGAAAGCACTAGCAGACTGGGTCAATGACTACATATAATCCTGCGATGAATGCCAACATAGCAAATCACCTAGACAGGCTTAGTACTGATTATTGCAATCGCTGCAAAGACCCTATGCAGTGTGGGTTTCCATCTCAGCGGACCTTATCACCGCACTACCAGAGTTGCAATAATGCACTCAAATAATGGTAGTAGTTGATCGAGTCAAAATGATGGCACCTTTCATCGGACTAGTAACATTGGAGAGTAACCAAGATGTCTCAAACACGTTCCTGAAAGAGGTCCAGAGGCAGCATGTTCTTCGAATGGAATCATCATGGATATGGACTCCATGTTTCCTAGAAAAGTCCGGAAATCCCTTTGCAAAGCGTGAGAAATGAAGCCAAGAATATCAATGACATACTACCCTCAAACTGATAGACAAACAGAACGTACCAACAAAATTCTGCAAGGATTCCTCCAAAGCTTGGTGCACTCTGATCAGGACAATTGGTATCAGCTATTACCATTACATGAGCATGCCTATCCTAATTCTGCTACCAACACATAAAGGATGTTACTATTCTATGCGAACTACGGATTCCATCTACAGGCAGAGTGGATGAATATCCTAGAAGCTGAAAAATCCCCGAGCAACACTCTGGACAAACTGGATTAAGAGGATACTAGAACAAGTGAGAGTGTCACGCAAAAGGATATGGGAAGGAATCCTGCAATACTGCGATCGCAAAGTGAGACAACACTCTGACTTTGAGATCGTGGACAAAGTTATATTAAAGGCAAAAATCATTCGCACACGTTGACAATCAAAGAAGTGAAGCCGGAAGCTTTATGGTCCTTTCCAAATTGTGGAAAAATGAGGATTAAGAGCAATCAAGCTCAATATAAGTAGCCAATGGAACATCCATCCCTGATTCCACATTGAGTCACTGGAACCCTATCACAAATGAATTTGTAATAATCATCAACAACCCACCCGAGAACCAGAAGATATTGGCAGTGATCACAAATTGGACAATGAAAGGGTAGTAAAAAGAGAGATACATTGTTACCGGGAATGAGTACATGGCTGCTATCAAGAAAAGCAGGAACTCTGGTACTTGGTCAAATGTTCAGGGTGTTCAGAAGATGAGAATACAAGGGAGCCAGCTACTAGTTTGGAAAATGCACTGGAAGTTGTGGAAAACCTGCATAATAAAAATCCGGGTATGCTAGAAAGGGCAGAAGTAAGACGGTGAGGTAAGTGTTTTCCAACTGTGGCCAAGTAAGAATAGAAGGTTTGTTACCCTGACCATACTGAGTCTTAAAATGTATTTGCAAAATCTATAAAAGTTAGAAAGGCATTCGAGGGGATGCATGGCAGGAGAGAGCACATGTTAGGCACATGGAAATTTGCGAGAAAAAAGCAGGCAGACCCCACAGTAGGGCCACTGCACACCGTCCCTCAATTTACCGAAGCCAATACCCCCCTCGGGTCCACTTATAAGGCATGCACGTCATTAGCAAGATTTGGAAAGTTGTGTCCTATAACTAAAATGTCACATCAATGAAGCCTACTTCATAACACCATGTAAGTTGCTGCCTTCAGTCCAGCTATATGCTGTTTGAAGGATCTATGGGAGGGAACCTTAGCCAACATTTGGAAAGCACAATAGAAGAAGTCCAGGGAAAGTGCACTGAGATAGCAGGCTTCAAGGCCAGGCTGCCTAAGCTATGGGCAAAAGGTCACAAGACATTTTCAGCAAAATACTCCATATAGATGTCCTAGTAGGAGAGACTATTGAGGACATACCAAATCTATCCATACCCTTCTGAGATCAGCTGTAGGTTGGTTGGTGCTTGTAATAGGACACCTCTATGGAGGCCAGCTGACCAAGGAGTAGCAGGCTCAGATGGAAAGACTTAGATGAGCCAAAGACCCTTCAGATGCTGCCAGGTCAGGCTCGTGATTGCAATTGGCGCCAGGTTGCCCAGTAAGAAACTGATTACTTCATGACTGAAGAGACTACTTGTATGACAGTCAACACAACTAATGTAATATAGTAGTCTATGTGGATAAATAAGTGGAAGGCAGTTGTTTTGTATGACCAATAGGCCTGTGATCTCAACAGAGGAATACAATTCTGTAACTGTAACCGTGTGTGTGAAGTTTCAGGGTCAAACAGGACTCAGACTTATAAGGTTTTGGATTTTTGAGTATTAAATTGTGAGTGCTACCTTACTGGCATAATAGTTAGAAGTAGTCCGTGAACACTCAGTCAGCCGATATCAATATCGAAGTGCTTACCAAGTTTTACAGACATCATCAAGCAATCGAGAAGAGATCTTATCACTATAAATTTGGTTACGCTAGAATCTTTACCTTTACCTATTATAACCAGATTCTACAAACAAAGATTTTAGCCTACGACCGCCAGTCATACTAGAGCTTGGCATCTGTCTCACCAGTAGCAATAAGGTTGTATTTGAAGCCAAAAGATATTATATGCATTAATATGACCAGGTATTGGTGTCGCTGTATCATATTTGGTCTGCCGGACTCCATCAAGGTGCTAGAAGAAAGGGCTGGTATTTTCTCTATCGAATTTATCTTGAAAGGCTTTCCTTATAGCAATCCATGTTGCATGTATTGCCAAGAGGATTAACATTTGGGGGTCAATCATACCAATAATATTGGTCGAGGCCCATCCGGATCGGTCTCTAAACTCATCTATCCTTTCTTGGTTGTTTCTGATGTCTTCATCTTCGAACTGTTCCCATATTGTCTCCCTTTCTGTTACCATATCGGAGCAGTTGTATAATCCCTTGTCATATTTTGCGTCACATGGCCTTAGTCTATAGTTGTCGGGCATTGTAACCTTGAGAATAGAGCTGAGTTGGTACACGGGTTCCCCAGAATGTTTGGAATTGTTGGCGATGTCGTAGCCATATAGAGGGGGACTAGCTGAGAGTGCTACAGCAGCTGATATTGAACTTGCATCCATATCGCTTAAGTAGCGGTACTTGTCTTGAAATTTAAATTGTAGGCCTAGCCAAGCAAGTGCCTTTTTGCACTATAGGAAGCCGTAAGGTGTAGCTTCCAGTGGTTAGGGTTTTTGGAGGTACAACTTTGGTTTTAAGCAAGATCTTTCTGACTGTCGTTTGGAAGCAATAAAATCCTTTAGATGTAAGAAGCGATATTTGCGTTTATGATAGCGCAGGAGGCAGAAAGTCTGTTAATTTGTGTAAAGGTATGTCGTATAAGTATGAATGTGCTAGGCTCATAACCTATTGTATTTGAATGTAGCAGCTCAATCTTAATAGCTTGAGTACGAGAACATAGCACAGTATTAAAGATATACTCTGAGCACACTTTGGTAAGGAGTATCATAGTAGGAGGGCAGAGTGGTAGTAATTCTTTTTCTTAATTCTTTATAACACTGGAAGCGGTAACCAGCTATATCTACAGCTATGCATACTTAGGCGAAGAAAATAAATAAATAGGAAAACCTTGCAGGAAACATAAGTGTGCACTAGTTTGAATGCCAAAAACGGGCAAGGAAATTCTCAATAAAATATACATAAACCATAATGGTGGGAGAGATTTTTAGTGCAAAATCAACATGAAATGCACCTTCTGAAAGAGTAACTGTATATATGTGAAAATAACCAAAAGATCTCGCATATGCAATAAGAAAATATAGACGCTATTATCCCATCATTATCAGGAAATATAATCGAAATACTGCCTGTATATGCTCCCGCTGTTGTAATGTTTGTGATTTATAGGTAAACAAGAACTATAACTAAGGAGAAAAATCTCTATTATTCAAAACAAATATACTTAAGGAATGAATAAATAGGAAATTTCAACTTCTTTCTATGTTACTACTGCACTCTACATCGCAACATGTCTGTCCAAGTCTCCGTACCAAATTTTTGCACTCCTCCGATAGTCAGAGGTATTCTCTCGTAGCATCCTGCCCACCACTGTATCCCGGATTTTAACCAAGTGGCTAGTCAAAACCACAACATTCTGGAGTGAGTCCTCGAAAACCGTGGATTGTAGAATGAGTGACTTTGTAAACTCTTGTGTCAGCCTTTCTGCATGTGTCAGCAAGATGTGTGGAGAATTGTCAACTAACCTGTTGTTTGCAAGAGATTTACTCGGGTGACTGGCGAGACTAGAACTCCTGATATCAGATGCAGGAGCACTTTGACCTTCATGTGGTGATGAAAATAGTGGAATGCTGGATGACAGAAACGCAGGAGCAGTATAGGCCCTGTCACGGTGAACTCACAAATGAGCCTCGGGTGTCAGTAATGCCTCTTAAAACACTTGTTATCTAGTACTCATTGAAATCTGCACAGCAGTTATGCAACTGTGGGGCCATCCCTTGGCTACTTGTGACTCCTCGCTGTATCCTGATGTATTGATGTCGGCTATATTAAGGTTTTCCAGATCAGGTTGGGTGTCACATTCAGTCATATCCGATAATCCTGAGTTTTGGTAGTCATTGGTAGTATTGTCACCAAGGGGAACTATTTCCGCTTGACTTTGTCAGGCCAGTTCAGTCGCTGGTTTGGCATCTCTCATGGTCCCTATTGTGCTCTTTCATGGACCCTTTTGGGATTTCACTAGTTTCATGCTTACAATTGATGACAGAGATAGGTTTGGACCAAAAGAGTAGTGGTTCAGTAGTGTGCTTAGAGAGCGGCCATATTTCCCTTGTTTTGAAGCACACTTCTAGTTTCCTGATCCCGCAGTGCTGTGTTTGATGTCGCATCTATGCCTGCAAAGATTGCCTACTCACAGAGTTGGTTGACTTCGTGTATTGGGGTGATGTTGATTATGTGTCCTGCTACTCTTTAGTAAATGTTAATCAAGGTAGGCTTTGGGATGTAGGCTCCTAGTAATTGTACAAATCTCCAGTTAGCTGTAGATGAGGAGTTTGAGTCATTCTTTAGGGTTCAAATCATGGCATTAAGTCTTATATGCTAGGATATACATGTAGGGTTAGGATTGTAAGAATCACATACTATTATGCACTGTGGAGTCCAAAGATTACATCATTATGTGTGGTCAACAACATGAAAATCTACACATTCTCGATTATCTTGGGACCCAAGACTCCAGCTTGTTGGAATTAGACATAATGAAAGTGTTGCTATAGTATAAGGCTGAGCTAATTGTCTATGCTGCATCGTCTCTTTCAAAAAATTCCCAATGATCATGACTACGATCTACAGGCATTGGTATATATTCTCACACACTCTGGGCTTATGACTCCACGAACTGACTATCTATAAGGTAGGAGAGATAAACGTTTGGCAGCAGGAGATGGCTTAGTAAAATCTAGCAACAATTGGAGTAGGTTAGTGACACAAATTCTCTGGAGACACATGCCATACCAAAACAGGAAGAGGAGTTTCAAGACTCATCTCCGGACGATGAATTAGCACTCGTAAGTGTATGAAAGCTATGTCCACGGGTTGACAACTAGCAAATTGACGTAGGCGGGCTTCCGCCACCAGCCAAGTCAAGGACCAGCATTGTGGAATACGGTGGGTACATGAGATTCAAAACGCCAATGTCAGCATGCCTACAATTATCATACCGGTATGTGCCAGTACAAGAGTACTCGTGTGTCTTTATAAAGAATACCTTTGTGATCTGAGTATTTGATGAGGGCTGAAGCAAAGAGTTGGGTGGCAGATGTCTTCTTGGTAAAGAAAAGTGAGTACAGTACTGGGTACAAGGTGTTGAACTAGCTATGAGTTGGAATATGGGAAGCCGAGGTAAGGGCATCCAATGGTATGATTACTATCAAACACTAGTGCGGGCATTATGCAAGAAGAATATGCCCAATTTTCTCCGAAAACTCCATGTAGGTAAAAACAAGAAAGAAAGGAAAGAAAGGAAAAGCCAAAAGAGTGAAAAAGCAGGAAAGAGAAAATTGTTTTTTATGATTGCGATGTTGATTACTGCAATGGGGACCTAGTAAGATTTGGGGAATGGTGGGAGAGGTACTTCAGAGAAAGATGGAGGAAGAAGCAGGGGGGCTGGGGTATGAGGTAATGGCTGGAGAATTGCAGTGACAGCAATCGTGGAAGGCAGCAGAGCAATCACACCAGCTGGGGTCCGAGAGGCCGGTGGTAGGGTTGCAGCATCAGGGTTTGGAAGAGACTGAAGAAACCCTGGAGTTGTGGTCACAGGAGATAGAATTGACATAGGATTATGGAAGGCACCATTGCAAGTAAAAGGAGGCAGCAGGAGAGAAGTAGCAGGCATAATTGCTTGAGCTAGGAGGAGAGTTGGAGTTAGTGTGGGGGTGGTGGTTGCTCTTTCTGCATTACTTTCAGACAAAATGGTAAGAGGGGTATCTTTTGCACCGTCTTGTCTATAACAGCACCTGGTTTGCTGTGTGGAGGTTCCTGGAATAGCTAAGGGTCATGGAATTTGGAAGTACTGTACCATCCCTGCAATCTCGCAGAGAAGCACATTGAGTGATCTTAGCCTTTCCCAGTTTGCTGTCGGGTGGTTCCTGGAATAGCTGAGGGACCTGGAATTTTGAAGTACTCTGCCATCCTTGTATTCTCGCAGAGAAGCACATTGAGTTATCTTAGCCTTTCCTGTCCGGATGGCTGCAGATCTCCAGATTGGGAAGTGTTTGTAGATAGGGTCTTCCACTACTTGAGGTGATCACATCCCCCTATATGTGTCATTAGCTGCGGTTTTTAACTCGTGATGTTTGGTGAAAGCACACTGGAGTTAGGAACTAACTGCAGCGATCTGGAGGGCTGGCTGGGTATTCTGAGTAGGTTACGAGTTGCCTAGGGTGAACAGGTCATCATCTTAAGTATGCGACTTGGTACAGAGTTTGTTAAAAGAAGGAAGGAATTTTCAGGGAACTTGCGTTGTCAGAATGGGTAGCAGCATGGGTGGTGTATATGGGTCTTGCATGGGAGAGAGAATGGTGGTCAGATTCATCATCTGATATGTGTGATAAGCTACAGATTTGGTTCACAGAAGGAAGGTACTTTGGTGAAACTTATTTGGTTAATAAGAATTGGTGCCTTGTGGTCCAGTGCAAAAGATTCAGACACGGACTCTTCCACACTCTGCTCAGTGTCCTTCTGTGGGAGCCACTCAGCTTAGCTCTAATCATCATCCTCCTCTTACATGGCCCGCCCGATATCTCCTACTTGTCCACTGCTATTTCTGACCTCACAGTTAAAAAATGGTATCCACGGTGGGCATGCGTGGGGGTCTGGTCAGGGTCCTCTGCCTGACTCAGGCATGGCAGGAGGACCATTAGGTCCCAGAGACCTTTACCATTATTGGTAAGAACCCATGCCCAGAGGTCATCATCCTTATATAAAAGAATAAGGTTACATACTGAACGAGGTGCAGAGGGTACCGGTGGAAGTGAGCGCATGAACTTACCAGATGCCCTGATGAGATACTATGGGTACCCGATTCCCTCCTCTACATGTTGGCCCTTAAGTACCATGAGTACATTTGTATGTATAGTTCTTGGCTGAAAGTAATCGTCACAGTTAGAACTGGAGCCTCCTTGACAACCGCAACCCCCAGCATGGCGCCCTACTATACTACTCTAAAAAATACTCGTTCCAGAAAGAAGAAAGGAAGGAAAGAATTGTCCCCTCTTATCTACACATTATCGGGCGGTTGGATTGAAGGAAGCCAGCTAAAAATTTGCTGAAATCTCACGCCAAGGTAAAATACTCTGCACAACGCTAGTTTCTGCAGAATGACGATATCAAGACACCAGATCAGCTTTTACGTTTAAAAGAACTGGTCGCAACCCGCAGCTTAGTGGCCGGGATACCTGGCACTTAGTAATTGCTTTGCATCACCACCGGGGAATCCCAATCTGCGGGTTGCGCTGAGATTTTGCCCCCCATGTCACAGTTAGGACAATTAAGAGAAGGCTAGCAGAACATGGTATTCATAAGTATATCAAAGCTGAGAGACCAAGGTTGACCGCTGTTCTGGCAATAAAAGGATATAAGTGGTACCTTAAACATAGGCATTGGACAATTGCACAATAGAGGAGAGTGGTCTGGAGTGATGAATGCAGTGCGGAGAAATCTGCAGATCCAGCAGTTCAGTAGGTCTTCAGAACATCCCAGGAAAAATGGCTTCCAGAGTGTGTCAAGGGGGTAAGGAAGTCTGGAGGTATTAAGTGGATAATATGGGGCTGTTTTGCTGGTGGATTGAATGAAACATGCTATGGGATAAGGGTGGTAGAAAGGGGTAGGATAGATGCAAGGGCATATGTTAGGACTTTGGTCTTTTCTTTGCTTGATTTTTTAGAGGAATTGGAGGGAAAGGGTATTAGGACAATCTTTATGCAGGACAATGCTAGGGTGCATACTGCTAGGATTTCAATGGCATGGTTGGAGGAGAATAGTGTGGAGGTTTTGGAGGATTGGCCACCCGATTCACCAGATCTTAATCCCATTAAACATGTTTGGGTACATCTCAAGAAGCTTTACGATGAGCATTATTCTCACTTGGCTGAAGATACTAGATCAGCAGAGATGGTAAAGCCACTTATAGAGGAAGTTCTTATCTATTGTTGGGAGTTGATACTGGGCTCTTTATTTGAAAGACTAGTAGAGGGTATTCCGTGGAGGATTAATACAATTATTGAGGCAAAAGGGTAGTATACTAAGTATTAAATTGACATTTTGTATTTATGCTTTTTGTTCTATCTATTCTATAAAAGATTCTGGCACTCTAAGCATATTTGATGTTACATGAGGGGTTGGAATTGATAAGAGGTGTGTGGGTGGGTATGGTTGGCATGCACAGTAACAATCACTTTTGTCACGTACTGTACGATGATTCCATGAGCCCACAGGCAATTCCATGGTCAGAGTCAATGGAATACTCGGGTAACCAAAGAACAGTTGGCTCTCAACTGGGGCCTCCATCTAGCAAACGTTGTGGATCCCTACTGCCCATGGGCAATCAATAGAGGTCCAATCGGGTTGTACCACTGACAATATATATTAGCACATGGGTAGCTAAACATGAAAGGAGAAAAAGATTTACTCACAGGTCCTTCAACCTCTCCCACTATGGCCCACGGCAGAATAAGACGCTCATTTGTTGTTTGCAGTTTCTTGGCCATATCCTGGATCCAGATCCTTAGTTGACATTCCACTTCTGCGACGTCCACGGCAGGATGCCCATTTTTCAACTGCTCAATTTGTGCCATGACTGGGGCCAGGGAGTGGGCCAATACAAGGACTGACTCCAAATTGATGTTGGTCAGATAGTGGAGGTACAGGGAGCAAACTGTTATGTGGGCCCTAATCTGCTTGCACCAGGCTCTGTATAGACCAGAGCTGGCATATTGATTCTGGAACACATACCAGTTTTTGTCGTATGCAATTTCACTATAGTACTCCGAATTGAAATACCAGAGTTAGTTTAACAGAATCTGAGCAATGCATATAGCCTACAGTTCGCACATATGAGGAGTCCTACAATGCGTGCTCAAAAGTTGGGTTTTCGAGCGAAACCTCTCTCATCCTGCCACCTCTGCTCTCATTAAAAGTTAGATCATATCTGGGATGGTGGAGGAAAGACAAAGAAAAAAACAAGAAAACAAAGAAGAAAAAAAAGGAAATGTGATTGAGATTGATTGCTTACACATGGTCAGCTGGTCTGGATGCCATGCTCCAAGGCATTGCATGATATTTGCCTCTCCTCACATCACTTTCCTAATGTTCCAGAGTGTATTATTGTTAGGCATATGGAAATCTTAGACAAAAAATGCACACAGACCTTACTGTAGGGTAGCTGCGCACAGACCCGCGATTTGAAGAAGCCAACACCCCCCTCTAGCCCTATTATGGGGCCTGCACGTTGTTAGCAATATTACGAGAGTAGCATCCTGTACCTAAAATGTCATATCAAAGAAGCACACTTCGTAACACCATATACGTCACCACCATCCATCTGGCCCTATAGTGTGTACAGGTTATTCGAGAAGGGACCTTTGGGAATGTGGGAGATGTGGAACAGAAGATATCGGTCAGATGTACATTGAGATTATATGCTTCAAAATAGGATTCCTAAACTATAGGCCGAAGGTGACAGGACTTTTTCTGTGAAATACTCACAGAGGATGTCCCAGTAGTAGAGACTATTGAGGTCATACTAAATCAACCCATACCCTTCCAAGATCAGCTTTATGTCAGCCGGTCATAGTAATAGGACCCCTCCATCGAGGCACGTTGACAAAGGGAAAGAACGCTCAGATAGGCCGAGCTAGGTAAGTTAAAAACCTGCAAAGAAATTGACATGTCAGGCTATTGAGGTCATACTAAATCAATCCATACCCTTCCAAGATCAGCTTTATGTCAGCCGGTCATAGTAACAGGACTCCTCCATCGAGGCACGTTGACAAAGGGAAAGAACGCTCAGATAGGCTGAGCTAGGTAAGTTAAAGACCTGCAAAGAAATTGACATGTCAGGCTAGACCAAGAGATTGGCACTAGGTGAGCTGGCCTGAAACTGATCATTTCATGACCAAAGAGACAACTGGAATGATAGTGGACTAGGCTAAAGTAATATTATTGTCTATACAGATAACAATGTTGGAGACTGCTATTTGTTATAACAGATAGTGCAGGCCACTCAGTGGAGCAATAAAATTCTGTAACCGTAAAGGTTTGTGAGATGTTTGAGGGTCACATCGTGCTGGCACTTAACAGATTCTGGACATCTGCCTACTAAAGCCAGGGTGGTACCTGGGAGGCATAGTAGTTAAAGGTAGTCTGTAAACACTCAGACACCGGATATAAACATCAAAGTGCCTCCCAAGTTTTACACATATCATGTAGCACCAGAGAAGATATCTAATCAATATAAATTTGTTTACGCTATAACCTTTACCTATACCTATTTTATCGACATGAGCCTTCCTCGACAGATTGTTCAAACAAAGATTTTGGCCTATATCCCTCAGTTATAGTAGGATTTAGTGTCTGCCAAACAGTATATTAATAGTTCCCCTGTTACTAAGCCTCACTATATGAACTACCAGTTCACTTCAAACTTCACCCTCAGCTCATGCTTCAATTACATTTTCAAAGCACCTCTCGGTCCCCATTACAATAATACTTGTGAAGAAATAGTTGACAATGAGCTGCCTGATATTGAATTCATTGAAACTCCAAAACCCTCCAGGTTCACAATCCCTCGCAGGCTCCCAATAAGAGATCACCTCAATCGCATCTCTCATACCTGAATCTGTCAAAACCTCGACCAGAGTTCAACCCAGTTTCCAGGCTAGATTGAGTGGGATACGGAGTACTCAATTAAGTCGCAAATTGATACAATTGGTGAAGGACAGACTAGTCCGTCGGCATGGGCCTTAAAATCCATATATATACGAAAAGTAGATTTTTACGCCTTCATAAACAGGAAATCCAGATTCTAAACTACAAATGCGATCGCCCAACTCTTCCTTACTATCTCCCCAACGATGCCAGTTGCCCCTTCTACGATACATCATATTCCTCAAACCTTTGCGAGAAAACTGAGAATATTGACACCAGGTAACAGACCCCGAACCCAACGACGTAGTGTTAGGATCACAGTGATCATAAAATCCTTTCAACTGGTAGATATATTAAAGTGTTTCAAAGGACCAAAACAGAGTACGGAACGAGAACCATGGGATACTCAGCCAAATGACGCTGATAGTGGCATTCAACCCAGTTTGAACACATCACCAATATCACTGACATAACTCATTTCAGTCAATCTGTGTCTCTTAACCCAGGAGTTTGAAGTGTAACAGACATTTCCGTGGGGCCACGATCATCCAATGTATCTTGTATGCACTGGATATCAAGATCCGGGAGCCCTAAACCTTTACAAGAGAACAGGGCCAACTTAAAAAGATTTCGCCAAATGCTTCATGATATCCCATGCATGAATGCAACGAGATATTGATACATCCATCAATTCCGCCAACAATACCTTCAACAGGCTTAGACGTGTTACTCCAGAGATTGTGCTAAAGTTGATGAAAGTACAAGGGAAAGTTGAAGAAGGGCGGGACCTCCGCCACCATGAGATTGCTATCTTATTGATAGAGTTAACCGCTGTAGAGTCAGTGGTGATGGATATACAAGTGGCGATAATCCATGATGTGGTGGCTAAACTGGCTGAACATTATCAGCAGTAACAATCCCATGAAATTGTAACTACCCAATTACATGGTGGTCTAGGTCAACGGGGACAGGAAGCCCTTTTACATGATCAAAGTGTGGGAAAATTGGTTTCAGAACTCCATAGCAAGCTCAATCACTGTGGAACTCAGAATATGGGGTGAAATAAAACCTCTACAATATCATCGTTATACAGACACGACATTTTAAAGAACAATGTATAAGCATCCAAACATTGCAAGGACAGCATATCATAAATGGGTGACGTAACTTCAGGATCTGTCAGATCCTTGATAAAAGTGATAAATCAATTAGTGGATTGGAGTAAGAAACCCGGGAGACCAGATCCGGCACTACTATATTCAGTCCCAGAAGGGGAAAATGACGAGAACTACTATTCATCACCTACACAAAGGGAAAGATGAAAGGTGAGGAAGCCGCAGATGCATCCCCCTCAGGGGTACAAGGAGATGACCCTGAGGATCCAGATGATGACTATAGCGATGAGGAAGAAAGAAGAAGGAGAAGAGAGAGTCCTTGCTGTGGTCAGCATGGATAGACACGAGAACAGTCCGGTATGGCAGAAATGCTGGCCAATGAGATTGTGCAAAATATTAAGCGAGCCTCGGAACCACCTACATTCTTTGAAGCCCAGCCCACTCAAGACGTATAGGTTTGAATCTTATAGTATAATGACTCTGGCGAAAGAAATCCACCGATATGGGACAATCTCCATGAATGCATGATCGCTGCCCACAATTGGACCAAATGTGATATATTCTTTCCTTATGCTATTTCGTACAGGAAGGCTATGGATGAACTTCAGAGAGAAATAGAATAGTCAGAGTTCGTAGGATGGACCCAGTTTGAACATAACATGATCAAATGTTTTGCCCTAATAGAAGCTGAACGACAAGTGGTTCCAGACATGAAGCAAGTCTAGTACGAAGGGAATAAGGAGCTATTCTTGATATTCATCTACAACCTCAATATTATAGCTTACATTACGCGAGAATCCTGCTAGGAGGAAGTACAAAACAAATTTCATGAGTAAATAGTTCCCAGGTTATCAATGTTACAATATGATATGAGTCAAGAATTGCAATCTGCATTTAGCTTGGTTGGTCACTCCAAAGAAGCATTGCTTGCATGAAAAAAGCTAGCTAGAGACTAACCACCTAAGGCACATGAAGTACACGAGGTCAAAAGAGAAGACCAAAGTGACTCAGAATCAGAGGCACCGAGAACAAATAAACCTTATATCAAGGGTGGTGGAGTCGCACCATGAAAGCAGAAGTGGGACAATGAGCTGGAAAAGGCCAAAAAAGAAGGTGTGAGGTGTGGCAAACTTGAAGATAACGTACAGAAAGTTTGGCTAGGCTAATACCGGTATTTCTCAAAGTGTGATAGATACGTGGAGCAGGGACAATAATCGCACATGTTGAGGAAAGAAAAACCACACCTATCATATGTGCTAGGAAGATGCACATGTATCGGCAGCAACCATCAGTTCAAGACCAATAAGGATCGGAATTTGGCATGCAAGATTGTCTATTGTGAAGCTTAAATGAGCAGGCAGAGTCGCTACTGTCCAGCAACCAGACCAAATAAACAGGATGTGGAAACTGGTAGATAATGAGGAACTCAGGTAGCTCAGTTCTCAGGTAAGAATGGTGAAAGCGTTTGGGTAGGGAGTGTCAATATGGAACTGGAATCAAAGCCGGAAACCCCTTTGGCTGAGGTGAATTGGGTGCCGACCACAATGGGGATCCCATAGTCCCTATGCAACTATGAGAGTCGAAACTCAAAGTCATCAATACAGTGCAAAGCAAGTCTCTCCTTGCAAGATCAAAGTAAATAGGCGCTAAGTGAAGGGACCACATAAGAGACTTATGAGCGCGAACAAAAGGAAGTAATATAGGGAGAGTCTTGACCGCAAGTGAGGATAGTAGAGATGCACACATAACTCAAGAGACAACTGTGCGAAGTTCCTCAATTCACCTGGTAGCCTCATACTACTCAGGTGGAAGCAAGTTACTTTACTGAAGAAGTTGGAACACAGCAATGCAAGATTTACCTGATAACACTGCTGACAGGTTGACAACTGACGCGGGTCATTCCACCTAGCACATCAGTCTAAGTCATATTATATGTATGTACTATCTTGCCTTTTGGCCAAAGTGTAGGGCAGGCATGTACCGCTTTGGTACACAAGGCCCTGCTAAGGTAGCTCGATGGATAACTAAAATCCTGAGAGAAAGAATCGGTAAATATGGGTACTCCATACTCATGGAATGAAATGGCTAATAACTTTGCATAAGTACACTATGAGCCTAGGTCTAGCATGTGAGGAGAAGGCATCCAGCCTAAAACCTGGTTGTGTACAATTGTGAATTGCTCCAATGCCACCTAGTGTATAGACTCAGATTCTTGGAGCTACTCAGTTACCAGTTTGTCAGAGGAGGCTGTAATGTTAGACTCTGGATCAGATAGATTCTTTATCAATATGGACCTAGTTGAAGGCCTTCGAGTTCCGATAGTAGAACACAGTAATGTAGTTGACAATTTAGAATTTGATGCATCATCAGCCAGCTCAGGAGGGAAGCGCTATATCGTACCTATAAAATTGGAAATAGGAAAGAACTGACACATATTGGAAGTATCACCTAAAGTTGCTAAGACAGGGCACTAAAGAATGATAATTCCTTTTGGTCGGTAGTATCATGAACATCCTGTATCAGATATAGAAGATGCAGAAAATTGGACCTTTACTACAAACAGTTTCGAAAACGGTGCCCTAAGAAGATGCAGGGATAGCTGATATGTTTGATATAGGAGACCTTTGCGGCCTTCCTGCTGAGATAGAAGTAAAGATGCGAAGTACCTTCTGCAACAATAGGCAGTAATGCTTGTCTGACATGAAGGACTTTACCTATATTACCATATAAGTTGAGGTCCTCCTTTTCATGAGGATTTGGCCTAGTTGGTTTGAGTTTACGTCGTGGAAGCCACTCTTGATGTAAACAAAGAGAGTAGTCAGCTGTAGTCTGGCTCCCTGCAGCAAGCGGACCTCATCGGTTAGGTGAGAAATTGTATCAAAGCAGCCAAGGTGACCTTGTGACTGGCATTACTGCGGGTGGATGAGGCTGCTAGCCGTGGGGAGGACTGCAGGTCGGGCAGCAACTATGCACTCGAGTATATTAAACACCGTCACAATGAGGACAATGATAGGAAAGGAGGATGGGAACTTATATTCTTTCTTTTGTAGCTAACATTGCAAAAGGCTGTTTACCCTTGTAAACAAGGTCAGATAGAACCGATGTTACACTAGTGAGAACCAAAGCCGCGAGATGAGAGAACAGTTGTTATTGTAGATTCTTTTTCAGATACGTATGGAAAGCCATGAGGCACTGAGGCAGAGGCATCGAAATATTTGTGCAGTGTTGCTGAGATCTCGTTGCTGGTCTTAGGTGGAACATCTCTGAACCCTAGCACCAGGGGCCTGCGTTCATGTTAAGGCCTAGTAGGGGAATATTGATCTAGCAGAGCACAGTTGATTTGATCCAGTATTGGGGGATTGGGTAGATGGAGGAATCATTCAGGTGGGTGGCAGTGTGGGATCTTGCGGGTATTCTATCTTGATATCTCATTGACGCAGGCCAGGTAGTTCCTCCACTAGTTGCGCTTTTTCGCCTTGAATTGCCTTGACTTATGTTCTTCTGGGAACTTTGGTGGTATTTGGGGATGACATGTCTTTTTTCATTTCCCATACAGTCTGGTGGAAGAGTCTTCTGAGTGCAGTAAGTGTTGGAGTCAACCAGCCTTTTTAGTGCATGGATGACTATGTGGTGTGAGTATGAGATTTTAGGATGGATAAAATCTATGACACTCGCTTCTCAAACTAAGAGGTAAGTGAGAATGTTGTATGGAAGGCGCCAGGTTTCTGGGCTGGCAGGCTATCCAGGAGTGGATTAACTGTCTCCCAAGGGTCAGCTTCAAGTTAAAACCAATAGGGGGAGGACATAAATCTGGCATGGATGTGGTCATAGAGACAGCGGCATGGTCAGACCCAGTAGGAGAGAATGAGCACCCCCAAGAGGTAACAAAGGTGGCAAGCAGGCTGTTGGCAAATGAGAGGTCTCATACTAAAAGTCAGGGTAGAGGATTGAACAGAAACCTGGTATATGTACCTGGCTAATTGAGCAAGATGAGGGACTAGCTCAGGGTAAGATCCATGCAGGGCTGCAAAGAACTTACTGCTGACGTGAAAATCTCGCGTCCAGAGTCAATACAATGATGATGAATATCGCGATATCCTAGTACCAATATCGGTTAATCCAACAAATAAAACAAATCAGTTGTGGCAGCTGATTTCATTGCCAGTACAGGAGTAGAGCAAGCATTGTACACTCGAAACAAGGCATGTCTAGAATCAAATATCCCACTGAGTAGATACTTGTTCAAAGCTAGCAAGTCATCTGTTTCAAAAAACATAGGAAGAAATAATACTGTATCCAGTAACTCAGCCAGTACATACATAACAACTCTTGGCTTATAAGCAGGTAAAGTATGGGGAAAAAAACTGTTGTAAGGAAAGGGAACAGGTACAGACTATTTGCAAAATAGGAGTTTCTGTAATGAAACAAGATGTGAAAAATTCAACATATTCGCCAAAGAACTAAATAATATCTGAAACCATTACTGCTACTGAGCCACTTATGCGGAACAATAGTAAGGGAAAATATCTTACTGGACATTACAGGAAGGTGGGATGTTGTTCTTATACCCGTGATTCTATTTCTTTTTTTTTTTTTTTAGGAATTTTTCATTTGATTTAAGTAGTACAAAGAAGACCTGCGGGGCTCACACTATGAAACTGCAAAAATCACCACCCTTTGCTATGCTCTGGCAGCTGAAAAAAAAAGCACTCAGGGGTAGAAAAATAGCCTCACACAAGGAATATCCAGATCCTCTTAGATGAATACAAATAGCTGCAAAAGTGCCACGAAATATCTCAAACAAGCCTCATGGTGAACTGGAACAACACAAACCAGTGAAATCCACCACCTTAACGCATTGACACGGAAAGTCACAATACCTTGGATACAGCTAATACTTGATCGTAGGGCTGGAGGGGAGACACTTATCTCCCTATCGCTGTGGGGGTAATAAGTGAGAGTAGTAGGAGATAAGACTGCACTATGGCAGAGGCCTGCATGTGGCAGGTAAACCTGTGACTTCTGGCAATTCTGGAATACAGAGTGGTAGCTGTAGAATGCCAGCCATAGAGGTGAGGCAGAATGGTACCAGCAGAATAGTAGGTTGTTAGCCAATGGAGTGAGAGGTAGTTGGGTACCAGCCAGGTGTGTAGGGGTAGTAGTAGGGTACCAGCTAGAAGAGTATAGAGTCCAAAGCCATAGGGGAGGGAGGGGAAGTACACCAGGTAATACCTACATAGTGGTGGTAGAGGAGGCAGTAACGTGCCACCCAATCCACACAAAAGTGAGTACAGTTGTAGGGGTAGATCCCAGTTGCCAAAGCTATCAGAAAAACAGTGTGTCTTGTTAGGCGCTGGCCATGCCACCTCCAGCTAATTTAGCTCATTTCTCATATACTCAGGCATTCAGTGAGACATAGCATCACCACGTAGATGTGATACCACCTGCTAACAGGTGAGGAGGAGAGTGGGGAAATTGATTGCCCTCGGTAGAAGACAGACAGTAGCCCTACTGAGGAGGTAGAGGAGTGGCAATCGTTATGGCTTACAGTAAACTAGGTTCCCAGCCATCTGCTAAGAGGAAGGTGGGAAAACCTGACCGGTTGTGAGGTTAATGGTAATGACTAACAAAAGTGAGGTAAAGTGAAGAAGTGGCATGGTGAGATACCAGAAAGGAAAAGGGAGATATCACAGGATAAACCTGGAGGAGGTAAAGTTGAATTTACTTCTTTTTTAATTTTTCTTCTTCTTACATCATATATTACTTGATTAGGGTACAAGAACGTGAATGCAGCATAAGCTATGGTAAAAAGAAAACCCTTAATTTGAAACATCCCTCCCCGCGTGAGGGAAAAGGCGTCCACCCCAAGCCCCTTTGGTATGGAGCCAACCGCACATCTCATCTCTAGCCAGACCTAAGCCTACCTCGCAAGCGAACACGGAGAGTAAGACAAGCCTAACTAATAACAAGCAGGAAACATCAGGAAAAACCCCGCGGGAAATCGCGGCCCAAACGCACAACTGAAACCAAGTAATATCCCACAATGCACCCCCTGCAGGGATGACTAGCCAAAAATGATAGTCGAGGCGGTAGCGCCTCACCCGGTGTGGGCTCACAAGGAGGTATGGAGGTAGGTGTCGGCCTTGTGACCTAGATGAAGAGTTGTTGGGCCGCAGGGACAGCGCCACCTTCAAGCCCTGATGAGAGGTAGCAGTAAGGTGCCAGCTGGGGGTGGGTTTGTGCGGGAGAAACTCCAGCAAAATGGGGGTAGCAGTGGGGTGCCAGCCAGGGTAGCAGCAAGGTGCCAGCTTGTGTGGGGGGGCGGGTGCAGAGCCCGCAAAGAGTGTAGAGGGCAGTGAGATACAAGCTATCTCGTAGCAGTGGGGTGCCAGCTAAAGGATAGTGTAGCAGTACGGGGCCAGCCGAGCGCAACCGTGGGGACTGTACATGGAAGGCATTCGCCATTAAGTGACAAAAAGGCTGCCAGTATCGTGTTCGTGTCTTACTAGGTGGCCTCCAGGGAGCCCCAAACAAAGTCAGCTGTTTTGCCACATCTCTCATGTAGTCCCTTGATCTCAGAGAGATAGTGTCACTGTAGTGGAAGGGATACCACCAGCTGAAGCGATGAGTGAGGAAGGAGGGTGGCGAAATCGACCGTGGCCTGCTGAGGAAACCTGACCCAACTCCTCCAGTTCTGTAGGAGGATGGATATAGGAATCCATCGCAATCGCGTACCGCGAACCGTAATCCCAACCATCTGCCAAGATGAAGAAAGGGTTGTAGCCGACCGCGCTGATGCTAAGTGAAGCTAGAGCAAAAGCAGGGTAAAGAGGTTTCTTGACATCGTGAGATGCTAGAGGGGAGGATAGAGTATCCCAGGGGGGTGGACCCCCAGGGAAGGGGATGGAAAGGCAGACCCGAAGTCTAAAAGGATGGATGGAGATAGCCTTCACCCCCCCGCAGGGGAGGGTGAAGATCGAAAAGTGGTGATAGTTTGGTGTGGTGTTGAGTCTATCCCATATAGGAAATAAATTTCAATCACAGGAGGTGTAGCGGAGATGGAGGAGGGAGGAGGTAAAGATAACTTTTTCTTTTTTTTTTCCCTTCTCTTCTCCAAATCACGTACTACCCGTTAGGTACAAGAAAGTGCATGTAGCTTAGGCTATGGCAAAAAGAAAACCTTAATTCCAAACGAGCAAACAAAGATAACCATGTGCACAGATCTCCATGTTGACAAATTCGTCATACGCACCTCCAAAAGTGACCTCCCAAATCAGTCGGGAAACCAACCCTTCGCGTACAAATAGCGCAAAAAAAAAAGTTCATTCAAGCAGGTATGAAAATCAAAGCAGAGCAGTGGAGGAGGAGGAACCCTCTTCAGGGGGGCCAGAGCGGCCTAATTGGCGGCATTGGAGGGGGGAAGGGTGTTCCGGTTGTCCGGATATAATTTGCCAGCCCGATCACAGCTGGAGTTGTAGACCATACAGGTGCGGTGGAACCGACATCGGTAACTCCATGGAGGTAGAGCGACCTCATGTCAGCCTTGGCCGAGCAGTGGAGGATAGCATAGGGGAACGGCTGGTCATCTTCCTTGCAGGACGTGCACGTCGGGGATGCTAGAGGTTCCTCCCAGGAGTGGTGAGTGATGAGGTAGCTTTTTCCCACCCTCATCTGGTGTATTCTGCCAGCTGTAAAGCGGTCAAGTCCCATGAAAGCATGGGGCCTCAACGTGGCTTCATAGGGGTAGTATTGGGGGGGTTGTGCTTGGTGGAGCCATTCGGTGAGAAGCTTCTGCCTGAGACAGGCCTTGAGGGCCTTATACTATGAGGGGAGGGAGGGCATTATATCCAGACCGGGTTCCAGGGTTAGGTAGGATGGTAGGAAGGTCTTAGCCTGTGGTAGGATCGGGAGCAGGAGGTGTGCCATTGTATCTATCGTGAGGTGTTTTCTCATGGGCTTTTCAGCTTTGTATTGGCTCCAGCCCGGAGGCATGTAATTTTGAACTCGCCCCCTGCAGAGTCACCGATGAGTGGCCCTCCCTGGGTGAGACGTATATGAAGGGAAGTCTGAGGGGAGCCTGGCAGACGCCGGGGTGTCGGCAGGGAAGGAGCAGGCCAGTCTTAGTGCCGCCATCCTTCTGCAGTGAGGTATGAGTAGATCAAGGGAGGAAGGCATGCTTCTACTGTTAGGATAGTAATGGGGGTGGATGTGAAGCAATTGGTGACCCATCGCAACACTCTGTTCCTCAAGACAGACATCTTGTCCCGGGTTGCAAGTGTCGGGGTGAGGAGGTCGGCTCTGTACGTCAAGATCAGGAGGACCAGGCTCAATGCGAGTCTCCGGCACATGTGAGGGGTGATTCCTATCCCAGTGGGGGCGAGCCTTCTAACAGCCGAGGAAGCATCCGAGGCCATTGTGAGTCGCTTGGTGAAGTGTGTAGTGGTTTCCAAGGTTGGGGTAAACCCGTACCCCAGCCACCTTAGGGAGGAGGAGGGTGTGAAGACCGAGCCATTCAGGGCTATGGGTAGTTTCGAGACCGGGGACCTGTCTTTGGGTGTCCTCCAGTGGATTAGTTCCATCTTAGCAATCGAAAAGGAATCTCCAATCCTCCCTGCCCTGCTCTAAAGCAAAGAAAAAACATCTTGAAGATTCATAATATTCCCACTATAACAAGTAGTAGAAACGGTAATTGAAAAATCATCAACATAGGAAAAAATCACCCCGCGGGGTATTGAAATATGCAACTCAGAAACATAAATCACAAATAACCGAGGAGAGATAGGAGAGCCTTGGGGCATGCCAACTTGAACTGGGGCAAACACTCCAGGTGCTCCTTGAGATAACAGGCGGCAAGAGCGGTGAGAGAGAAAGGATCGAACCCAGGCAACCAAATACCTTGGGGTACCTTTGGCCCTCAGCGTTGTAGTGAGGGTAGTGGAGGAAACAAGGTCGAAGCCTCCTTTTATGTCCAGGAATAGGGAGGAGGCTTTGGAGGAGGGGTTCTGTCGAGCCCGGACTTCGTGGGTCAGAGCTGCTGATGCGTCAAAGGTCGCGAGGGTAGCATATGAGCCGCATTGGTTGGGGTTCGGCAGGCCCACTTCTGGGGCTATGAGGGAGAGCCTTGTGGCGACTATCCTTTCCAGTATTTTTGACATAGTCTCAAGCAGGACTATTATGCGGAAGGACGAGGTGGTTGAGTAGTCCGGTTTACCGGGTTTGGGGAGGACCACTCCATTGGCCATCTTGATGCTCTCGGGGTGGTGTCCGTAGGCTAGGAGAGGCGCCAGGAGGGACGTGAGCAGAGCTGGGTTAGTTGTGTGCACCTTCTTCCAAACCCCAT
Source organism: Tuber brumale (assembly GCA_014065205.1). Lineage (NCBI taxonomy): Eukaryota > Fungi > Ascomycota > Pezizomycetes > Pezizales > Tuberaceae > Tuber > Tuber brumale. Next base: position 291,498 of record JACCEG010000029.1, on the reverse strand, counting down.
ACGGTATCTGGTCCGGTCCAGGGGCGGCCGTGTTTGAGGACTTGGCAAGCGCTGTTGAGACCTCGGCCGGTGTAAGTGGGGGGTCTTGCGGGTTGAAGCGGGGGTAGGAAACTGTCTGTATGGGTGGTTTAGGGGGGAAAGAGTGTTCGAGTAGGGCGGTGTTGATCTGTGTTGGGGTGGTGGTGTTGGGAAGCTCAGGAAACCTGTATTCCTCCCTGCCCATCGCTGCCTTCTTAGCTTTCCAGACTGTCTGTGGTGTCACCCCAGCCAGATATTCCTTCCAGTAGGTCACTTTGGCTTTCTTAATCACTTGAAAGTAGCGATTCCGGTGGGACTTGAGCTCCTTCAGGCCTTGAGGAGTGGGATCCGGTCTATGTTCCCTTGAAACGCAGTGGTGAGCTTGCTTCAGGTGGGTAATTTCAATGCTCCACCAGGTCTTCGAGTGAATGGTGACCCTTTTGGACAGGGTGCATGTCTTGAGGAGGGCTTTGAGGGAAAGCGTTTGCCTTTCTAGCCAGTTGTCCAGGTCTAGATCGGTAGGGTTCCCGGGGGGGGTAGAAACGTCATCGATTTCAGTTTTCCTTCAACGGCCATCCAGTCTGTTTTATCCCAGTAGGGCATCGGAGGAGGTGTATGGAGGAGGGGTGCTGTGCACATGGTTGATATGGGGAGGTGATCTGATCCAGTTTCCGGTAGCGATGTGGAGTGAGAGTGAAGAAAGCGGGTAAGTGGGGCGTTGGTGAAGGCTAAGTCAATGACTCCAGGCCTGATGTTGTTGTTGAAAGGGTACCTTGTGAAGGCTCCTGGGATGTTGGAGAGTTCAAAGTCACGGTCTCTTGCCAGTTTGAAGTAGGGGTTGGATGTTGAGAATTCATTAGACGAGATGGCCCTTAGCGGGACAGCCTGGTGGTGGTGTATGTTGAAATCGCCTGCGACGACTGTGGGGAACGCATTGCGTGGAAAGCAAGTATTTGGACTGACAGTCCTGTTTCCCGAGGAGGTGCCAACCGTAGAGTAAATGTTGTAGGCCCTAAACCTTGAGTAACTGGAGTCAAATAACCCCAGTGGAGAATAAACATCAATTGTCATAAAGTCAGGCCGCGCAAAAAAACAAGGAAGTACTGAAAAAACATTCAAAAAATTCATACAACCATAAGTAGCCACCTTGGGAGGTGTTCCTTGTTTAAATGGGGGGGCAAAAGATTTAAAGGAAGCAAAAGTAGGTAGCCTGTTGCGGTAAATCGGAGGATCCTGCGGCAGTAGTATCTGTGGTGGGCTTTCAAGGACTGAAAGCTATTAAACAAAGAAAGAAACACATCCTAGCTTCCCAGACAGTTCTGTTGAACAAAGAAAAGTTGCTTAAGAGAGGATGGGGGAGGTGACCCTATGGGCGAGGTGCAGGTAGAGTCCTCAACCTTTATGTACCTCTAATGGGGTCTTCAGAGGAGAACGTGTCAGCCCAAGAGGGGGGAGGGCCAACTCGTCTGGGTATAGGTGCCTTAAACAGGTTCATTGGAAGGGGGCGGGTAGTAGACAAACGTCGGGTCTCTTCTACTTCTCAGTCAGTCTGTTTCCCCTCATTTTTCGCGGTGGCAGGTCTTGAGTTGTCTTCATCAGTTTCCATACCCTCCTCGTCGTGTTGATGGAGGAGGTCGTCCCTGGCTGGGGGTCTAGGGCGGGTAGGACAGTCAATGTTTGTCGCGGAGTGGACCCCAAAGCAGTTGGGGCACCTGAGGGGGGATGCTGGGCAGCAGGCAGCAACTGCCTTTAGGTGCCCATTCTTGGGACATGTTGGGTTGGTGCATCTGTGGGCAGAGCGAGCGTGGGATCCCGCGCAGAGCGGGCAAACCGAGGCCCCTTCCTTGCCCATCGGCAAGGGATGTTCGAACTTCCAGCACTTCCTGCACTGCATATAGCGGCTCTTGGAATGGCAGATGTCCACCTTGAGTGGTTTGGAGTAGAGGTAGATGGTCCTTCCTATAGTCGCAACATTAGTAGGAAAAACCAATACAATAATGGAAGTAGAGTTTTTGGTCGCCCTTATTTCAGGGTCTCGCTGTAGGTATCTGGCAGTAAATATCGTCTCTCCAGTTGGGTTCAGGATTGAGTTTCCTAGTTCCGAGCGGAGTTCTTCTTGGTCTTGAGGAAGGAAGGGTATTGGGAGTCCATGGATGGCGAGTTGGACCTCCTTAGTGGCTGGCCTAAACGGCCTGAATGGATTGTCTCCAACTTGAAGGCCTTGTTAAACTTAGCGGCTAGAGCATCGTAGTAGGCGGAGTAGGCAGTGGCTGGGGTGTGTAGCGAGCGAGATGTAAGCATGAGGGCACCTCTAGCATTGACAGAGGCACTGAAGCAGAGGGGATGCGGGCAGTTTGCCTCCGGGAAAGCTTGGGCTGCTATGTTCGCGGCTCTAGCAGCTATCCGAAGTGCGTCCTTGTGCGGAAGTGGAGTCTCCCTTGGTGAAAAAAACCTTCTGTCAGCCGCTGGCAAGGGGGGTGGCCCTCGGACTGAGGGGCCCGCATCCTTGGACGCTGCGACTTGGACGGCTGTGGCCTGGTTTTCACCCTTAGACCTCCTGAGCTTCTTCCCATCAGTTCGCACTTGGGGGGCAGCAGCCTGGGCGTAAGTGGATTGTTTGGGTTTTACTCTACCAAGAGCCTTGGTGAGTGCTGGTTCTAAGTGGGCAGGGGTAAAGGTATATGCGCTGTATTTCCCCTCAGAGAAAGCTTGAGCCTCCCAGGAACGCGGGTGTTTGACGGGATAGGAATTTGGGTCTCCATACCATTTCTCGGTAGCGGTGTCATAACGGGGGATGTCGGAGTTGAAATCGTCCTCCAGTCTGGTCGCGGGGCCGGTTTTGGCCACGGCATTCTTCGCTGGTGTCCTGGTGTTTTTACCAGTTGGTTGAGCGTTGTGTTGCGTGACAGTCTTTGCAGAAAGAGAGGCTACAACCTGGGACGATAGGTCAGCCACTGTGGCTTGAATAGAGGCTAGGGCAGGGCCCGTGTCGCCTTGGGTCTGATTGGGGGGGGGGCGGTAAGCCTGTCCTCCAAAGAGGTGATCCTCGCGTGGAGTGCTTCTATCCCTTCCAGTGCAGCTATTACAAGGGGAAGTAGCGACGCTTCACCTGCCGACAAGCTCCTGGGATCAGCATCCCAGAGTCGGGGGAAAACATCCCTGTTGGTGGCGAGGTTGGAGGTGGTGTGGTTGTACATTTCCCTGAGTAGAGGCAGGTTGGGATCCAGGGAGCCCACTGAGGAGGATCGGGATGGGTTTTGAGGTGGAGAGGAGTGAATAGGGGCACCCGGTGCAAGCACAGGGGCTGTTGGGACTTGAGCAGCCCTTCCTTCATATGGATGAGAGTGGTCAGAGACGCGGGATTCTGGCCGAGAGGCCTTTCCAGTGTGGTGAGTCGTAGCAGGGCTGTGACTATGGTGGGTGGTGGGATCGCTTATACATTGAAGCCTAAGCGAAAGGCGAAAATTGGTGTGTCAAGTTGGTTGCCGCCCCAAAACTAGGAGTTTAGGGATGACCGAAAGCGGTAACTTTTCAAGTAACAGGTGAATAGAGGGCGCGGAGCGTAGAGGATGTAAAGTTACTATTTTTTCTCTTTTCTTTTTTTTTAAATCATATATTACTTGATTAGGGTACAAGAACGTGCATGTAGCATAAGGTATGGCAAAAAGAAAACCCTTAATTTCAAACATCCCTCCCCCCGCCAGGTAAAAGCCGTCCATCCCAAGCCCCTCTGGTATGGAGCCAACCGCACATCGCGGCCCGAGCCCGGCCCATCCCTACCTCGCAAGCGAACTCGGAGAATAAGAGAAGCCTAACTAGAGACAAGCAGGAAACATCAGGAAAAACCCCGCGGGAAATCTCGGCNCCCATCCCTACCTCGCAAGCGAACTCGGAGAATAAGAGAAGCCTAACTAGAGACAAGCAGGAAACATCAGGAAAAACCCCGCGGGAAATCTCGGCCCCCAGGCACAAAGGAAAAACCAATTAATATCCCAAATGCACCCCCTATAGGGATGACTAGCTAATAATGAAAGTCGGGGCGGTAACGCCTCACCCAGTATGGGCTCACAAGGAGGTATGGAGGTGGGTGTCGGCCTTTTCACCTAGAGGAAGAGCTGTTGGGCAGAAGCGGCAGCGCCACACTCAAGCCCTGACAAGAGGTAGCAGTAAGGTGCCAGCTGGAGTTGGATTGTTGCCGGAGAGAGTCCAGCAGAATGGGGGTAGCAGTAGGGTGCCAGCCAGGGTAGCAGTAAGATACCAGCTTGGGTGGGGGTGCGGGTGCAAAGCCCGCGAACAGTAAAGACGGCAGTAAGATGCAAGCTGTCTGGTAGCAGTAGGGTGCCAGCCAAGGTGTGGTATAGCAGTAGGGTACTCGCCGATCGCAACCATGGGGAGTGTGGGAGGAAGGCATCTGTTCCCAAGCGACAAAAAGGCTGTCGGTATCGTGTTCGTGTCCTTCTAGGCGGCCTCCAGCAGGCCCCAAACAAAGCCCGCTGTTTTACCACGTCTCTCATGTAGTCCCTTGTTCTCAGAGAGATAGTGTCACTATAGTGGATGGGATACCACCAGCTGAAGCGATGAGTGAGGAAGGAGGGTGGCGAAATGGACCGTGGCCTGTTGAGGAAACCTGACACAACTCCTCCAGTTTCTTTAGGAGGAGGGATACAGGAATCCAACGTAATTGCGTACCGCAAACCGTAGTCCCAGCTGTCTGCCAAGATGAAGAAAGGGTTGTAGCAGACCGTGGTGATGCTAAGCGAAGCGAGAGCAAATGCGGGGTAAAGGGGTTTCCGGACATCGTGAGATGCCAGAGGGGAGGATAGAGTATCCCAGCGGGGTAGACCCACAGGGAAAGAGATGGGGAGGCAAGCTCCGAGTCTGAAAAGATGGATGGAGATAGCCTACACCCCCCCCCAAGGGGAGGGTACAGACCGAAAAGTGGTGATAGTTTGATGTGGTGTTGAGTCTATCCCAAACAGGAAATAAATTTCAATCACCGGCGGTGTAGCGGAGACGGAGGATGGATGTAAAGTTACTATTATTATTATTATATTATTACTATAAGTCATTGTCTCACTTATGGAGCCAGACGCTACGAAGCAGCACTAACATGCAACCTGTCAGTGCAACAAACATGCCTATCCAGAAATCCCGTCCCCTAAATGGTAGGACCATCTATTGAATGGGCACCAGCGGCCAAAGTGCAAACAACAAAGTAAGGAAATTCTCCAAGCTGACTAAAGCCTAACAAATAAAGAAAACAGAAGTAATTGAAACCTAAGCTGGTCTGTTCCTCCTCTTAGTTGCTGCCTGGTGTGCAGGCTGGTAGGTTAGATACTCCTTGGTGGTAGCCTAGTAGTTATTGCTGCAGTTGAGGGAGATGATAGTAGTATGAATGTATAGCTTGCCCTTCATAGGGCAGTCAGATCTGCTGCAAGTGTGAAGGTGTAGTGGGTGTTCCTGCGAACAGATGGCACAGTGGGAGGTTTTGATGCATTAGGAAAGATGGTGACCAAACTCTAAGCATCTGGAGCATTCGGTGTCAGGACCACAGGAGAGGTAACGTTGGACTTTGAATTTCTTGCCACAGAGTGAGATGCCTCTACTGAGGGCTTATTCTGCAGGATCTTTGCTGGCAATGGTGAGGACCATAGTAGAAGCTGCTTTGTCCTTGCATTGGGCTTAAGTGGTAAGCCATCTGGGAGGATATAGGAGGTGGGTTCCAGGATTGAAGGTCACAATTTCTTCCCGAACAGTAGTGAAAGTGGAAGTGGTGAAAATACCGTGAATGATGACCTTGTGCCAGACTTGAACTTTCCTAAGGCCTTTGGCAGCAGGGACCGTGGATCTTATAGCTTCCTCAATTGAGAAAAAAAACAAGAGTTCTTGAAGAGTTTAGAGGCAAGGGTGCTATCCTTAGTTATGAGGAGGACGTCATGTTTTGTCATGGTCGTGTGGCAGATAGTAGAAGCAGACGTTTGTCGCAGGTGATGGAAGGAGATGTTTCACCATGACGAAGTTATTCGTCACGAGGTTTTAATTGATTTACTTTCACACACATGACCAATTAAAAGGTCATGGGGGCAGCGCATGAGGCCAAGGGGGCTGCGCAGTTTGATTTACTTTCACGCACATGACCTATTAAGAGGTCCAGTGGTTTACGCACATGACCAATGATGCAGTCATATGATGTTTTTCATGAGTCACGATTATGACTCATAGTTGTTTTGATTTATAAGCAGGTTGAGTCAAGGACTATAAATCGAGGCTGGTAGAGCCTGGTAGTTAGTTTCATCCTCCGTCTCCTCTACACACCCGGCGATTGAAATCAACCCTCAACGCTAGGTATTCACGAACCATCCACCCCCCCTCTCCTCCCACGATGGCTTTGGCCTAGGAGTGACGGCCATCTACCTCCTCACCTCACTGCCTTCTTCTGCTCCTTTACGCGTCGAGGCATTCCCTCCTTTGAGTTCCGGTACTGCCTTCCTGCTGCCCGTTCTCGCCCCCTTCCTCGCTTAGCGAGGCCCCTCCACACGGTCGGCGACCGCTCGCTTCCCATGCTTCAGACGGCTGGGAACACGGTTTCTGCGGTACGCGAGGACTACTCTTTAGGCCTGATGGTCGACCTCGCTCCTCTCCTTCCTTGGGGACCTCTCTTCTTCGTTTCCGTTTGGCGTTGGCTGTGGTGGACGCCTGTCTCCCTGTGTGCACGAGCACCGTGGGGGAACGCCTCGGCTAGTAACTTCGGGGCCTGTCTCGCTTGGAGATTTGGCCATACCCTCCTAGTCTTACGGTTCAAGTTGGGAATACTCTTGTTGGAGACCGCCTAGTAGGACACGAACACGATTACCGAGAGTTGACACGGTCGCGTTCGGTTTCTGGCCCGTTCTGGCGGTTGGATCGGCTTGCACCCTACTGCTACATCCTTCCTCGGCTAGCACCCTACTGCTCCACCCGCTCCTGCCGCAGCCCACAGGCGGCCCCCTTTCTCGGTTACGTCGCGTTCCGGGATAACTTCTACGGTTTTCTGCTGCCAGCGCGTATCTCTGGCTTGGTTGTTGTGGGGCTCACCCTGGTGCGATGTTTCTTTTTTTTTTTCTGAGATGTTCCGGGCGGTTACCTTCCTATGTTTTCCTGCTTTCTTCTTAGTTAGGCTTCTCCTATTCTCTGAGTTCGCTTGCGAGGTAGGGACGGGTTTTTCTTTGGGGCGAGATGTGCGGTTAGGCCCATACCAGAGGGTCTTGGAGATACGGTCGGGCCGGGCGGAAGGAGGAATGGGGATTGTTTATGCCATAGCTAGCGCTGCATGCAAGTTCTTGTACCCTAAATAAGGCCGAATACAAAAAAAAAAAAAAAAAAAAAAAAAAAAAAAGGCCTGGTAGTTAGTTCTTCACGCAACTACCTATTATACTTTCTTACCTATACTATTAAGAATAGATTCTATTCTACCACTTCGAGAAGTTCTATCGCGATACAATTTGATTATTAGCGTTCAAAGAGGAACGTAGACAATGGTCTAAGAATAATAATCAAGGTCTTGGTAAGGAGAGAGAACGAAGTAACGACACGTTGAGGAAGAGAAGTATCGCACTATTACAAGGAAACTAACAGAGAGCTGTTGCCTGTCGCAGGATATATACGGACATCGGAGGATAGCTAGGATACCTAACATGTTCGGGGTCCACTCAAGTATGGAGAACAGGTGTTTTTTGATGGCGGTATTGACAGCATTGCGAATGGCAAGGTGGTTGTTATCATCAGGGAGTGGTGTTCTCTCTCTTTCTATGACAATTATACAGTCGCGTTTCATCAAAACTGCCGATGTTGAAATTTTGTTTGGTAGTGTAGTTGTAGGCTTGGCGGGAATTAATTTAGCAACCTTTTGAGCCCAGGCTTGTGCTGGTGGTTGAGCTGGCACGGTGGTAGATGGGGTGGTGGTGGTCATAAATGGCTGTTGTTGTTGGCTTTGTAGAGTGGTAACAAGGATGGTGAGGACAACAATTTGTTTCTTACGCTCTTGGGTGTCTTTAATGTGCCGTTCCTAGACTACCTCAGGTGCTCTTCAAGGTACCAAAGTCGTGTCGCCACTTGGTTGTGTTTGTCAGTAATGGAGTTTGTGACTGAATCCAGGTATTGCAGGGTGAGTTCTTCTGGCTCAGATTCATGAGTAGAATGATTAGTGGTGCTGCTCACAGTGTGGATAAGGGAGGCAGAACCTTTACCCATGTCTATATCTGCTGGAGAGGAGTATTGTTGGCGGCACCTTTGTTGGTGGAACAGGGTGGCAAGCGAGTTTCTCGCACCCAGTGCTTTTCCGCTTCCTCCAGGGGCTATCAGAGGGCATGGTAGAGGGACTCAGTTGATGAAGGTAGATAAAAAACAAATGATCGCAGATGATTTGTTGATGAAAAGTCTATAAAAGTGTTAGGAAAAGTGGTGAGAATCAATCGTTAACCAGTGAGGTGGAGGCTCAGCGAAATACCTGTTGTGGATTTTTCTTTAATAGTAGTTATAATGGCAATGGAGTCTTGTAGGAGGTAAAGCAATATAGATGATGTCCAAAGGCAAAGCGGGATGAGGATTGATGGCCTACATGCCACTAGAGGTGTTGTGCAGGCTGGGAAAAGTTTTAACGTTTTCTTAGGGCTCAGTTGATCCCAATTGAGAACCAAATTTTAATCACCAGAGCCGTAAAGAAGAGGGAGGATGAAGTTTGTATAGCACTTTTTCTTTCTTGCAGTTTTTATTTTTGTATTATGTAGTTATTGTTAGGTACAAAACTGTGAGTCTAGCTTGCACTATGCTATACAAAAAACCTTAATCCTAATGCAGTAACAAAGGAAACAACTGACATCAAACCCCACAAAAGCTCTGCACAGAAGCAGGAAAATATAATTCCAATCACCTTAGAGAGTAACTAACAACCCAGTAAACTCTCCGATAACCTACAAATATACAAATAGACATAACTGGTCAATCAACTCAAGTATAAGAACTAATTCCATAATCCTCAAAGTCTCTTATGCCCTTCAAACAGCAAATGGTATATTAAGGAGACAAAAACATAGCAGTATCTCATCAGCGAGCAGCGAAGGCAAGCTCACTTGGGTAAGGTTGTGTTGCCTTTACAACAACAGTGACAGAAAAAGCCATACCAGATCATTTCCTGAGCCTCTACCCTGTTGGTTAACAAATCTTTCTCACCCCTTCCCCCTAGACTTTAAAGACTTTTCACCAGCAAATCATCCTCTATTATTTGTTTCCATCTACCTTTATCAACTGAATCTATCCAGTGCATCCACTAATGGCCCCCCAAGGCAGAGGAAGAGGCAGAGGTGCCACAAACCCTCGTGCCACCCCATTCAACCCCAGTCTCTGCCCACAACAGCACTCCTCACCAGTAGACACTGATATGGGGGAGGAATCCCACTCTACTGTCTACACTGTTGTCAATACCAGTAACCCTCCTGGCACTGAGTCTGATGAGGAACCTCAGTCTCTGGAATACATTGATAAAGTCACTGATACTCTCTATGAGGCACAAGCCACTATCACCAACATTACAATCCAGGTATCACACCATCTTCAAGCTCTTAAAGCTCACAGGCTGGTCATCCGGGAACAGCACATTAAAGACATCCAAGAGATCAAATACCATGTTGCTACTCTGATCACCCAACTTGCTGCCCTTTCGGCAGAGCTCCGACATTGTCCTGGCCCCACCACAGCCACCTGTGCACCACTAATTACCCTACCTACCCTGCTACTATTACCTCTACTGCAGCAGAGCTGGGCACAGAAAGAATCCCAAACATTCCTGACAAAGTCTACTACAACTTCACTACCCAAAGATGCAACCACGGAGTTGTAACCAAATGCGACAGTACAACCGTCACCGAAAGAGATGGATCCTCCCTCCTAGAAGACACCAAACACCTCACTATCCGCCACACTGTCAAAACTGCAATTAAAAAGCAGTAGACTTGTAACATTGAATTCACACCCAACTACCATGTCCTCCTAATCACCAAGAACAACATCTCTGCCTCCACTATTCCAAAAAGCCATCATTTTGCAATTGCGAAAGCTATCAGGTCCACAGATCCAGTTGCCAATGGCCTTAGACAGGTGGAAGTCTGGCATAGGATCATCATTCACAGTATTCCTACCACCTCCACTTTCTCTCCTGTCCTAGCTGTGGTTGAAACCTTCAACCATGGCACGCACCTCTCTCACTCTCCCAGATGGCTCACCAATAACACCTGACACAAGGACAAAGTAGCTTCTACTATGGTCCCCACCATTGTCGGCGAAGACCCCGCAGAAAGCGCGCTCGCTAGAGGCCAATCACTATTTGGCTGGAAATTCAAATTCCAACACTACCTAACCTTTGGTCCGGATACCCAATGCTCTTGATGCTGGGAATTCAGCCACTGCTCCTCTCAATGCACCAAACCCTCCCACTGTGCTATCTGCTCTGTGGAGCACCCAGCCTACTATCACACTTGGGGCAGATCAGACTGGGCCATTAAAGTCAAGCCATGCTTACAAACTACTATTGTTTACCTCAACTGTGGCCACAATCACCTGACCACATCCAAGGAGTGCTCCACCTACCTTCATGCACACCAGGCAGAGACTGATAGGAGGAACAGGGCAGCTTATGTTTCAATTTCCCGTATTCATCTTATTTGTTAGGCTTTAGGCAGCTAGGGGGATTTCCTTACAGTGTTATTATTTGTGCTTGGGCCATGAGTGCCTATTCAAAAGTCTGGACTATCATTTAGGGGATGGCATTTCTGGACAAACATGCTTGTTGCCTTGATAAATTGTATATTTGTGCTTCTTCATAGCCTCTGGCTTCATAAGCTAGAAAATAATATATAATAATAATAATAAGAAGAGCACTGGCCATCCTCCGTCTCCACTACACCTCCGGTGATTGAAATTTATTTCCTATTTGGGATAAACTCAACACCAGACTAAACTATCACCAGTTTTCAGTGTGTACCCTCCACTTGCGGGGGGTGTATGCTATCACTATCCATCCTTCTGGACCTCGGGTCCATCTCTACTGTCCTCTCCCTTTGAGGCTCACCCTCTGGGGATACCCCATCCTCTTCTTCCAGCATCTCACAATGCTAGGTACCTCACCTACCCCGCTTTTGCTAGGCCTCGCTTAGCATCAGCGTGGTCGGGTTTCCCTCTTTTCATCACAATAGAGGGCTGGGATTACAGTTTGCGGTACGCAATTGCGATGGATTCCTGTATCCCTCATCCTAAAGAAACTGGAGGAGTTGTGTCAGATTTCCTCAACAAGCTACGGTCGATTTCGCCACCCTCCTTCCCCATCTCATTCCTTCTGCAGGTGGTATCCCATCCACCATAGTGACACTAACTCTCGTTGAACAAGGGACTACGTGAGAGACGTGGTAAAACTGCTGGCTTTGTCTGGAGCTTACAGGAGGCCGCCTAGCAAGACAGGAACACGATTCCGACAGTTGTTTTGGCACCTGGGTGTACCCCTCCTCTATACTTTCTCGGTGCAAGTGGCTGGCACCCTACTTGTAGCCCCCCACCTCAGCTGGCACCTTACTGCCTACTACACTTTCTGCTGGTCTGGGACCAGTAACACCCCCCCCAGCTGGTACCTTACTACCACTCCTTCCTGGTCAGCACCTGGTTTGCCGGCCTTCCCACTAGCCCTGGTTTTCTGGCGGACCTCTTGGCGTTCTTGGGCCCTGCCACTCACCTTGCTCCCACTTCGGTCAGCTCCTTACTTTTGTTTCCCTTGCCCCTGTTGCCAAGCCTATCGGGCGTAGGATACATTTATCAGTTTAGTGCTCTTGACCAGTTGTTTGATAGCGACCTTGGTATATCTGACTAAGTTAGGCCTATGGTGTTCCTTAGCGTTCAGTTTATGGGTTTTCAGTTGTTTGGAGTTTCTTTCAGTTGTTTTGGTTGGTTCACAGAGGGGGTTTTGGGATTTCTCTTATGCTGCGCGTCGGTGGAGGTGTTGTGTACGTTTCCACTGTACTGGTTGTAGTTTGGGGGATTTTTTTCCACCGACTTTCTTTTTAGTTTGACGGTTTTTCTTCAGCTTTTCTGAGCCGGGGCACGGGTGGAGGTTTAGGTCTACATAGCTTGCACTGACATGACCTTGTCCCTTAATACTAAATAAATAAGATTTAAAAAAAAGAAAAAAAAGGGAAAAAAAAGGGAAAAAAAAAAGAAGAGCACTGGCCCAATCCTCCATCTCCGCTACACCTCCGGTAATTGAAATTTATTTCCTAATTGGGATTGACTCAACAACACATCAAACTATCACCACATTTCACTCTGCACCCTCCCCTCGGGGGGGGGGTGTAGGCTATCACTATCCATCCTCCGGGACTTCGGGTTCATCTTTACTACCCTCTCTCTTTGAGGTTGATCCTCGCGGGACACCCTACCCTCTTCTTCCAGTGTCTCACGATGCTAGGTACCTTCTCAACCCCGCTTTTGCTAGGCCATGCTTAGCATCATGGCGGTCGGGTTTCCCCCCTTTTTCATCACAAGAGACAGCTGCGCCTATGGTGTGCAGTAAGTGTTTGTGATGGATTCCTGTATCCATCCCCTAAAGAAACTGGGGAGTTGTGTCGGGTCTCCTTAACAGGCTACAGGTGATTACGCCACCTTCCTTCCTTACTCATCGCGTCAGCAGGTGGTATCCCACCCACTATAGTGACACTATCTCTGGTGGAACAAGGGACTACATGAGAGACGTGGTAAAACTGCTGGCTTTAGCTGAGGCTTGCTGGAGGCCACCTAGCAAGACATGAACGTGATCCCCATAGTTGGTTTGACACCTCAGTCTACTCCTCCTCCACACTTTCTCGGTGCGACTGGCTGGCATCCTACTGCTACCACACACTGACACCCCACTGCTTCCCCCCTACCTTAGCTGGCACCTTACTGCCTTCCGCACTTTCTGCGGGTCGCGGACCAGTGCCACCCTTCCAGTTAGTCCCTTACTACCACCTCTTCCTGATCCGCACTTCGGCGGCTGGCCTCCCCACGCGGTCTGGTTTTCTGGCGGACATCTGAGTGTTTCCAGGGCGTACCACACGCCTTCCTCCTGCTTTGGTTGAATTTCTCTTACTTTTGTTTCCCTTGTCCCCGTTCCCCAGGGTATCGGGTGTAGGGTACAATTACCCGTTTCCGTGCTCTGGGCCGGTTCTTGGATAGCGACATCAGCACGCCTGGGTAGCATAGGCCATACGGTGTTCCACAGGGTTCCGTTTAAGGGGTTTCATTAGTTTGGGTTTCTTTCTGTTGTTTTGGTTGGTTCACTCTTCGGGTATTGGAATTTCTCTTATGTTGCGTGTCTGTGCAGGATTTGGGTTCGTGTATACTGTAGCGGTTACGCTTTGCGGGAGTTTTTTACACTGACCGGCCTTGTTGTTAGACAGTTTTTCTGCAGCCTTTCTGAGCCATGGCAGGGGTGGAGGTTTAGGTCTACATAGCTTGCGCTGACATGACCTTGTTCCTTAATACTACATAAAACTGATTAAAAAAAAAGTGAAAAAAAGAAAGAAGAGTACTGGCCTACGCTTTGTGCCCTGTATTTACCTCAAGCTTGAAGAATTACCGCTTTCAGGCATCCCTAAACTCCAGCTTTTTGGGTGGCAACCAGCTTGACACACCAAATTTCCCTTCTCACTTAGGCTTCACTCTATAAGTTACCCTACCACTTCCCTGACTCACAGCGTAACTAGGACTCACAACACTGAAAGGGCCTCGCACCTAGAATCCCACACCGCTGGCCACTCCCACCCCTATGCAGGAAGGACTGCGCAAGTTGCAACTGCCCCTGCCCTGGCACTGGGTGCCGTAATACACTCCTCCTCCCCTCCGAACCTGTCACAGTCCTCCTCTGTGGGCCACCTTGATGAAAATATACCCCGACTTAGAGAAATTTACAACCATACCACATCCAACCTTACTACCAACTGGGATGTGTTCCCCCTGCTCTGGGATGTGGACCTAAGAAGCCTATCAGCATGAGAGGCGTCACTCCTTCCCCTTGCAAAGCGTGCACTTGAAGGAATAGCTGCCCTCTATGCCAGAATCGGCTCCATCGAGAGCAAACTTGTCACTCCTCCACATAAGGCCCAGCCCAACATGGGCCCTTCCTTAACCTCCCTGCAAGCAACAGTGGCGGACCTCTCATGTAGAGTGGCAGCCTCCCTCTTGGCAAAACCAAATGTACAGCCTCCTCAGCCACAAACTGGCAAACAAACAAAGACACCAGGGAGAAACCCCATGGCCCCAGCAGTCCCAACTTCTGGTCCCCTTACTGACTTTGACTCGGACATCCCATGCCATGACACAGTAACAGAAAGGTAGTACGGTGACCCGAACCCCTATGCGGTCAAAGGTCCTCGCTCCTGGGAGGCCTAGGCCTTCCGCAAAGGGAAGTACAGTACCTACTCCTTCACCCGCGGCCACCTAGATCCAGCACTCATCATGGCTCTCACTAGAGCTAAACCCAAACCTACTACCTATGCTCAACCTGCCGTACCGCAAGTGCAGACTGGAGGAATGAGATCTAGGAGATCAAAGGTTGAACACCAGGCCTTGGCCGTACAAGTCACAACGTCAAAGGATGCTGGCCCCTCAGTTTGAGGGGCACCCCCACTACCAGTGGCTGATAGAAGGTTTCTTTTGCCCAGAGAGACTCCACTTCCTCATCAAGATGCACATTGGATACCTGCTACAGTTCCGGACATTGCAGCCCAAGGCCTCAAACAAGCAATCTGCCTGCACCCCCTGTGCTTCACTACCTCAGTCAACGCTAGAGGTGCCCTCTCGCTCACATCCCGCTTACTGCAAACTCGAGCCACCACCTACTCCCCCTACTAGAAGGCCCTTGCTGCAAGGTTCAACAAGGCGTTCCCAGTTGCGGACAATCCATTCAGACCTTTCAGGCCAGCACCTAACGAAGTCGAATTGGCCATTCATGGCTTTCCGATTTCTTTTCTCCCGTACGACCAAGAAGAACAACGCTCAAAGTTTTGAAATTCAGTACTAAACTCCACAGCAGTGACCATTTTCACTGCATAATACCTGCAACCGGACCTTGAAATAAGGGCAACTGAGAATTCGGCTGCCGTTGTTGTGTCGGTTCCTCCAGCTGACGTTGTGAAGACAGGAAGGACCATATACCTCTACTCAAAACCCCACAAGGTAGACGTCTGCCACTCTAAAAGCTGCTATATGCAGTGTCGGAAGTGCTGGAAGTTTGGACAACCCTCACCCATGTGCAAAGAAGAAGCTTCTGTCTGGCCACTGTGCTGCGGATCCTACCCCCGATCGGCTCATCGATGCACTAACCCGACTTGTCTGAAAGATGGTCACCTCCCGGCCATCGCTGCCTGCTGCTGCCCTTCTTCCCTCAAATGCCCCAACTGCTCCAGGGATTACTCTGCAACCAACAAGGCCTGCCCCTCCTAACCCAAGACTCCCGTCAAAGACGACCTGCTTACACAGCACGGGGAGGAAGGAATAGACACCGATGAGGATAACTGCCGGCGTACCACCCCAAGCGGCAAAGGCAAACAAGCTGATACCAGGGTGGAAGAGACCGCACGCAGATCGACTCCCCGCACTCTCCCTATGAGCCTGTTTAGGGCACCGATATCCAAAAAGGTTGGCCCCCCCCCCATGTTGGCTGATGCGTTGCGCTCTGAAGACTCCATCACAGGTGAATAAAGGTGGAGGACTCTTCCTGCACCTCGCCCATCGGGCCACCTCGCCCATCCTCTCTCCAGCAACTTTTCTTTGTTCAACACAACTACTTGGCAAGCTGGGATGTGTTTCTTTTATTATTTAATACCTTTGAATTTTTGAAGGCCCCACAGATAATACTGCTTCAGGATCCCCCCATTTACCGTAACAGAATTCTAACTTTTGCTTTTTTTAAACCATTTGCTCTGCCATACAAACAAGGAACCCCTCCCCTGGTGGCTACCTATGTTGGCTTGAATTTTTTCTAGATTTTTTCAGTGCTTCCCTGTTTTTTTGATTGGCCTGATTTTATAGCTATTGATATTTACTCCCCAATGGCGCTTTTTGATACTAACCACTCCAGGTTCAGAGCCTACAATGTATACTCTACATGGGGCACCTCCTCTGGTAACAGAACGGTCGACCCAGTCACCTGCTTCCCCATAGGAATTTCCTTACACTCATGGGAGGCGACTTCAACCTTCACCACCCTCAAGCTGATCGTGTAAGGACCGGCTCCTCAAACCAGTTTTCCACATCCAACACTGACTTCGAACTAGTACAAGATAGTAACTTCAAACTTTGCAATACTCCAGAAACCTACAACTGGTACCCCTTCGACAACAACACAAGACCTGGAGTCATTGACTTGTCCTTCACTAATGCCTCACTTACTCCCTTTTTGCAGTCATGGTCGATTCACCTACCGGGAACTGGATCGGACCACCTCCCGATATCAATCAAGTTCATTCCGCCTCTCCTCGGGACGCCTCCTCCAAAACCCTACTGGGATAAAACTGACTGTGTTGTTGTTGAGGAAAAATTGAAAGCTTTAATATTCTCTCCCCCCCTCCCATACCCCACCTATTTAGACCTAGACAACTAGCTAGAAAGACATATGCTCTCTCTCAAAATGCTCCTCAAGACATCTACACCGTCCACGAGGGCTACTATCCATTTGAAATGCTGGTGGAGTATGGAGATCACCCATCTCAGGCAGGCTCATCACCGCATATCAAGGGAGCATAGGAACAACGCCACCTCACAATCTTTGGAAGAGGTCAAATCCTACCGCAATCGGTACTTCAAAGCGTTAAAAAAGGTTAAGGCAACCTACTGGAAGTAATTCCTGGCTGGGATAATACCGCAGTCAGTCTGGAAGGCCAAGAAGGCCAGTATGAGGAGGGAGGAAGATTGATTTCTCAACCTACTGGATGCGAACTCCCCTTCAAAAATCAACACAGCACTACTAGATTACTTCTTTCCCACATAGCCACCAACACAAGCGGTGGCCTACCCCCGCTTCGACCGCCAACACCCCCCACTCACTTCAGAGGAACTTTAAACAGCTCTTGCTAAGTTCTCAAATACTTCAGCCCCTGGACCAGATCAGATTCCGTACGGGGTCTGGAAGAAAGTTCACGCAATCAACTCATCTCTACTGATATTCCTCCTCGCCCCCCTCCTCGCTTAGGGGCACTACCCGAAGAGTCTCAAAATGGCTAGTGCAGTGATTCTCACCAAACCAAGCAAACCAGACTACACCACCCCTGCAACATTTTAAATAATTGTTTGACGCGAAACTATTTTGCAGATACTAGAAGAGATAGTGGCCACTCGCCTCTCCCTCATAGCTCGCGAAGTGGGGCTTCTAAATCCAAATCAATGCGGCTCCCTTGCAGGCCTCACAACCTTTGACGCCTCGGCTGTCCTGACCCGTAAAGTTAGAGCAAGACACAATGCTTCCCACAAAGCCTCCACACTGTTTTTGAACATAAAAGGAGGTTGCGATAATGTTTCTAACAACATCCTCGTAGTGAAACTCAGAGCCAAGGGAACCCTAAAGTACTTTGTTGCCTGGGTTAGATCTTTCCTCATGGACTGCTCTTAGCAACTATTATTTCAAGGCACTCCTCGAGTTTTTGCCCTGGTCCAAGTTGGCACACCCCAAGGATCACCTGTTTCTCCTTTTGCTATTTATAATTTAGGTTTCTAAATTGTATATCTCCATACACCAAGGGGTAATTCTTTCCTGTGTTGATGATTTTTCAATTACGGTTTCTACTAATTCTTACAGAGGGAATATTAGGTATCTTCAATTTGGTTTTGCTTTACTTCAAAGCAGGGTAGCTAGGATTGGAGTTTCCTTCTCAATCCCAAAAACAGAACTCATGCACTAGAGGACACCCAGAGACAGGTTGCCTGTTTCCAACCAGCTCATAAGAGCCAACGGCTCGGTCTTCTTGCCCTCCTCATGCTTGAGGTGGCTGGGATACTGGTTCACCCCAACCTTGGAGACAACCACAGACTTTACCAAGCGGCTCACGCTGGCCTCAGGAGCATTCTGGGATATCAGAACATGTGACCTTCCCAGGAATTGGGAAGCCCCCCCACATGTGCCGCAGGCTTGCAATAGGCCTGATACTCCCCATTCTAACATACGGAGCAGACCTCCTTACCCCTACGCTGGCCACTGTCGACAAAACGTCTGCCCTATCGAACAAAGTAATATGATGGGTCACCAACCGCTTTACCTCCACTTCCATAACAATCCTGGCCATTGTGTCGTGCCTTCCCCCCCCTGAACTTACTGATTCCTCACCGGAAGAGAATGGCAGCTCTTAGGCTGGCTTGCTCCTCTCCTGCTTACAATCCCGCAGCAGTCAGGCTCCCCCCAGACTTCTCCTCCTACATCTCCCACCCAGGCAGAGTATCGTACCGATGTCTTCTTAAAGGAAGTGTCCAAAACTACATCCCCCTGGGCTGGGGCCAATACAAGGCTGAAGAACCCATGAGAAGACACCTCCCAATAGATGCACTGGTGCACCTTCTACTTCCAGGACCACAGATGGTGGGGACCTTTCCACCTGCCTACCCAGCTCTAGAACCAGGGCTGTCTTCCATGCCCACCCACCCATCAGCATATACGTCCCTTAAGGCCTCCTTCAGAACAAAACTGCTCATTGATTGGACACAACTAGCCGCGTGTCCCCGGTACTACCCTTATGAAGCCAGACTGAGACCGCATGCCTTCATGGGACTCGATCGGTTCACGGTGGGCAGAATACACCAAGGACGGGCTGGGAAAAGCTACCTGGCTGCTCACCACTCCTGGGAAGACCCCCAAGCAATCTCACTTTACGTGTTCTGTCAGGCAGATAAAGAGACATTTCCCTCTGCGATCTTGCAATGCTCAGCTAAAGCTCACAAGAGGTCGCTCTACCTGTATGGAGTTACCGACATCGGCCCTGCCTCACCTCTATGGTCTTCACTGGCTGCTGTCATCAGCCTAGCAAACTACATCTGCACCACGAGGACTGGATTCCCTTCACCAATGTCACCAATTAGGCCGCTGTCACCGTTAGAGGTGGAACCTCCCTCCTCTACTGCCCTGCTATGATCTACATATTGTTTATGAATTTACTTTATTTATTTCAGGAGATTTGTATTTTTCTACACTTATTTGATAGGTCACCATTTAAGGTGCTAGTGACGGATTTGTCATGTTTGGAGATTTGAGCCAATGGTTTCTTTTGTTTGTTTATCTGGAATTAAGGTTTTCTTTTTGCCATAGCTTACACTCCATGCAGGTTCTTGTACATTTTCTTTTTTCTATTTGTTCTTGTTTTTTTTTCAATTTTGCATTTTGATTAAGCAGTAAAATATGACCTACACAGCTCAAGCTAAGAGGCACAAAAAAACCCCCACCAAGGTCTTGGCCCGGGAAGGCGATTGGAAAAACCCTCTATCCGCAGATTTTGGATAAAAAAAACCGTTCCAACAAGCGACCATGTCTGTCAAACAAAACAAGATTGGACCTACCCGTGAGAGCAACCTGCAGCCTACAAAAAGAAACCCAACAGTCAACAACTAAAAAAGAAGGAAATGAAAACCCCTGCAGACCTGCAACCCTAACCAGGAGGCATATCCACAAACTTGATCCTGCTAATCCTTACCAGTAAGGGGCATGGCTTGGGCTAAACCCAACCCTCTCTGGTAAATATGAGTGATCTACGAGAGGTACCGAAACCCCAATGAGAGGAGTATACGGTAGGTGCAATCACTGACCCCAGCCCTCTCAGAATACCATGGGCAGCAGTGAGATGCCAGCTGTGGAGGTGAAGAGGCATTAAGGTGCCAGCTAGGTAGCAGTTGTTGAGGGTGCTAGCCAGTGTTGGTAAACATGGTAGTAGACTACCAGCCAGGAACAAGTGTAGCAACCCAAGCATGACACAAGGTCCGGTGGAGACATCAGGTGTTGCCCCGTGGGTGAAGAAAGGAAGCAGTAGAGTGCTAGCCGATCCTGAGAGGAAAGTAAGGTACGAAAGAGGACCAAAATGCCCAAGCTATCAGTAACCGTGTTCGTGTCCAGCTAGGAGGTTTCCTAGTCTATCCAAGAAGGGCCGCGGCGCAACTATAGGAAAGGTGGTGAGTGGCAAAATCGACCATGGCCTGTTGTAGAATCAGCTAGATACTCCCAGAAGAGCCCTGGGAGGAACCATCGTAATCGCATACCTCATACTGTATTCCCAGCCGTCTGCCAAGAGGAAATGAGGCATCCCAACTGCAGCTGATGCTAAGTCAGGTGCGAGGCAAAAGTGGGGTAAGGTGAGGAGGTGACATTGTGAGACGCCACAGAGAAGAATAGGGACTCCAAGGGATAGACCCAAGGAGGGAGAGCAGTATAGATGATGCCCGAAGGCAAGGGGAGAGAGGAGTAGACGGCCTGCACCACCAGGATAGAGGGTGCCGGCAGGGAAAAGTGGTGACAGTTTCTCGGTGTTGAGTCATTCCCGATTAGGAAATAAATTTAAATCACCGGAGGTATAGAGGACACTGAAGATGGCAGGTTCTTGTACCTAACAAGCAATATATGATTTAAAAAAAAAAAGAGAAAAAAAAGAAAAAAAAGGAGGGCACTGGCCACTTCCTCCGTCTCTGCTACACCTCCAGTGATTGAAATCTATTTCCTAATTGGGGTAGACTCAACACCACACCGAACTATCATCACTTTCTCTCTCTGCACTCCCTCTGATGTGGGGTGCAGGGTATTTCTACTCTTCCTTCTGACCTTCGGGTCTAACTTTCCATCTCTTTCCCTTGACGTCTACCCTCCTGTGACATTCCATCCTCTCCTCTGGCATTTCATGATATCCAGAAACCTCTTTACCACCCTTTTGCTTTAGCTTCACTTAGCATCAGCATGGTCAGCTGCAACGCTTTCTTCATCTTGGCAGACTATTGGGACTATGGTTTGCAGTACACGATTACGATGGATTCCTGTATCCCTTCCCCCAAAAAAACTAGTGGAGTTGTGTCAGGTTTCCTCAACAGGCTACGGTCAATTTTGCCACCCTCCTTCCTCACTCCTCGCTTCAGCTGGTAGTATTCTGTCCACTATAGTGACACTGTCTCTCGGAAAGTAAGGGACTACATGAGAGATGTCGTAAAACAGCTAGAATTTGTTTTGGGCCTGCTTGAGGCCGCCTAGTAACACACGAACACAATACTGACAGCCTTTTTGTCATTTAGGGGCGGTTGCCTTCCATCTACACTCCCCACGGTACGATTGGCTGACAACCTACTACTATACACCAACTTGGCTGGCACACTACTGCTCCAGTATAGCTTACATCTTACTGCCATCTTCACTCCCTGCTAGAGACACGTCAGCCCCCCACCCAAGTTGGCATCTTACTGCTACCTGGACTGGCACCCTACTGCTGCCTCCACTCTGCCGGAGTTTTTCCGGCACACATCAACCCCCAGCTGGCACCTTACTGCTCCCTCTTTTCATGGTTTGAGAGTGGCAATGCTCCTCCTGCCCCACAATTCTTCCTCTAGGTGAAAAGGCCGACACCTGCCACCTTACCTCCTTGTGTGTCCTATCGCGCGTGCAACGCTACCATTGCAGTTTGGTTTCTTGGGCTTGATATTCCTATAGGGGGTGCATTTTGGGATATTAATTGGTTTCTTTTGCGCCTTCAGGCCAGATTTCTCGCGGGGTTTTTCCTGATGTTTCCTGCTTGTTCCTGGTTAGGCTTCTCTTACTCTCCTGGTTCGCTTGTGAAATAGGGATGGGTTAGGCTGGGGGCAAGATATGCAGTTGGCTCCACACCAGAGGGGCTTGGGATGGATGGCTATTACCTGGTGGGGGGAGGGATGTTTGAAATTAAGAGTTTTCTTTTTGCCATAGTGAGCGCAACATGCACGTTCTTGTACCCTAATCAAGTAATATATGATTTAAAAAAAAAGAAAAAAAAAAAAAAGAAGGCCACTGGCCACTACTTTACCCCGGCATCATTTCAAATAATAGTATTAATAGAGACTATTTCAAAGGTACTAGGGAGGATAGTCGCTACCCGCCTCTCCCTCATAGCTGGTGAAGTAGAGCTTTTAAATCCCCACCAGTGCAACTCTCTTGCAGGTTGCTCAACTTTCTGTTCCTTAGCTGTCCTGACTCATGAAGTCAGAGCAAGGCAGAATCCTTCCGACAAGGTCTCCTCCATGTTTTTGCACAAAAAAGAGGGCTTCGACAACATCCCTTCTAATACCCTTACAAAGAAACTCAGAGCCAGAGGTAGTACAAGATACCTAGTTGCCTGGGTTAGATCATTCCTCACCAACCGCTCTTGCCAACTCTTATTTCAAGGAACTTCCAGAGCTTTTACCCTGGTTCAAGTTGGCACACCCTAAGGCTCCCCTGTCTCACCTTAGTTATTTCTACTTTATGTTTCTGAGTTGCATATTTCTATACCCCGAGGAGTGACTTTTTGCCGCATTGATGATTTTTCAATTAGGCTTTCTACTACTTCTTACAGGGGGATTATTAGGAATCTTCAGTTTGTTTTTACTTTACTTCAGAGCAGGGCGGCGAGGATTGGAGTTTCCTTCATGATCCCAAAAACAGAACTTATCCACTTGTAGATGCACCAAGACAGGTCTCCAGTCTCTAACCAACCCATTGCCCTTAACAGCTCGATCTTCTCGCCCTCTTCCTGTCTAAGATGGCAGGGATACTGGTTCACACCAACTTTGGAAACAACTACATACTTCACCAAGCGGATCACCCTGGCCTAAGGAGCATTCTCAGCTATCAGAAAGCTGACCCCCCCGGGAATTGTGATGCCCCTCCACCTGTGCTGAAGGCTCGCAATGGGCCTAATACTTCCCATCCTAATGTATAGAGCTGACCTCCTAACTCCTACACTGGTGACATTGGATAAAATGTCTATCCTGTGGAACCAAATAATGCACATGGTCACCAACGGCTTTACCTTGACCCCTGTAACCATCCTCGCGATTGAGGCAGGCCTCTCTCCTCTCGACTTGCTGATTCCTTATCACAGATGAATGGTGGCACTCAGATTGGTATGCTCCTCCCCTGCTTACAACCCGGCATCAGCTAGGCTTCCTCCAGACTTTCCCTCCTATACTTCCCATCTAGACAGAACCCCACACCAGAGCCGCCTCAAGGGGTGGGTACAAAACTACATTCCCCTGGGCTGACAGTAGTTCAAGGCTGAGCAACCTATGAGACAACACCTCCCAATCGACGTATTGGCACACCTTCTACTACCGGTACTACAATCGGTTAAGACATTCCCATCTCCCTACCCACCCCTATAGCTGGGACTGTCTCCCGTGCCCTCCCTCACTACGGAATATAGGCCCCTTAAGGCCTACCTGATTGGCTACACCGAGCCCCGCTCCTGCAATACTACCCCTATAAAGCTTGCTGACACCACACACCTTCATGGGGCTTGATCACTTCACAGCAGGCAGGATACATTATGTACGGGCAGGGAATAGCTACCTGGCTGCTCGTCACTCCAGGGAGGACCCGCATGCCACCTGACAGTGCATTTTCTCTGAGGCGGGTGAGGAGAAGTTCTTCCATGTGATACTTCACTGTTCGGTAAAAGCTCACAACAGGGCGCTCTACCTCCCGGGAGTTACCAACCTCAGCTCAGCCTCACCCATATGGTGTTTAATACCTGCCATTATTGGCCTTGCAAACTACATCCACACCACAGAAACTGGATTTCCTCCTCCAATGCTGGTAATTAGGCCGCTCTCACTACTATAAGAAGTATCTTCTTCCTCAACTGCGCTGCTGTGATCTATACGCTGCTGATGAATTTCTTTGAGCTGTTTGCCTTGCAGGGATTGGTTGTTTTCTTTACTGATTTTAGAAGTCACCGTTTGTAGTGCTTGTGACAAATTTGTTACTTTTGGAGATTGAATACCATGGTTTCTTTTGTTTGTTTCTTGAGAATGCAGGTTTTCTTTTTGCCATAGCTTGCGCTGCATACACATTCTTGACCTTAACAAGTAACATATGATTTAAAAATAAAAACAGAAAAAAAAAAAGAGAAGGACACGGGCCCCTTTTTGCCATAGCTTACGCTGCATGCATGTTCTTGTACCTTTTTTCTCTTTTTTTTTTCTGTTTTTTTTTATATCATTTGCTGTTTCATTAAATAGGTACAAACGCACGCATGCATCTCGCGATATGGCATACTAGAAAAACCTCTTAGCCTCCCCACCTCAAGAAAACACCCATCACCCCAAGTCCCTGTAGTATGGAACCAACTACACATCTCGCCCCCAGAGTAGCCCATCCCCACCTCACAAGCGAACCCAGAGAATGAGAGAAGCCACCCAAGAGAAACGCAGGAAGCTCAAAGAAACCTGTAACATAAACTACTGATAAAGAAAAAGAAGAAAAAAGGTCAAAGATAGCAAAGTCCCAGTAGGTGCGTTCTACAGGTCGACGCCGCATACACGAGGATGACCTTTAGCCACTACGGAGGGAGGCTGGCCAAATGCGCGTTCAACCGTGGGCCGTCAATATGAAGGAAGCAGAGCAATACCATCATAGACCCAGCCAAACAACAGCAGGGACCCGGGCATTCCATAAAAAGGTATAGAAGCAGTAAGATGCCAGCTGGGGAGCAGTTGATTAGGGTGCAAGCCGGAACTGGTATAGAGGGTAGTAGGGTACCAGCCAGGGAATAGTACAGAAGCCCAAGCATGACATGAAGGTGGTGAGGGATGATAGATGCCGCCCACATAGTGGAGAAGTAGCAGCAGTAGGGTGCCAGCAAATCCTGAAAGAGAAGTAGAGTAGGAGGGGGGACCCAAACGCCAGAGCTATCAGTAACCGTGTTTGTGTCCTGCTAAGAGGTCTCCCGATCCAACCGAGCAGAGGCTGTGGCCCAACTATAGGAGTGGTAGAGAGTGGCGAAATCGACGGTGGCCTGTTCAGGAACCTGCTAGATACTCCCTAAGGAGCACTAGGGGGAACCATCATGATCGCATACCTCAGACTGTGTTCTCAGCCATCTGCTAAAAGGAAATGAGGCATCCCAACCGTAGCTGATGCCAAGTGAAGGGCCAGGCAAAAGTGGAGTAAGGTGAAGAGGCGATATCGTGAGATGTTACAGAGAACAATAGGGACTCCAAGGGGTGGACCCAAGGAGGGAAATCAGTGCAGATGATGCCAGGAGACAATGAGAGATAGGAGTAGATGGCCTGCACCCCCCAGGACGGGGGGTGCAGGTTGGGAATAGTGGTGATAGTTCCATGGTGTTGAGTAGTTCCCAATTAGGAAATAAATTTCAAGCACCGGAGGTGTAGAGGAGACGGAGGATGGCATGTTCTTGTACCTAACATGTAATATATGATATAAGAAAAAATTAACAAAAAAAAAAGATGGGCACTGGCCCCATCCTCTCTTAATACTCCATCCTATTTTAAGCAACTTTTTTTTGTTCAACATAACTGTTTGGAAAGCTGGGATGTGTTTCTTTTATTATTTAATTGCTTTTAATCTTTGAAGGCCCCCTCACACATAATACTATTGCTAGATCCCCCTGCTTACCGCAACAGGATTCCAACTTTTACTTTTTTTAAATGATTTGCTCTACCATTCAAACAAGGAACCACTCGCAAAATGGCTACCTATGTTTGCCTGGATTTTATGAATGTTTTTTCCACGCTCCCTTATTATTTTGATCAGCCTGAGTTTATGGGCATTGATGTTTACTCCCCCCTGGGGCTCTTCGACTCCAACCACACAAGATTCAGGGCCTACAATGTGTACTCTGCAGTGAGTACCTTCTCTGGAAACAGAACAGGCGATCTGATTACTTGCTTTCCATGAAATTCTTTCCCCACACTTGTGGTTGTAAACTTCAACATCCACCACCCGCAGGCTGATCCTGTAAGGACCATCTCCTCAAACGAGTTCTCCATGTCCAACCTCTGCTTTAAAGGAGCACAAGCCTCCAACTTCGAACTTTCCAACACTGCTGGGGCCTATACCATGTTCCCATTTTACCACGGTACAAGACCTGGAGTTATAGACCTGCCTTTCCGCAACACCCCCTTAACTTGGTTCCTACAGTCCTGGTCGACTCGCCTGCTAGCAACAGGATTAGACCACCTCCCCATCTCCATCAAGTTCACAGCACCACTTCCCAGAATGCCTCCTCCAACAGCATACTAGGACAAGACAGATTGGGTAACTGTGGCAGAACAGAGGAAAGGCTTAACATGTGAACCAGCATGCTTGCAGCCCACCAACCTCGATGTAGACAATTGGCCAGAAAGGCATATGCTCACTGTAACCACCCTCTTCAAAGCATGCACTCCAACCACAAGGGTCTCCATTCATACAAAGCCATAGTGGAGTATGACGATCACCGACCCAAGACTAGAACATCACCGCGCCGCAAGGGTACCCAGGAAAGACCCTACCACACAATGTTTGGAAGAACTAAGCACTCACCGTAACTCATACTTCAAAGCGATTAAGAAAGCAAAGGCCGACTATTTGAAAGGGTTCCTGGCCAGAGTAATGCCACAATCAGGCGAGAAGGACAAGAAGGCTGCCAGGAGAAAGGAGGAAAATCGATTGCCCGACTTGCCTCGTGCAAACTCTACTTCTCAAATTAATGCAGTTCTGCTAGGTCCCTTGTTCCCCTCGAAACTGCTGGCCCAGTCAGTGGCTGACCCCTGCTTCGACCCCGAACACCCTCCACTCACCCCTGCGGAAATCCCATTCACCCTCGCTAAATCCTCAAATACATCTGCCCCTGGCGCGGACAAGATCCCACTTGGGGTCTGCAAGAAAGTTCCTGCCCTCAACTCAGGTCTGCTTACATCTCTCCTAGCCCCCCTTGTCGCTTGTGGACGTCATCTGAAAAGCCTCAAAATGGCTAACGGGCTGGTCCTCCACAAACTAGGTGAATCAGACTACTCTACCTGGTATCATTTGAATAATCATTCTGCTTGAAAGGTTTTCTAAGATACTAGAAAACGTAGATGCCACCCCCCTCATCCTCATAGCCAGAGAAGCAGGGCTTCTGCAACTCGCCCAGTGCAGCTCGCTCGCTTGCCTTTCAACCTTTAATGTAATAGCTGCCCTCACCCAGGAAGTTATGGTGATATAAAACTCCTCCTCCAAGGCCTCCTCCATATTTCAGCACATAAAGGGAGTCTTTGACAATGTGTCCTACAACCTCCTCTCTGCTAAGCTCAGGGCCAAGGGCACTCCCAAATACTTAGTTGCTAGGGGTTCATGCTTTCTTACAGACCGCTCATGTCGCTTGTTGTTTCAATGAGCTTTCCGGGTTTTTGCCACTGTTCAGGTTGGTACGCCCCAAGAGTTGCCCGTTTCTCCCGTGGTATTTGTGATTTATGTTTGGGAATTGCATATTTCCACAGCCCCATGGTGATTTTTGCCTATATTGATGATTTATCAATTACAGTTTCTACTACTTCTTACATGGCGAATATTAGGTTTCTATAATTTGTTTTTGCTTTACTTCAAAGGAGGGCAACAAGGATTGGGGTTTCCTTTTCAATCACTGAAACAGAACTGATCCACGGGAAGACGCCCAAGATCAGGTCCGCAATGTCCAACCAACCCATATCTCTTAACAGCTCAATCTTTGCACCCTTCTCCTATCTGAGATCGCTAGGCTACTAGTTCCCCTGAACTCTGAAAACCACCACACACTTTACTAAATGACATAATGGCCTTAAGGGCTGCCTCTGCTATCAGGAGGCTAGCGCCTCCTGGATAGGGATACCTTCTACATGTGCCACAGGCTTGCTATGGGTTTTATCCGCCCCATTCTCATATACGGTGCTGACCTCCATCTGCCAACACTAGCCACACTGGACAAGATGTCTGTCCTGTGGAACAAGGTAATGCAGTAGGTCACTAACTGCTTCACCTCAACCTCTACCAGCATCCTCAACATTGAGGTCTGCCTTCCACCGCTTGATTTATTGATCCCTTACCAGAGAAGGATGTAGGTGCTAGGCTTACTCTGCTCCTCCCTGGCCTACAACCCAGCATTGGCCAGGCTCCCCCTGGACGTCCCCTCCTATACCTCCTATGCACACCTATCCGCGTACCGGATACTGCTCAAGAGAAAGTAAGCGAACTATATTTCTCTAGGCTTGGGCCAATACAGGGCCGAACAACCTATGAGGGGACAGTTACCAAGGGACTTGCTGGCTCACTGTCTGCTACCAGTACTATGGTAGAATACAACCTTTCCACCAGCATACCTGGCCCTAGAACCCAGACTGTCTCGCATGCCTTCCACCCCTTCAGGTTACAAGTCTCTCAAGGCCGCCATGTGGGAAAAACTCCTTGCCGACTGGATACGCGAGGCCCCACCTCCTCGATACTACCCATACAACCCTACACTAAGACCTCATGCATTCATAGGACTAGATCGCTTGACAGCAGGGTGGATACACCTAGGATAGGCTGGGATGAGCTATCTCGTGGCTCACTACTCTAGGGAGGATCCTTAGTCTTTCCCTATATGCACATTCTGTGAGGAGAACGAAGAGACATTCACCCATACTATCATTCACTGCTCGGCTAAGGCTAATATGAGGTCACTATACCTCCATGGAGTTTCCTACATTGGCGCAAACTCGCCTATCTGGACCTCACCTCGTTCCCTTATTGCCAGCAACATCTTTATCCAGACCACACGTACCGGATTTTCCACCCTCATGCCGCCAATTGGGCCTCTCTTCCCCCTGGATGAGGGATAGTTTTCCTCCCCTGTTCTGCTTTCATTTATATATACCGCTGATGAATTTTCTTAATGTTTGCGCGTGGAGAATTTGTTCTTTTTCTTTACAAATTTGAGAAGTCACCATTTGTGGTACTAGTGAGGCATTAGTTACTTTGGAAGACTTGAGGCGATGGTTTCTTTTGTTTGTTTATTTGGAATTCAGGTTTTCTTTTTGCCATACCTTATACTGCATGCATGTTCTTGTCCCTAACAAGTAATATATAAGGGAAAAAAAAAAAGAAGGAAAAAAGAAAGTGTAAGCAGGGCACTGGCATCCTCTGTTTCCACTACACCTCTGGTGATTGAAATTTATTTCCTAATTGGGATAGACTCAACACCATACCAAACTATCACCAGCTTTTCATTCTGCACCCTTCCGTAGGGTGGGGTGGTGGGTAGGCTATGCTTATTCATCCTTCTAGGCTTCGGGTGCTGTATTTCTTCCCTTTCTCCTTGCGGTCTACCCTTCGGGGACATCCTATCCTCACCTCTGCCATCTGATGATGTCCTCGAACCTCTCTACCGTGGTTTTGCTCTACCCTCACTGAGCATCAGCACGGTCGGGCTTCCCACAGTTTATAACTTCAGACCTCTGGGAACACGGTTTACGGTACGCATTGATGATGGATTCCTGTATCTCTCTACTGAAGAAACTGGGAAGTTGTGCCAGCTCTCCTCAACCGGCCACAGTCGCTTACACCACCCTCCTCCTTTCCATCCTACTCCTGCAGCTGTTAGTATCTTCTCCAGTAAGTGATGCTATCTCCCAGAAAACAAGGGACTACGTGAGAGACACAGTAAGACAGCTGTTGGTTTACTTTGTGGTTTCCTTGGAGGCTGCTTTGCAGGGCATGAATATTATTCCCATAGTTGTTTTGTCATGTGGGTCTACCCCTCATCCATACTTTCTCGCTTGCGATTGGCTGGTCCCTTATTGCTATCCCCTCACTTAGGTGGCACCTAACTGCCTCCTGTACTTGCTGCTGGTCTTGTAGCAGTACTACACACTGCAGCTAGTACCTTACTACCAATTCTTTTTTGGTCGGCACTTCGGTTACTGGCCTCTCCTGCGGGCCGGATTTTCCGGCAGACCTCAGGGGGTTCTTGGAACCTGCCACATGCCTTCCACTCACTGTGGTTGGGCTTCCCTTGACTTTTGTTTCCCTTGCCCAGGTTGTCAAGAAGTATTGCCTGCATACATTTATATGATTTAGTGGTCAGGGCTGGCTGGGTAATGGAGACCTCTGTATATCTTGGTGGCGTAGGGCGTCCCGTGTTCCTTAGGGTTTGATTTAGGGGCTTTCACTTGTTTGGGGGTTCTTTCTGTGGTTTTGGTTTGACCACTGTTGGGGTTTTGGTATTTCTCTTATGTCGGGCATCTGTGTAGGTTTTGGGTTTGTGTGCACTGTAGCTCCTGTAGTTGGCAGGAGTTTGTTACCCCCACTTGCCTTTATTGGTTTGACGGTTTTTCATTAGCCTTTCTCAGCTGGGGTGGGGGTGGAGGTTTCGGTCTAC
This sequence comes from Tuber brumale, assembly GCA_014065205.1. Taxonomy (NCBI): domain Eukaryota; kingdom Fungi; phylum Ascomycota; class Pezizomycetes; order Pezizales; family Tuberaceae; genus Tuber; species Tuber brumale. The sequence goes on along the minus strand of JACCEG010000029.1, from coordinate 261,082 downwards.
ATAGCTTGTGCTGATGCGACCTTGTTCCTCAATACAAAAAAAAATCAACTTGAATAAAAAAAAGAAAAAAAAGAAAAAAAGAAATAAGAATGGTATAAGTATGGACCTTATGGCACTTCTTGTGTGAGAAAAACGTTACACTTCATGAAGGTCCTGGTTAGGGTGAGTGATCTTGGGAATTCCAGGTGGAAAGAAGGTAGCAGTGGCAGCAATGTACTGGGCCAAGTCATAGATGAGGTTGACACAGGTCCTGACGGGTGCATCAATATCTGGCTAGTCAATCCCCGGGAGATGGGACTGGCCTTGAGTGATAGTAGCAGGACAGTGAAGTATTGTGTGGGTGAAGGTCTCTGATTTTACCTCGCAGCTGGAGCATATTGTATAGTCAGTGGGATGCCCCTACTGTGTGCGTGCTGCTAGGTAACTCTTATTGAAATTGTATGTAGCGGCACAATCTTAATAGCTTGATTATGACAATATGGCACAGTAATCAAGATATCTCGTTGGCACACTTAAGTGAGGAGTATCGTAGTAGGAAGGCAAATCAGAAGTAATTCTTAGCATTAATTCTTTCCAACGCTGGGAGCAGTAACTAGCTATATATAGAGGTGTGCATACTCAAGTGAAGAAATGAAATAAGCGGGAAAATCTTGCAGGAAACATGAGTGTAAACATGTTTGACCCCAAAAAATGGGCAAGGAAATTCCAAATAAAATATCTAAAAACCACAATGTTGTCAGAGATTTTAAGCGGAAAATCAACATGCAATGCGCTTCCTGAAAAGCTCGCAGTACATAAATGCAAATAACTGCAACATCCTCCACATGCAATAAGAAAATATATATCCAATTATCCCATCCTTATCATGAAATATAAACAAAATACCACTAGTATATGCTCTAGCTGTAGTAATGTTTGTGATCTATAAGTAAACCAGAAATATAACTAAGGAGAGAGATACAGGTTATTAAAAGAAATATACTTAGGACATGAATAAATAGGAAATTTCAAGACTTCCCCGGACTATCTACAGCCCGACAGTCCTATTAGACCCTCTGGTACCAGTTTCACCAAAGTCTTGGTACATATATTGGCAACTTTTTCCAGCGATGAAATCTTCAGCAATATGAACAAGCTGTTATCGATTTCGGTGGGTATTTTATGAAAATGTATATCCATATGCCTTATTTGTTTCTTTAACTGATAGTTTGTCACGAGAAGGTTTGAGCCTATATTATCGGCATGTAAGGCGACTGGTATGGTTTGATGGATCTCTTTGAAGTTTAGTATTCAGTCTGGAATGGGGCATGGCGGACTATTTTGCGGGCCCATCAGGTGTATTTTGTTGGCCTCCCACACTCCACCCCTGTCTGGTCCCCCACCCCACTCCCTCGCTGGATGGAGACCGACTTCTTGTGACTCAAATTTAGTGCGGGTAATGGGGCTGGACATGCCTCGAAAAACACACCACCCCGGGCCGGTGAGCAGGCCTGGGTGGGGACTGGTGCTAGGGGCCCGTGTTTTGCAGAGCCCCAAAGGCCCTGTAATGAAGACTATTGCGGCCTTTAATGTACCATTGTATTTATCGTGCAGCCAGTGATATAGCTATCCAATTCCCTTCAGCTGTAGATATTACAACTGAGGCCTATTTCTGGGATCACCACGAGATATCAGTACCAGTGAAAAGTACAATATATCCTGTAGAGGAACGCTGGGTCAGGAAAGAAGCAGTGAAGTCGGCATCGACATAGGTATCAATAGCATTTGTAGTGGTTCACATGTAGTGAAGTCCAAGGTTCTTTGTACTATTGATGTATCTCAAAACATGTTTTGTGGCTTGGAGATGTTGTTCCCTGGGATATGAAGAAACTTTTGAGAGAAATAATATGGGATATGGTAGGTCAGCACTTGTGCCAGTAGTTAAAGCCCTAAGCGATCCTACTATCAATTGGTATGTGGAATGGTCAGGTATTGGTTCTTCTTCAGCTCCTCTCTAAAGTTGAACACCTTGCAGCAAGTGTTTGGAGACAGAATATGAGTTTTCCATGGAGTACCTTTAAAGGATTGACAGGATGTATAGTTCATGGATAAGATGTATCCCAGCTGCTGTATACGTGATGTGGGGGCCAAACAGGAATGTAGTTTGCCATTAGTAGTAATCTCAAATGCTATTTTCGGGTCTGCAATCATGGCGGTGGCTTCGGAGGTTTCAGCTGAGTATATAATGATGTCCGCAACATGAAACAAGCTGTACATATCACATATATTGTAAACAAACGTGCATAACTCTAGAGAGGATATCGTAAAGCGTCTAGAGATTAATTATCGTGCGAAGAGGCTTTGCCATTCATTCACAACTTGCAAAAGTTGGCATAGATATCAGTTAAGTTACTATTCTTTGTCTTTGTTACTGTATTCAGGGAATGGTAGCAAGGAGAGTTCTACTTTCAATTGGCCAGAATGGAAAGCAAAGTTAAATTCGAATTGTCATGGTCACTACTTGTTTTTGGCGCATACAGCAAGTACCAAATGGAGTGATTCATAGTCTACAACTGCTGCAATGGTGTCTTCATTGTCGAACCCAGGTACTTGTGAGAAACCTTTAGGTACCTCTCTTGAATAGTATTATTCCTGTCTACCGCCAGCATTTTGTTTTGTTTGGTATACCCACTTACTATCGCTAGTTTTCCTTCCTATTGGCTTATCTACATCCCCGAAAGTCCCATTCTTCTTCACTGTCTTTATTTCATCCTTCATAGCTGAGGTCCCATATTCCTAGAGCGTGAAATTAAACACTTGGTGATACTTCACGAGATCCACATTTGCCGGTACTTAGATATTTCTGCTATAGTACGGGGGTGGACGAATCAGTCTTCCTGATCTGGTCCACATTGCAGGTGGGTGCTCCCGTTATTCCTACTAGTTAGGTGGTTCTGGATTTACCTATAGTGTTGCGGGATCATCATAGTCTTCCAATCTGTATCGCTGTAGAGGAGGATGTACTTTAACAATTGGTTTTGGAGATGTCCTTTCTTTATGAGATTTCAGTGGCTTAGACAGAGTGGAAAGAGGTGGTAGAAAGACATTTGCATGGGTTTCTGGTTCCAGTAATGGTTCTGATCAAGTTGACAGTTGTATTATTTGGTTTGTCTGATGAACCAGTCACGTTTGAGAAATCTTGTACTGTAAGGCGATATATATTTCGTATATCTCTATGGAACAAGTGTATCTGACAAGGTATCCATCGATTGCTCAGGACTGTAATATTGTTGCAGGTTTGCATATTTGTTTTAGTATGTGGACTAAGGATTTGGTCCCGTGATTGTGAAAATGGTTTATTACGGGCTTTTTGTTGTAGAGAGATTCATAGTGTATTGTCTTTCCAATGGATTAGTTAGGGAGTCTATTCCTTCAGTATATGGCAGTTGTGATTGCTGCAGCCCATAAGTATAGTCATAGTCCTTTTCGCATAGAACATGCCATTGTAATTATTGTCCTATTATATCGCTTGACAATACCATTAAATTTGTGAGAATAAGTAGGGGTTTTGTCACGGATAATCCTCTGCTTTTGTAACAATAATAGGATTTCATTTTTAATATATTCTTCTCCATTATCAGTATAGAATCGTTTCATAAGCGCCTTATCCTTGGTTTGTCTTTCTTTGATAAACTGTGCAAACACTTTTAAGGTAACCGAGTTGGCTTTAATAGGATAAACTCCGCTGAATCATGTATAGTCGTCCATGAATGTGATATAGTACCAGGAGTTACCAAAAGACATAGACATAAACTTTCTACCTAAATCCAAATGTATCAGATCGCAAGCGTTTTCACCTTGATTTTTTTTTGCTTTAGGTTTGTACTTTGTTGACTTGGAGGTGATGCAGGTTTCACAGCGCTAGTCTTTAGAAACTTTCGGTATTGATCGGCCAGTACTGTTGTTGTTGTTCCCAAGGTCAGGAGGTGAAGAGTCTCCCAGTAGTTCATGCCATAGTTGTTAAGTCATCTTGTTTACTCCTTCTTTTTCTTCTGGCACAAGATAATCTTGACCATCTAGCTTTCCACAAACCACTTCATTTTTATCTTTCCCTGGTATGAACATGTCCTTCCCTTCACCACATAAAGAAAAACCATTTCTGATCGACAAAACAGCTTGCCACGCCACATCAAAGAGACTAAAGAGCATATGGACCATGTTGCTACCCTCACCACCTAAGTCACGGCCCTTCAGGCCCAACTCCAACAACAACCTGGCCCACCCGCCACCACCCTACCTACCCACCTACCATTGCCTTAACCACAGAGGCCATGGGTCCAGAAAGTGGCCTGAGAACTTCCTACCAAGTCTATAACACCTTCATCAGTTAAAACTGCAACCACTACAGTTTTTACCAAACACGACTGCGCAATTGTCATTGAAAGAGATGCATCCTCCCTCCCAAAAGCCACCAACAACCTCACCACCCACAATGCTCTCAATACAGTAATTAAAACGCACTGGATTTCCAACTTTGAGTTTACACTCAACTGCCACATCCTCCTAATCACCAAGGATAACATCCCTGCCTTCACTGTCCTCCAATACCACTGCTTTGTAATTTAGGAAGCTATCAGATCTACGGTTCCAGTTGCCAATGGCCTTAGAAAGGATGAGGTCTGGCACAAAGTCATTATTCACGGCATTCATACCACCTCCATTTTCTCCACTGTTTAAGCTGAAGTTGAAACCTTCAGCCCTGGCACCAACCTTCCCATCTTACCAGATGGGTCACCACTGACACCTAACTCAAAGGCAAAGCAGCCTCTACTATGGTCCTTACCGTTGCCAGCAGAGACCCCACAGAAAAAGCCCTCAGCAGAAGCTTCTTACTTTTTTGCAGGAAATTGAAAGACCAACACTACCTCCACTTCAGTCATGATACCCAATGCTCTAGATACTTGCAATTCGGCCACTACCCCATCTCAATGCACCAAGCCCCCCCTTTGTACTATCTGCTCCCAGGAGCACCTAGCCCCCCTTCATACTTGCAGCAGATCAGACTGGCTTACCCAAGGTAAGCCATGCCTATACACTACCATCCTCTGCCTCAACTGTGGCAACAATCACCTCACCACCTCCAAGGAGTGTCCCACTTAACTTCACACACACCAGGCAGCAACTGATGGGACGAGCTCGGTTGTTTTAGTTTTTTAACTTATATTTCCTTAATTCTAGGCTGATGGCGAGGTAGAGGATTTCTTTGATTAAACTTTTTGTTTGCGCTTTGGCTCCGGGTACCCTCTCAAAAGCCGATACTACTATTTAGGAGACATGATTTGTGGATGGGAATGTTTGTTGCCTTGATGAATTGTATCCTAGGGTAGCTTAGTAGTCTCTTGCTCTATAAGCGAGCAAATGATATATGATAATAATAATAATCACTGTACGCCGTGACATCAACTTGCGCTTATCCCACTTAAGAATCCAGAGAACTCGTTTCAGGACTATTGGAGCTACATGACCTTTTGAGCTTTTAGCCATGAGTCTACCCATTCCTGAACTGCATGACTCTATTATCAAGTCATTACCCAACTTAACTGTATCTGTGCTAGGTACATAGTTTCTAAGAAGGTCTGGGTTCCTTGCCATATCTGAGCTTGCGGCAGTATTGATTACCCGATTAAGTGTGTGAGGGTTTCTTCATATAGAGAAGAGGGAGGAAGATGTACAGACTAGTTCCGATATCTGTTCCTTTCCAATCTGCGCTGTGTTAACAGCTTTTCTTTCCTTCTTCTTTTGGTTATTGGATACTCATTTCAAGTATGTCCTTCCGACTGTGCAGTGGAGTAATGATTTTCTCAACATGTACATTCCTTTGTATTGACTGAAGTCCTGTAAAGCATTTCCCTTTCCTTTCCCCCCCATGGACATCAGCGCTTTTATATGCTTTGTCCGCCTCAGATCTACCCCAAGGTCTCAGATTAACCAGTTTGTTATAGATATAATTGTAGGTAAGGTCCTACTTTGTTTGGACGTTGTCAACGATATTACACATTGACTGGGGAAAAGAGGGCAGCAGAACTGCATCTTTTGCTTTGTGCGACTCGCAAAGCAATTCAAAAACAAATGGCAAGATGTATCAGTGGTCAGTATAAGAGGAGGAGCCATAATGTTCCCTTTGATTTAAAAGGGTACGGTATTTGTTAATATGATGTGCGATTGATGCGTCTGGATCTTATTTGATGTTAAGGACTGCATTGAGTTGGTTGTGACAGCGGGCGATATTTTCACTAGTGAATTTATCATAGCATGCTTTCAGGCTGGCTGCCAGTTGTCTATGTATTGCTAGAATGATTAGCCATTGGGGGTCTATCGCTTCCAGGAAGTAGCACAAGGCCCCCTAGTATCGATCTCTACATTCATGAATGCTTTCATTGTTCTTTTCACCACTTTCGTCTTTGAACTGTTCCTGTATTTTCTCACTATCTGTCACTATGTACCAGCAGTTGTACAATCCCAGCACATCCTCCGTGATAACTCACCTTGCTGTATAGTTGTCAGTCCCAGTGACCTACCGAATTGAGTGTAGTTTGCAACATGGTATCTAAGAATGTTTATAATAGTTGGCAATGTTTCTGGAGCTGGAGTGGGAGTTAGTGGCAGCAGTACTGCAGCCGCAGAGAAACTTTTATTCATGTTGCTTAAGTATTGGTACTTGTGTTGACATTTCAATAATGTGCCTAGCCAATCAAGTACCTTTTTGCACTATAGGAAGTGATAAAGTGTATATGTAAGTGGTTAGAGTTCGGGGAGATACAACTACGTTTTTAAGTGACGTGGTTGTAACCGGATTTTTGGTAGTAATCACGCCATTCAGAAGGAGGAAGTGCTAATAGCATTTATGAGTGGCAGAGAGGTAGACAGTACAATAAAGTATGTAAGTATACGTTGTATGACTATGAATGCTCTGGGCTCATAACCTATTGAATTTGTATGTAGTGGCACAATCCTAATAGCCTGAGTATCAGAATACAGTACTGTATTAAAGATATACTCTGGGCACACCTGAGTTAGTAGTATGGTAGTAGGAAGGAGATTGGTAGTAATTCTTATCCTTAAATCTTTCTAACAGTGGGACTAGTAACTGGCTTTATATACAGCTGGGCATACCTAAGTGAAGAAAAGAAATAAAAGGGAAAATCTAGGAAGAAATATAAGTACAAACAAGTTTGACACCCAAAAACTACCCAGGAAATCTCCAATATAATATATATAAACCATAATGGTGTGAGATTTTTTACTCCAAAAATCAACATGCAATGTACTTTCCAAAAAGGGCACAGTACATAAATGAAAATAACCGAATCATCGCGCACAAGAAATACGAAAATATATATTCAATTATCTTATCCTTCTCATGAAATATAAAGGAAGTACACATTGTATATACTCCAGATGTAGTAATGTTTATAATTTATAGGTAAACCAGAAATCTAACTAAGAAGAGAAATACAAGTTATTTAAAAGATATGTACATATGAAATCAATAAATAGGAAATTTTAACAACTCTGGCTGGTTCATATCTGATACAGCTTGCCTGCTATAAACCTCGGGAGGCGCATAAATGTATGTAGCGTGGTCCTGTCACTAAATAGATAGTCAGGTAGTAGAGGACATTCCACTGCCCATTTTGCAACCAGAGCTGACTGAATGGCAACCCTGAGACCTCCCTAGTGCTTTTTTATTTTATTTTATTTTATTTTATTTTATTTTATTTTATTTTATTTTTTATTTTTTGATCATCATCATACATTCATTGTTTTTTCGGTACAAGAACTTGTATGCAGTGCTAGCTATGGCGTAAAAAAAACCTCAATCTCAAAAGTCGCAAGCACAAAGGAAAAACTCGTACCAGAATATAAAATCCTCCTAGTGGTGTCCAATAGCTGACACAAAATCCCAAGAAATTAAAGCAGCAAAATACAAAAATCATAACGAAGAATCAAATCAACCACCAAGAGAAGCAAAAACAAAAGCTCCCTTTGGGCGGATCAAAGCAAGTGGTGGGCATCACACTGCAGGGTCTGAAGCCATGGATCGGGAGCTCCGTGCTGCGGGGAGAGGGTTCGGGCAGGGGGTCCCAACACGCAGGTGGCATGTCAGGGGGAAAGTCTGTAGCAGTTACGTTGAGTTACCTTGCCAGAGTGTGGAGGGCGGTTGTGTCAGTCCATAGTTGGCTGTCCCTCCTGATGTCCATGAGCCCTCGGGGGTGGCACTCATGAGGCTCCTTGCTGGACTCGCAGTATTGGATGACAGGAGCGAAGTCCTCTTCATCTTCCTCACAATAGGGGCAGAGGGGTGAGGGATTGTCAGTGAACCAAGAGGGGTGGGCAGCGAGGTAACTCTAGCTCGAGCGCATCTAGTGGGCCCTGCCAGCTATAAACCTTCCTACGTGCATGAATGGGTGGGGTGAGACGGTCGTGGCGTATTGATAACTGGGTGGGAGGGGGGACCTGGGTGGCCCAATCCTTAGGCAGTGCAACTCGTACTCGTGCCTTGATTGACTGGTAGGACGGGAACCCCACTCTCAGGTGGAGCTCGTCAGGAGGAAGAAGGTCGTTTGAGGCCACTGGCATGGGGCCTGATGCATCAATGAAAGGGAGCGTGCAGTGTGCAATCGCGTCAAGCAGAAGGTGCTTTCTTATAGAGGGGTAAGGGGGAGGGATGTCCTAAAGGAGAGGGGCGTAGACAGACAACAGGCCCCTTGTGAAGTGACGGTGGTCCTCTGGAGCATGGAAGGGGGAGGACGTGGGAAAGAACAGGTGGAGCCTCACAGTTGCCGGGTTGATCTCTGGGGTGAGGCACACTAGGGAGACAGCAGCTATTCGTTGTTGGTGGAGGGCTATGAGTGGGAGGGAGGGGAGAGCTGATTCACATACCAGGATGCCAACCGGGATTAATGAAAAGCAGTTGGTCACCAACCTCTGGACAGTCCTCCATAAGGCGAAGATTCGGTCCAGGAGGGTGTGGCTTGGTGAGAAGAGGTCTGCTCTATAAAGGAGGATGGGGGAGATTACGGAGGATGCCAGACGATGGCAGAGAAAGGAGGGGAGGCCCTGACTGGGCCTGGCGAGTCGCTGGATCGTTGCGAATGGTCCTTGGGCCAGGCCAAGTCTTATTGTGAAGTGTGAGGTGGCGCCTTTAGTGCAGGAGGTGGTCGAGGGCTCGAACCAGTATCCAACCTAGCCTATCAGCTGGGAGGGATGGAAGAGGTGACTGTCTATTAAGACTGAGATCGTGGGAAGAGAGACCTTCAGCACTGGGGTCACCCAGTTTATGAGTTCTGTCTTCAGGATTGAGAAGGCCACTTCCAGCCTCCCTGCTTTCACCAGGAGTATGCCGCTGATGCCCTGCAACCTTTGGACATTCCGCCGATAAGAACCAGAAGCGACAGTGATTCCGAAGTCACCCACGTAGGAGAGGATGAGGACCAGGGGACCGGGAAGTGCAGGGATTCGATGTAGATAACGAACAGGAGTGGGGAGATTGGAGAGCCCTGTGGAGTGCCTACTGAGACTGGGGAGAAGATCTGGGGCACCCCCTGGAAGGCCAGGCGGCAAGAGCACCCATGTAGGAAGAACCTTATCCACGCGACCATCATTGTGTTGACTGCCTTGGTGGCAAGCCTGTCGCAAAGTGAGGAAGACAAGCCAGGGTTGAAACAGCTCTTGATGGCAAGGAAGAGGGTTGAGACCTTGAGCTTGGTACGCATGAAAAGCTGAACCTCATAGGAGAGAGTTGCCGCTGCGTCGAAGGTACTCAGACCCAGGAGGGATCCAGTTTGGTGTAGGGACAAGAGGACCAGGAAGTGGACGAGTACTGAAAGACCGGTTGCCATGATCCTCACGGGAATCGAAGAGAGAGTTTCCAGGAGAACTATGATGGGGAATGAGGCTGGCGTATTGTAGGAGGGTTTCTGCGGCTTATCCAAGACAATGACTTTGGCTTTCTTCAGGGAAGTGAGATGGTGCCCGAACCAAACAAGGGGGCTAAAGATGGATGTCAGGATATTAGGGTTCACATAGTGCACTTTCTTCGAAACTGAGTACGGAATTTGTTCTGGGCTGGAGTCACCGGAAGAGGAGGAGTTCTGGAGGGCAACTGTTATCTCCTCTGCCGACAGCGGTGGAATATCCCTGAACTCTCATAGAATGGCTGGTGGGTTTGAGGACTGCTTCTCGGAGAGGAAATGTGAAAGAAGGGCTTCGTTTATGTCCGTGGGGCTGTCAGCCCCTGGTATCTGTGGGAACCTACCTGGGAGTCTGCCGAAGGCGCAGCAGTTTCGTGGTCCAGAGTGTGTGTGGGGTAGCTGTTTTCAGAAAATTGTTCAAATATTCATTCTTGGCCTTTTTTATGGCTTTGAACCATAGAAGCCGCGCCACTTTGCACTTTTGCTTCAATCAGGGGAGGGGGTCCCATCGCGCTGCCCGAACCATAGAGTGGAAGGGAGATGTCGGTGCCGTGAGGTTGGGGGTTCACCCTGGTTTGGACCTGCTGGAGGGCCTCTTATCAGGGGTGTGGAGTCTGAGCACAGCCCTCAGTTTGCCAAGGGCAGTGTCGAACCAGGTGCAGAATGTGTGGGGTGTTGGGAGAGGGCGAGGGGGGTCAAATCTCCTAGCTTTGATCTCTTCCTGAAGAGGAAGCCAGTCAGTCTTCATCCATGCTGGGGCATGAGGAGGTGCATGAGCCAGAGGCTACCACATGGGTATCAGGATCGGAATGTGGTCGGATCCTATTGGGGGGAGGACCGTGTCCCATGATCGGAAGTTGGGGGATAGGTAGGGGTTAGCCCAGGCTAGTTCTATTACTAAGGGGCGTAACTCGGGATTGCAGGAGAAGTAGGTAAGAGTACTACGGGCATTGAAATGGGGGAAACGCTCTTCTGCAGCCTTCGTAAAGGAAGGGGTGGATAAAGTGAGATCTGAGATCGAAAAAAGGTGACCATGGTCCTCCAAGGAGTGGTGGATGTTAAAGTCCCTGACAACCAGCCTCGGCGTGGCGGTGTGAGGGAAAGTAACCTCTGGTGGAATGGTTAGACGGCAGGGGGAGCTGTCCCACATGCTATAGAGGTTCACAACCCAGAACTTGGTAATAAAGGAAGCAAAAAAACCAACTGAAGAGTAAAGTTCCACCACCATCCTGGCCCTTGCCTGCGAAAAGACTCGGAGAATTGAATGCTGTTGGGTGGAGAAGAGGTGAAGGTAGTAGGCCACTCTTTGCTTGCCACCATTGGGGCAAAGGGGCAAAAAGGCTTGGAAGCCAGCAAACGACGGTGGTCTGTTTCTGTGCAGGGGGGGGTCTTGAAGGGCAACGAGGTTAGGGGGGAAATTCAAAAGAGAAAAAGAAATAAAAAGGGAAAGAAACCCATCCCAGCTTCTCAAGCAGTTGTGTTGTAGAACGGATATTGGATTGTGGGAGTCCGCCACCAGTGTGAAACTCACAGGAGCGCTGTGATCAACCATTACATGTCTTCTGGCGTCCCAGGTTGGGGGAATGGAGTGGGAGATTCTTGCCATGTGGGATTTGGCAGGGCACCTCCTAGGGGTTCTGGGGCTGGTACGGGAAGAAGGGTGGGGTGTTTCAGGATATAAGGGGGATAGGAGTGGTTGTGCACCAGTTGAAGGGCCCTCACCGGGGTCATTGGTCATGTCCATAGCTTCCTCATTTGGCGGAACAGAGGACTCCCTGCAGGGAGGAGGGGGGGGGGGTCTTGATGGGCATTCTCAAGTGAAAACTGGGTACTGGCCCTTGCAGACTGCGCACATCAGGGGGGAGATCAGGCAGCAGTCAACCAATGCTTTGAAGTTTCTGCCCCAAGGGTAGGTGGGGTTCTGGCATCTGTATGACTGCTTTATGTGGGAGAGGGCGCAGATTGGGCAGACTGGGTGGTCAATCTTGCATCTAGCTGAATGGTGTCCTTATTCCCAGCAGTTACGGCATTGAGTGAGGCCGTTAGCCGTGTATGCTCTCTCGATCATGTATCGCGTGGAGAAAAGGCTGGTGTTGCCCACTATGGCGGCCTCATTTTCCAGTGCAACTTTCCCTACCAGGGAAGTTGCCTTTTTGAGTATTCTGGAGTCATGATTGGGATACGGGTAGTGGGCGCAAAGGATCAGGAGTTTCTTAATGTTCAAGATGGTGTTGCTATAGGAGTATAGGAGGTCATCATTGTCCTCTGGGAGGTATGCGATTGGCAGTGAGTGTATCGTGGGCTGGACCTCATTGGGGGCAGGGTGGAACAGGAGCCACCGAGCATTTCGGGTTGGCAATGACGCGTTCAACCTAGCTGTGAGCGCACCATAGTAGGGGGCGTATGTGGTAGAGAGGACAAATGGACCCAGGGCAAGGAGGGTGACTGCTCCCCTATCGTTAACCCGGGCAGAGAAGGACAGAGGTAGGGTGCAGCCTACTTCCCGAAGGACGGAGGCAGCAATGTCTGAGAAGCAGGCAGCTAGATTATCAGACTGTGAGGCTAGGAAGGAAGAGGACGTAGGGGTGAAGAAACATCTCCCGGCAGCTGGGAGTCGCCTCGCACCTTTGGAGGAGGCCGAAGGGGACCAGCTTGATGCTACCTGGGGAGCCAAGGGAGTATTCTTTGCTTCGTTAGCTTTCCATTTGTTCTTCTGTCCAGAGGAAGCAAGCTGAGCATACGAGAAGGCACTGGACTGAGCCGCCAGAGGTGGGACAGGGTGGAACTCCGAGAGGGGGAGATACTTCTCTTCCCTATATGTCAGGGCCTTCCAGGAGCATAGGAATTTCGCCGCACCATTTGTAGTCTTTTGTACTGTAGCAGGAGATATCCGTGTCGCCACCACCCATATAGCGTGAGGCCAGCTCATCGGTAAGGGTTGCGGTGGGGGGGGATGTTGCCCCCTCTTTACCCTTTCGGGAAGGAGCCACCCGAGCCATATTAATGCCAAGCAGCACAGGTGTGGGGGGTTGGGGTGGAGGCCGTTGGTGGCGTGTTGGTTGCGGAAGAGGGGTGGTCAGCCAGGACGCTAGGTCTCTAACCGACAGCTGAAGAGCAGAGAGGGATGCTGCGATGGTATGGTTCTTAGTGTGGGGAGCAGGAGGGCATGGGAGCTTGTCCTGATGGGAGTAGAGTTCGTCGATTTGTCTGAAAAGCTGCACGATTTCGAGCGCCAGTTCATCAATTCGAGTCGAGATGGACCTTGATGCCAGAAGTAAAGTGCGCAGGAGGGGGAGAATGTCAGACTCTCCTAGGGAGAGGTCGTCAAGCTCCGTAGAACTGATGCGGGGGAAAGGTTGAGTGGAGATTCCGGCGTCCGTTGAGGACCTTTCTAGGAGCTCTAGGAGGAAAGGGATGTCAGGGTGGACACCTGATACAGAGGTGTGTTCGGACGAGGGAAGGAGAACTGTAGCCATTCCTGTGGTGACAGGGAGTTCTCGGCTGCGGGGTCTTGAGGATAGCAAGAACATATGCGTACACCGAATGCTGATGGGGTTGAAGACGATGTAGAGGTGTAAGAGTGGGAAAATACCGGAAGCAGCGCTTGAGACCTACCTAGTGCTTTTTTTTTATTTTTACTTCTTTTTTTATTTTACTCTATTTTCCCCCTCTCTCCACCTTCATGTATTCGTTGTTATTTAGGGTACAAGAACTTGCATGCAGCGCTAGCTATGGCAGCATGAGATCCGACCGTATCACCCGCTCTTCTACACCTGGTTTGCCGCCCTCCCAGGAGGACCGTGCGATTTGCCACTCCTCCTCCACTGCTGCCATTACTTTAGGCATTAACCCCGTCACCTTCCCTACGCTTTTTGGACAAACAGCCTTTGCAGACGATCTGTCGCCAGGCGAAAGACGTATCCTCCCTATTCTGTTCCACCTAGTCGAGAGAGTCCGTGACCTATCTGAGCAAGTGGCGGCCCTTGCTGCCGCTCCCCCTCCTCCCCCTCCGCCTCCTCCTCCTCCGGCCCCCACGGCTCCGGTCCTGGACCCGTCCCTGACAGCCACTATTCGCGACCTGACCTCCAAGGTCTCCTCCCTTGCTTCCCGAGCACCCCCCCCAGCTGCACAGCCCCCTGTGGCAGTCCCATCCTCCTCAGCCCAACCCAAGAAGAAACTCCTTCTTACCCGCCAGTCGGGCCTCACAGTCCCCTCTCCAGACTTCCCCATCCAGGTCTCAGGCCAATGGTATGGCTCCCCCGAGTCGTATGCTAGGAACAACAACTCCACCCATGAAGCGGACGTCTTCTATGCCTCGGTCAACCCCTCTGGGGGGGAGGCTAGCAAGGTCCCAAAGAAAGACCGTTTCCCCCTCCCCTTTGATAAACACTTCCTCCCTGGTCCCCCTCCGGGCTATTCTATCGAACCCTCCACCAACTCTCCTCCTGGCGGCAGCTATGCCCAAGTTGCAGGGTCTGGAAGGAGGGCAGGAAAACGTGCCACCGCGGCCCAGGTCGCCCTTGCATCAGCCCCTGCTGGAGAGGAGCCCCTCAAGGCTCCACCCCCTCTCCCGGCTGCCCAACGCCGTTTTTATGCCCCCCGCCTCCAACCTGCTCCCTTCGAGGACTCTCTCACCATGGCCGCAGCGCTCCCTGACATCATGGCTTCAGTCCTTCGTTCCGCTGGCTGCACTCTCCCCCTCTCACTAGCCTCCTCGGTTAATTCCAACGGGGCGGTCACCCTCACTGCGAACCCCCGGACGCCTTCCACCTCCTATGCCCCCTTCTTCGAAGCCCTCACTCGGAAGCTCAATCAGTCTTTCCCTGTGGGAGATAACCCCTTCCAAGACTTCAGGACCGCCCCTCTTTTTACCGACATCTTGATCCACAACCTCCCACTTAACATGCTCCCCCCCGACCCGGCTGAGCTTTTCGAACGCCTTCACGAATCAATCCGTAACTCCAACAATGCCTCCATCCTCACGGCACGCTTCCTCCAACGCGACCAAGCCCTCCGCGAGTCCAAGACAACCACCTCTGTTGTAGTGGCAGTAGTGCCCCAAGACCTTCACCTCTTCGGCCCCAGCCTCCAGCGAGACGGCTCTCGTATCCGCCTTTTCAATCGCTCCCGCGAGGTCCGCCTCGCCCATCCAGCCTCCCGCGACACGCAATGCAAGAAATGCTACCGGTTTGGGCATTCCATGCCCCTCTGCAAAGCTGAGAACCACACCTGCCCGATTTGCGCCAAGCCCCACCCGAGATCGGGGCATCGGTGCCTAAACGAGTCCTGTCCCAAGCAAGGCAACATCAAGGTTGTCCCAGACTGCTGTACTGCTACACGCTCCCTATGCATCAACTGCGATGGGGAACATCCCGCTACCTCCCCCGACTGCCCTACCAGGGTCTCTATTCGCGAGTCTATCCGCCCCCCCAGGGATCAACTCCTGCCCGATGCCCCCACCTCGCCCGCCCCACGGACCCCTTCCCGCAACGCCCAAGCTCCTTCGGTGCCTGCTCCTCCCTCCACTGCCCGGTATGTCCCTACCGACCTCTTTTCCCGTCCTCCTCCATTGGTCACGCCAATCCCCATACGTTCCCTCCTCCCCTCAGCGATGCCAGCTTCCGACTGGGCTGAGGAACCGATGTCCGACCACGCAGACAATTTGTAAATGCGTGCACAACCCGCGCCCCCATACCCTGATGCTTCACCACGCTTGTCCCCCCCCCCTGATGCTAGTGCTTCTAAACTTTCCTTTGCTCAACATAACTGCCTCGGAAGCAGCTATGTCTTTCATACTTTGTTTTCCTTCTTTACTTCGGTTGAGAAGTCCCCTCTTGTTGTTGCTTTACAGGATGTTCCTTTGTTTAAGGGGCGGCCCCTAGGGGCTGCTTCTTTTAAATGTTTTTCACCTCCTTCTTCGAGTTTGTATAAGGTTAGGGTGGCAGTTTATGTTTCTGATCGCCTGCTACCTGTTCTTTCGATTCTTCCTTTGTTTTTTGACCGGGGCGATCACATGGGGATGTCTTTTTATTCCCCTTGTGGCGTCTTTGGTTCTGATCATCAGATGTTTCGCTTGTATAACTCCTACTCCACAGTTTCCAGAGATTCTTCCTTCCGCACTTTGATGCCTTTTGTTTTGTTTCCAGTTCATGAATTTCCTACTCTTTCCCTTGGGGACTTCAACCTCCACCACCACCTCACGGACCCGTTGCGGCATATCCCGCACTCAGAGTCCTCCATATCCTCCCCCTACTTCTCTACAGCTGCAAGCCACTCCTACTCCCTCCTCAACCAGCCTGGGGTTTATACCAGGTTCCCCTTCAATCAGTCCGATCGGCCCTCAGTTCTTGACCTTTCCTTCGCGAATCACACTCTCCTTCCCTTCTTCCAATCCTGGGAGACCCCTCTGCCCTCCACTGGCTCTGACCATGTGGTTGTCCTCCTCACCCTTGCCTCTATCACAGATCGGCTCCCCCCCCCCAGGCCTAACTGGCCTGCAACGGATTGGGACAGCCTTACTCCAGTACTGGAGGCCACAGCCATACCGGCGCCTCCCTCCTTCCCAACTTCAAACACCCTCGAAGCCTGGTTCGACAACTCCCTCTCTCTCATCACCACCCCGCTCAACACTTTTACGCCCCTCAAGAGACCCTCTCCCCACTCCAAACCCTGGTGGACCCCACAGCTGTCCGCCCTCCGTCGCATTCATCACTCGATTACATGGGCCTTCCGGCTATCCCAGTCCTCTCATCAGGAAATGTCAACGGCACGCAACACCTACTTCAAAGCCATCAAGAAGGCCAAAGCGGATCACTGGAATCGCTTCCTGGCTGGGGCTGACTCCAAGACTATCTGGAATGCCAAGAAGTTTGCTTATGGCCGTACTCCTGAACGTTTCCCCTCCCTCCCGGATGCCACCACCCCCTCCGAAATCAACTCCACCCTCATCAATCACTTCTTTCCGGTCCCTCCTCCCCCCCCTCGTCCCTCCTGCCTCCTGCCTCCCCTCTCCAACACACCTCCTGTCACGGCTGAGGAAGTTTCCCTTGTCCTTCGCCGCTCCTCCTCGTCTTCAGCACCAGGTCCAGACTGCATACCCTATGGAGCTTGGAAAAGGGTTCATCGCGCCAACAAGCTCCTTCTCCCTTCCCTCCTGTCCCCCCTCCTCCTCTATGGCTACCACCCACCATCCATGAAACGAGCCAATGGTGTGGTCCTTGACAAACCAGGGAAACCCGAATACACCAGCCCTTCCGCGTTCCGTATCATCGTGCTTCTCGAAACCGTCTCCAAAATACTTGAACGCATAGTGGCATATCGTCTAGCCTCCTTTGCTCGCTCTTCTTCTCTCTTGAACCTCCACCAGTGTGGGTCTCTTGCTGGCCTCGGCTGCTTTGATGCTGTATCCACCCTCCAACACGAGGTCCGCCTTCTCCAAACTGCCCGCCTCAAGGTCTCCACCCTCTTCCTGGACATCAAGGGTGGTTTTGACAATGTCAACTCCTCTCAGCTCTGCACACTCCTCCGCCGAAACAAGACTCCTCCCTACCTCGTATCCTGGGTTTCCTCCTTCCTCTCCTCACGACAATGCCGCCTTATTTTTCAAGGCGCTCCTAATGTTTTTTCTCCCGTTGCAGTGGGCACCCCTCAAGGCTCACCTATTTCTCCTCTTTTGTTTGTTATTTATGTTTCTCAACTTCACCTATCAATTCCTCTAGGCCTCATCGTCTCGTACGTTGATGACTTCTCAGTCACGGTCGCCTCTCCATCGTACCGTTCGAATATTCGCCGCCTTCAATCCCTCTTCAAGGCCTTGCTGAATAAAGCGGCGCCCCTTGGCGTGGGCTTTTCAATCCCCAAGACTGAACTCATCCACTGGCGCACCCGTCGCGACAGGAATCCCGTTTCTCACGCTCCTATTTCTCTGAATGGGTCTCTCTTCAAGCCCTCTGCCGAAGTCCGTTGGCTGGGTTACTGGCTTACCCCCACATTAGAATCCTCCTCCCACTTTAGCCGCCGGCTAGCTCTTGCGTGGGGGTCCTTCTCCCTAGTAAAACGCCTCAGCCCGGCGGGCAAAGGTCTCTCACCTTGGTGCAACCGCAAGCTCGCCGTCGGGCTCCTCCTCCCTGTTCTCACCTTCGGGGGAGACGTCTATTCTCCCAACTCCACCACCCTCCGCAAACTCGAATCCTTCTGGCATACCGTCCTACGCTGGGTCACCAATTGTTTTCGCTCAACGCCCTCCTCTATCCTCTACTGTGAGGCTGCCCTGCCGCCCATTGGCGCCTACTTGGCTCACAAGAGGCGCCTTGCCGCCATTCGTCTCCTCTGCTCTCCTCCCACTGTCAACCCTGCCGCTGCCCGCCTGCATCCCCGGGTACCCACCTGGGACGCCTGGCGTGTCCCCTCCCATCGACACCTCCTCACCCCCCTAAAAGGGTCAATGCGACCCCCGCTCTGGTCTTCGCCCCCCTCTGGGGGCCGAATTCACCTCCCTCTAGACTCGGTCGCCTACTCGGTCAAATCAATCCTTCCTCCCCGCCTCCCTTTGGCCTTCCCGCATCTTATCCACCCCACGCCTTACGTTCCGACTGGCCTGCCCTCTTATGTCTCACTAAAGGCTGCCACTACTCCTCTTTTGATCTCTGATTGGACCTCAGCTGCCCCCACCCCTTCTGCCTACCCCTTTGGCCCCTCGCTAGCTCCACACCCCTTCATGGGCCTCCCCAGGTTCACTGCGGGCCGTATCCACCAAATGCGTTCTGGCAAGAGTTATCTCGCAGCGCACACTTCATGGTCCTCCCGTGACGAGTCTACCCTCTGCCCATTCTGTGAAGAGGCCGAGGAGACTTTTGAACACGCCATCCTCCACTGTCCAGCTAAGGCCCAACAACGCGAGTCCCTCCTCCAGGGAATCGATGACCTCGGCCCTGATGCCCCCCTCTGGCACTCTTCAGACCTCATCTTGAGGTTCGCTAAGTACGTCTCTGAGACAGCCTCCGGCTTCCCTCCGAGGATGCCTGCAGTGGCCCGCTCCTCTAATGCCTCTCCAGCCGCGCCTGGAGTCAGTCCATAGCAGTGCTGTTTTCCAGCCTCCCCTACGTTACCTGATACAACCAGCGATGGATTTCTTTACTAGTTTGGATTTGTCTTTTGACGTTATGATGTTTGTTGTGATTGTTGGAGGATGGGTTTTGCTTTTCTTTGAGTTTCAAGGGGACCTTACGGTGGCCCTGGAATGCTTTACTTTTGCTGTTAGTCATCGTTGGCGATGCTTGGGTTCATACGTACCCGCTTTGGAGGAGATTTTGCTATATTTGAGTTTTGTTGTTTCCTTTGTTACCGCGTTGGAATTAAGGCTTTTTGTATGCCATAGCGCGAGCTGCATGTACGTTTTTGAGCCATGATCAATAAACAAATGAATTAAAAAAAAAAAAATAAAAATAAAAAGAAAAAAAAAGAAAAAAGCGCTAGCTATGGCATAAACAATCCCCATTCCTCCTTCCGCCCGGCCCGACCATATCTCCAAGACCCTCTGGTATGGGCCTAACCGCACATCTCGCCCCCAAGAAAACCCCATCCCCACCTCACAAGCGAACTCAGAGAATAGGAGAAGTCTAGCTAAGAAGAAAGCTGGAAAACATAAGAAGGTAACCGCACGGAACATCTCAGAAAAAACAAAAGAAACATCGCACCAGGGTGAGCCCAACAACAACCAAGCCACAGATACGCGCTGGCAGCAGAAAACCGTAGAAGTTATCCCGGAACACGACGCAACCGAGAAAGGGAGCCGCCTGTGGGCAACGGCGGGAGCGGGTGGAGCAGTAGGGTGCTAGCCGAGGGAGGGTGTAGCAGTAGGGTGCAAGCCGATCCAACCACCGGAACTGGCCAGAAACCGAACGCGACCGTGTCAACTATCGGTAATCGTGTTTGTGTCTTGCTAGGCGGTCTCCGACAAGAGTAGTCCCAACTTGAACCGTAAGACTAGGAGGGTATGGCCAAGTCTCCAAGCAAGACAGGCCCCCAAGTTACTAGCCGAGGCGTTCCCCCACGCTGCTCGTGCACACAGGGAAACAGGCGTCCACCACAACCAACGCCAAACGGAAACGAAGAAGAGAGGTTCCCAAGGAAGGAGAGGAGCGTGGTCGACCATCAGGCCTAAAGAGTATTCCTCGCGTACAGCAAAAAAGGTGTTCCCAGCCGTCTGAAGCATGGGAAGCGAGCGGTCGCCGACCGTGCGGAGGGGCCTTGCTAAGCAAGGAAAGGGGTGGGAACGGGCAGCAGAAAGGCAGTACCGGAACCCAGAGGGAGGAAAGCCTCGACGCGTAAAAGGGGGGAAGAGGGCAGTGAGGAGAGGAGGGAGATGGCCGTCACTCCTAGGCCGAAGCCATCGTGGGAGGAGAGGGGGGGTGGATGGTTCGTGAGTACCTAG
>JACCEG010000029.1:119868-227307 GCA_014065205.1 Tuber brumale | reverse complement strand
TTTTTTTTTTTTTTTTTTTAAATCATGTATTACTTGATTAGAGTACAAGAACGTGCATGCAGCGTAAGCTATGGCAAAAAGAAAACCCCTAATTTCAAACATCCCTCCCCCCGCCAGGTAAAAGCCGTCCATCCCAAGCCCCTCTGGTATGGAGCCAACTGCACATCTCGCCCCCAGCCAGACCCATCCCTACCTCGTAAGCGAACTCGGAGAATAAGTGAAGCCTAACTAAAAACAAGCAGCAAACATTAGGAAAAACCCCGCGGGAAATCTCGGCCCTAGGCACAAAAGAAACCAATTAATATCCCCCATGAAGCCCCGATAGGGATGACTAGCCAATAATGAAAGTCGGGGCAGTAACGCCTCACCCGGCATGGGTTCATGAAAAAGTATGGAGGTAGATGTTGGCCTTTGCACCTAGGGGAGGAATTGTTGGGCAGGAGGGGCATCGCCACCTCCAAGCCCTGGCGAGAGGTAGCAGTAAGGTGCCAGCTAGGGGTGGGTTGGTGCCGGAGGAAGTCTAGCGGAATGAGGATAGCAGTAGGGTGCCAGCCAGGGTAGCAGTAAGATGCCGGCTTGGGTGGGGTTGCGAGTGCAAAGCCCGCGAAGAGTGAAGATGGCAGTAAGATGCAAGGTGTCTGGTAGCAGTAGGGTGCCAGCCCAGGGGTGGTACAGCAGTAGGGTGCCAGCCGATCGCAACCGCGGGGAGTGTAGGAGGAAGGCATCCGTCTCTAAGCGACAAAAAGGCTGTCGGTATCGTGTTCGTGTCCTTCTAGGCGGCCTCCAGCAGGCCCCGAACAAAGCCAGCTGTTTTACCACTTCTCTCTTGTAGTCCCTTGTTCTCAGAGAGATAGTGTTACTATAGTGGATGGGATACCACCGGCTGAAGCGATGAGTGAGCAAGGAGGGTTGCGAAATTGACCGTAGCCTGTTGAGGAAACCTGACACAACTCCCCCAGTTTTTAGGAGGAGGGATACAGGAATCCATCGTAATCACCTACCGCAAACCGTAGTCCCAGCCCTCTGCCAAGATGAAGAAAGGGTTGTAGCCGACCGCGCTGATGCTAAGCGAAGCTAGAGCAAAAGCGGGGTAAACAGGTATCTGGACATCGTGAGATGCCAGAGGGGAGAATAGAGTATCCCAGGGGGTTAGACCCGCAGGGAAAGGGATGGGGAGACAAGCTCGAAGTCTAAAAGGATCGATGGAGATAGCCTAGACCCCCTTCAAGGGGAGGGTGCAGACCGAAAAGTGGTGATAGTTTGGTGTGGTGTTGAGTCTATCGCAAATAGGAAATACATTTCAATCACCGGAGTTGTAGCGGAGACGGAGGATGTTTTTGTTTTCACTGTTATTTTTACTTTTTTATATTATATAGTTAATTCAGCTACACAACTGTGCCTGCAGCTCATGCTATGGCATACAAAAATCCTTAATCCTAGCACAATTGCACAGGAAAAAAGAAATATCAAGGAAGACAGCTAGTCCTTCACTAATACCGGAAAAACATAATCCCAAGCACCCAAGCAGTGACTAATAACCGAGTATGGCCTCCCAACGGCTAACTACCAATCAAACTAATGGAAGAACAAAAAAAACAAGAAAATCAAAACCAAAGTAACCCAAGCCTGTAACCAAATAGCAAACCTAGGGAAACAAACACTGACAGCATTAATTGTAACAGGTAGGAGCCCTGATAAAACCCGAAAGCAAAAGTAGTTTTCACTACAGGGCGTCCGGGACGCCAAAAAACACAGCCCGCTGGCTCCATTTCCCATTCCGGCCCACTCACTGGCCCAGGGCGGGGTGTTTTTCGTGGCTTGCCCTGCCCCATTACCCACCACGGGCCCCGTCCCGCCCATGCCCCAGATGGGCCCCTGGTAAATTTGCGTGGGAAGAAAGGGGTCCCGGTCCAGGGAAAGAGCAGGCTGGTGGCCCGGACCGGGGCAGGTCAGGGGGGCAAACATAATACCACCCCCCAGGCCCCCATAATGGCGAGGTGCCCACGGGATAACTCCACCCCACCCCACCCCATAACGCACTCTAAGCAAAAGTAGTAAAAACAACAAGGCTGTAGCAACCAAGAACTGAGCAATGAAGTCAACCTAGAGGACAGCTTTCATAGCCAGTAAGGAGCAGCACGAGGCCAGCCAATGGTAGTAACGTAATGACACCGCGCAGGTATCAGGTATCAACAATCTAAACCCCTTCCTCATCCCAATCAGAATCTCCAGGAAGAAAGACAGGGTAGACAGGATAGGAGGGAGAGTGCACTGCATGCTGGCCCTTCTTGGGGCAATCTTTGCGTAAGTTCCTTTGAGTAGCCCGACAGCTATACCCAGCCTTATTATCGCTGATCCATATTTTAGGACAATGTCATACTCTATAGCATATAGGTCATATACTCCCGCCATTCTTGAGCACTTTGTCGGCAAGTATTCCATTTTGCTCAATCTCTTGACCCTAATCACGGGTTCCTTACTACCTCTTCCAGGTTCCCAATTCAATTCCTTATCTCCATCTCCGTCGTCTCCTTCATAACCCACCATTACTGGTCTCCGTTGCCATTACAACCACTGCGAAAGAACAAACCACACCATATTTTTCGCTGAGCTACCACCTCATTGGTCAACAAACAATTCTAACTGCTTCTTTTAACACTTTTAAAGACTTTTCATCAACAAATCATCCTCTATTATTTGTTTTTATCTGCCTTTATCAACTGAGTCCTTCTACTGTCCCCTCTGATGGCCCCCTGAGGCAGAGGAAGAGGTACGGGTGCCACAAACCCCCTTGCCACCCCTTTCAACCCACAATCGCACCCCCAACAACACTCCTCACCAGCAGACACAGACATGGATGAAGGCTCTGCCTCACCTGTCCACACGGTTAGCTATACCACCAATCCTCCTGCTCACGATTCTGATTCAGAAGAGCTCACCCTTGAATTCCTTGATTCAGTCATACTTGATGTCATTGACAAATACAACCAAGGGGCAATACGACTTCGAGCCCTTGAAGAACACCTGTTGGTAGTTCAGGAGCGGCACATCAAAGACACGCAAGAACTCAAAGATCAAATCACTGCTCTCACCACGCTTGTTACCATCCTACAAACCCAACAACAACAACAGCCATCCACGGCCATCACCACCCTGCCTACCCCCCTACCAGTTCAACCACCAGCCCAAACCTAGGCCCAAAAAGCATCCAAATCAATCCCCACCAAGACTACAACCACCTCACCAAGCAAAGTTTCAACAACTCCAGTTTTGACAAAAAGCGACGGTACCATTGTCATAGAAAGAGATAGAACACCACTTCCTGAACACACCAACCACCTTGCTATTGGTGATGCTGTCAATACAGCTATCAAAAACAGCTTGTCACCACTATTGAGTTTACTGGAAACTACCACCTCCTCCTCATCACTAAGGATAACACACCTGCCTCTACTGTCCTCAAGTACCATCATTTCGCAATTGAAGAAGCCATAAGATCCACTGTTCCTGCTGCCAATGGCCTTAGGAAGGATGAAATCTGGCATAAGGTCATCATTGATGGCATCCCCACCACCTAACCTTTCACCACTGTCCAGGCAGAAATTGAGACCTTCAATCTTGGCACCCATCTTCCCCGTCCTCTGAGATGGCTTACAACTGAAGCCAAACGTAAGGACAAAGCAGCATCTGCTATGGTCCTCATGATTGCCGGCAAAGACCCTACAGAAAAAGCCCTCAGCCGAGGCCTCTCACTCTTTGACAGGAAGTTCAAAGTCCAACATTATCTTTCCTTTGGTCTTGACACACAATGCTCCAGATGCTTGGAGTTTGGCCACCACCCCTCTCAATGCACCAAATCCCCCACTATGCTATCTGCTCTCAGGAACACCCAGCCCACCTCCACACTTGGGGCAGATCAGACTGCCCAACCAAAGGCAAACTGTGCCTACATACCACTATCCTTTGGCTCAACTGTGGCAACAATCACCTGGCTACCTCCAAGGAGTGCCCCACCTACCTTCAGGCACACTAGGCAGCAACTGACAGGAGGCGCAGGGCAGCTTAGGTTTCAATCGCTTAGACTTGTTTTATTTGTTAGGCTTTAGGCGGATAGGAGGATTTCCTTACTTGTTGTTGTTTGTGCTTTGGCCATGGGTGCCCATTCAAAAGTTGACATTACCATTTAGGAGATAGGATTTCTGGACATGCATGTTTGTTGCCTTGCAAGGTTGTATGTTAGTGCCACTTCATAGCCTCTGGCTCCATAAGCGAGACAATGATATATAATAATAATAATAACCTACCATTACTACTAGTGATACTCAGAGATGTTCTAGTTTCCAACGCTTCTGTTCGCAGTGTGTAGCTCTCTTCTCTGAATGGTACTCTGGCCATCTGCTTAATGCATCCGCCTTTCCGCCTGTGGTGCCTGGTCGGTATACAATATGAAAATAATATTCCCCTAATTTCGGAGCCCATAGAATTTGACAGCCAGTGCGCACTTTTGAGGTGCGGAAGTATAGTAAGTTTTAATGTTCGGTAAAGACTGTAATTAGTTTTTCCGTTCTCATCAAGTACTGTCTGCATTCCTTGAATGCTTCGGCGATTGTGAGTAGATCCTTATTGTGTATCTCATGATTGCGTACTGCTGAGTTCAACTTTCATGAATGGAATGCTGCTGTCTGTAGCTTTTTCTAAATATATTGAGAAATGATGGAACTGAGTACAAAATCGCTAGCCTCGGTTTCTACCACTGGTTCTATTTCGGGTAAAAAGTATGCGAGTATGGGGGCTGTGGTGAATCAGTGCTTCAGTTCCTCTAAAGCTGTATTCTGCTCAGCTCGCTATTTGGAATTCTTTGCCTTTCCTTGAAATGTCTCAATTATGGGTTTCCAAATAGCTGAGAAGTTTTTTATAAATTGCCAGTTGAAGTTGGCGAATCCAATAAAGACTTGCACATCCCTATCGAACTTAGGTGATTTCCACACCAGTATAGATTCCACCATACGGGTGCTCATGGACACCCCATTGACCGCCACAATCTAGCCGAGAAAATCAACCTCTTTGGCATACAAGGTCTATTTCTTTAGCGATACCGATACTTGAAAGTCTGATAGACTTTGTAAAACTCTTTGGAGAGCTGTGATGTGTTCCTTTTCATCATTGGAATATATCAAGATATCGTCAAGATAACCGACTACTCCCACATCCAAGTATTCTTTCAGTACTTGGTTCATCATATCTTAAAACATTGTGAAGGGATTGACCAATCCAAATGGTATGATCATGTATTCGTAGGGTCCATATCTTGTCCCAAAATCTGTCTTCCACTCATCTCCTTCCTTAATCCTAATCAAGCAGTAGCCATCTTCAAGGTCTAACATGGTGAAGATCTTGGCGCTGGCAACTGGGTCTCAAAGTTCATACATTAATAGAAGGAGATGTTTATTGAGGATCGTAATCTTATTTAGATTTGGATAGTCCACAACGAGATGTAGTCTACCATCTGATTTAGGTACCAATAATATTGCTCCTCCTGCCAGCGATGGCTGCTGCTGATCTTTCCTTCTTTGATCCTGGTTTCCAAGTATTATTGTAAAGCCGTAAGCTGCTTTTCTGATAGCAGGTATATCAATCTCACAAGTGGAGTTGATCCTGGAATCAACTTAATCTGATGATGTAAGGTTTGTCTTGGGGCTAGTTTCTCTGCCATCTGGGCTTCTAACAAATGTCTGCAACGCCAGTATTCCTTGGGTAATGATTCCTGTTCCACCATATTGTTGCAGGTACCGATCCTTCTGATACGACAAGGATTTGTGTCCCAAGCGACTGATTTATTGTATGGGAACATATCCACAATTCCTTCTCCTTCTTCCACACAGTTTTCACAACTTTTTGGAGAGAAAGTCCAATTTCCTGCATCTTCTATATGAGACAATGGATGTTCATGATGCAATCCACCCAATGGAATTATCATTGTATAATGACCTGCTTTAGCCACTACACACGAGACCTAACAGATATGTCCGTGTTTTCCTATTTCCAATTTTATAAGTAGCGTATAACTCTTCCCTCCTGAAGCAGCTGATGATCCATCAAAGCCTAAGATATTAACGGCATTGTTGCATCCTACTATAGGAATGTGAAGGTCTTCAACCACGTCATTATTAGGAAGGAAAACATTTGATCCCATGTCTAACAAGACTTCAAGTTTGTAGCAATTATCGTGTATATGGAGGTAAGGAATTCTCTCTGCACAGTTAAATCGATCTCATTTGGGAGCATCTAACTCCAGGTGCTCAGTACGGATTACATTTTCCTGGTTCTAGGATTTAGGTACCTTAGGAGTTGGGTGTAGATAACAAAATGTTTGTTACTATGCCCACATAGTTTAGACTCTTAAGGTCTCCTCAGACAAACTAGTATCTCTTTAGCTTTAACAATCTAGGTCTCCATACTAAGCAGCGGTTCACCAATACACAATTGTGCAGGACCAGCTTTCAGGCTCAAATCCTTCCCCGACACCCTATACCTAGGTTCATAGCAGACTTTTGGGCAGGTATTGGCTATTTCACTCCACGGGTGTGGGATTCCTGCTTTCACTGATTCTTTTCTCTTAGGGCTTCGGTTCTCTGTCTAGCTACCTTAGAGGGGCCTTGAACACTAAAGTGGTACATCAATACCCTACACTCAGGCCAGAAGGCGAAATAGTTCATAGGTCTAACACAACTCAGACTAATGTGGCAAGTGGAATGGCCCGCATTGGTTGTCCTCCTGTCATGTACTTTTATCAGGTAGATCTTGCATTGCTATGTCCCAACTTTAGCAGTATAGTAACTCGCTTGGACATTGGCAGTAGGCAGCCACCAGGTGACTTGCAGAACTTCGTACTGTTGACTCCTGGACCATGTGGGCATGTCGACTATCCTCTCTTTCGATCCAGACTCGCCATATATTGATTCTTGTATTGTAGCTCCTAAGTCTCCTGCGGGGTCCCTACACTTGTAGCCTACTTGCTTTAATCTTCAAAGGAGAGACCAGCTTCATACCACATTTTTATCATTTTGCGTTTCAACTCCTGTAGTCGTACACAGACTACCTGATCCCCACCATGCTCAGTACCCAATCCACCATATCCAAAGGCGGTTCCCATTTCGATTGCAGTTCTATATAGACACCGAATATCCAAACACGACCACTGTTGGTGCCAATGAGCTGACCACAGTCAGTTCTTCATCATCCGCCAGTTTCCAGATCCTATTCATTCGGGCTGGTTGCCATACAGTGGCAACTCTTTGCGCTAATTTAGGCTTTACTATGCCAGATCTTGTGTGATAAATTCCCAATTTTGTCGCTCTTGAACAGACCATTCCGGCCGATATATGGGCATCTCCACGACACGTCTAATAAGTCTTATTTTTCTTCCCACATCGTGTACAAGCTCTGCCTCAACCCCGAGTGTCTACCACACTCTGCGGAATACTAGTATAGGCCTGGTCAAATTTTGTCTAAGTGGTCCTTGCCATGCCTTCCAACTTTTGTCTCGGCTTCTCTAACTCATCATCTCATTTCTGCTTTCGTGGTAGAGCTCCACCTCTCTTGACCTAAGGTTTACTATCTCTTTATAGCTTTAGTTTAGAGTGCTGTCAGTCTTCTCTTTTGACATCTTGGACTATCTTTGGCTTGAGCAGTTAGTCTCTTGCCAGTGTTTCCCTGGCAAGAAGTGCTTCTCCCGATCAACCACATAGCCTAACCACTTCTTCCCATTGTTGATCTGTCATGTATTGCTAGGCCGACAACCTCTGCACAATTTATTTTGGAAGTTTGTCTTCAACTTCCTCCCTCCAGGATAACCCAGTCATGCGTGCACTAATGTTTAGGTTGAACATGATTATAAGGTAATACGCAATACTGCCCTCATACTTGACCAGCTTCATTGCTTGAAGCGCTTGTCTTCAGCTTCCACCGGGGTAAATTCTTTGATCATGTCAACTTCAAAACACGTCCACATAGCCAATTCTGACTGCCAGGTTTCCCCTTCAAGTCCATGCATAACCTTTCTATACCAAATTGTATAAGAAAGCACTATGTCTCCCTTGGTACCGTTCGGCGCATATATATCTTGTTTCCAGGCATTATCTTAGATCTGTGAGTTTCTTTTGCAATAGTACGTGCATTGTATAATCCAGACGTATATGTCTAGGGTGAATTTGTTTTCACAGAATGGGGGTGGCTCTGATGGTCACTTCACATTAAGCACGATCGCATTGGCAAGTATCTTGCCCATACCTGACTGTTCAGTTGTCATTCTTTTCCTGGCAAGGCTTGGACTTCTTCACCTACTACCTCTCTCATCATCATTGTCATCATTATCGCTAGCATCTCCTGGGTCACCTCCCTGGGTACTAGAGGTGGATGCATCAGTGGCTTCCTTGCCTTTCTCCTCTTCTCTTTACATCGGTGGAGTGTAGTAATCTTTGTCACATTCCTCCTTGACTGCAGGTAAGGGTCCGGGTCTGACAGCTTCTTGACTTAGTGCGCTAGGTAGTATCTTATTTACCGCCGCTGTTAGTACATTTAGGTCATTACTCCTTACCACAATTTGCTGTTGCTGTTGGTTTTGGAAGTAGCGGATCTCTGCCTGTCTGGTTGTCTAGTCCAACTGCCTTTGCTCCAGAGTATTGTTGACCTACATTCCTGGACTGCTACTTTGGGATTGGAATTCTAAGAATTCCATTTTCAGGCTGTAAACCATCTGTTCCAGAATTCTTCTCGTGCTAATACC
The DNA here is from genome assembly GCA_014065205.1 of Tuber brumale. Classification (NCBI taxonomy): domain Eukaryota; kingdom Fungi; phylum Ascomycota; class Pezizomycetes; order Pezizales; family Tuberaceae; genus Tuber; species Tuber brumale. The sequence continues at coordinate 218,522 of JACCEG010000029.1, read as the reverse complement.
TCCTGACCTTGTTGCCCTAGAGTTCCATGTAACCTCGAGGTTACCTCTCTATATTCCTTCTGACGCCTATCTTGGACACCTGTATTATTTGCTACTTCTCGCAGCATTTGCTGCTGAATATTCTTAAACTCTTTTTCCACACCTGCCTGCTGCATCATCAAGATAACAATGTTATTATTATGGACATCTTGTCTTTCTGCGATTTACTATTGTACCCTAAGTAGCTTTAAGGTATTGTCTTGAGTGACTCCCTTCAAATGTTTGAAGGCGTTATTGGCTTCATCAACAGATATATCGATATCCTGTCTAATTTGACCCAAGGTTATTGCCAGACCGCCAACCAGCTTAGCTAAGTTTGCGGCATGATCTCATCCTTGCTTTAGCGTGGAGGACTGCGATATCCAAAGTGTGCTTAAGACACTGGAAGATTGCTGAGTGGGAGGTATAGTTCCCCTCCAGAGCTTTGGTTCTTGCGGAGTTGATGTGGATAGACTCCATATGACCAAATCATTAATCCCTGTTGTATCCAGTTAGGTGTCTATAGGTTCTCCCGTCGGTATCCTCCTTCTTAGATCTTAAGGTATGACAGCCATTTTCATCCTTTCCGGATAGGCTAATTGTTCCAATAACTCAGGATGAGTGATTACCAGTACTTCATACCAGAGTTGTCGTTATTCTTAAAATAGTTTAAGTAATCGTATAAATGGAATGCAATGTCAGAGGTGCTCTAGAGGTGTAGGTAAAAAAGGTTTCCCGCGATCTGTTTCTAGGTTCAGAACCTGAATTTCCCCTTTTTCAAGGTTTAAGATGTACTTGTAGTACATGTATGGCTTCCTAGGCCCAGGCCAAGGTATTGGATGGTCCTTGGATAACTTTAACTGATTTCTTGTTTATAGAGTGCTGGATACTCCAATCGACCAGGTCTCCTGACTCATTAGAACTACAAACAAAGTTTGAATCTTACCAGGTAGGATATATGCTATTGAATTCATCCCTCATTGGGATCTGGAAAGGTATTGTGAATCACCATGGGTTCTGGGGTATATTTTTCTGCTTTTTTGTTAGGCATATGGAAATCCGAGACATGTGCACAGACCCACGGTAGGGTAACTGCGCACAGACCCTCAATTTACCGGAGTGCCAACACCCCCCTCCGGCCCCCTTATGGGGCCCGCACGTCATTAGCGAGATTTCGAGAGTTGCGTCCCATAACTAAAATGTCACATCAATGAAGCCCGCTTCATAACACCATATACGTCGCCGCCGTCCGTCCGACCGCATGCTGTTCGCAGGATATATGAGAGGGGACCTTTGGCGACATCTGGGAAGTGGAACGGAGGAAATCCGTCGCAGGCGCATTGAGATAGTAGGCTTCGAAGTTAGGCTTCCTAACTATGGGCCGAAAGTGACGGGACGTTTTCGGCGAAATACTCCAAGAGGTTATCCCAGTAGCGGAAGCTATTAGGGGTATACCGAATCCACCCATACCCTTCTGAGATCAGCTGTAGGTTGGTTGGTCCTAGTAATAGGACCCCTCTACGGAGGCCGGCGGACCAAGGGGAAGCACGCTCAGAAAGGAAGACCTAGATAAGTCGGAGACCCTTAAGACGCTGACACGTCGGGCTCGGACTTGCGATTGGCACTAGGTGATCCGGCATGAACCTGATCACTTCATGACCGAGGAGACGACTGGACGATAGTCAACAAGACTAAAGTCATATAAAAGTCTATGCGGACATCTAAGTTGGAGGCGACTGTTTGGCATAATAAATAGCGCAGTCATCTCAACGGAGGAATACTATTCCGAGTCTGCGAAAGGGTGTGATAAGTTTCAGGGTCAAACGGTGCTCGCACTTATAAGATTCTGGACCTTTGCGTATTAAAACCAGAGTGGTACCTCGGAGGCATAGTAGTTAGAAGTAGTCCGCGAACACTCAGACGCGGGATATAAATATCGAAGTGCCTCCCGAGCTTTACAGACATCATCAAGCAACGGAGAAGAGATCTTATCAATATAATATTGTTTTACGCTTTAAATCTTTACCTTGCTTATTTTATCGAGACGAGCCTTCCTCGACAGATTCTCCAATCCAAGATTTCGGGCCTACGTCCCTCAGTTATATACTAGAGTTTGGCGTCCGCCTAACATTTTTAGAACAGGTCACTGTCAAATATTTCTTCAACTGTATGAATGGGAATCAGGCAATGAAGAGCTTCAAACGTATAATCGAAGTAGGAGATTAGGGCAGAGTTTGAAGTGAACTTGTAGTTCATATAGTAAGCCTTAGCAATAGGAGAACTATCAATATACTGTTGAGCAGATGCCAAACTCGAGTATAACTGAGGGATGTAGACCAAAATCTTTTGTTCACAGAATTTGTCGAGGAAGGCTAATCTTGATAAAATAGGTAAGAGAAAGATTTAAATCATAAAACAATCTTATATTGATAAGGTTACTTCTCCATTGCTTGATGATGTCTGAAAAGCTCAGGAGGCACTACAATATTTATATCCCGTATTTGAGTATTCGTGGACTACCTCTGACTACTATACCTCTGAAACCACTCTAGTTTTAATACGCAAACTTCCACAACCTTATAAGTGCCAGCACCGCTTGACCGTCAACCAATCACGCCCTTTCACGGTTATGGAATATTATTTCTCTGTTCAGATGACTGCTCTATTTGTTATACCTAGTAGCAGCCTTCAACTTAGTTATCCGCATTGACTATTATATTACTTTAGTCTCATTGACCATTGTTCCAGTAGTCTCTTCAGTCATGAAGTAATCAGGTTCATGCCATGCCACTTGGTGCCAATCACAAGTCTGTACCCAACGTGTTAATGTCTTAAGGGTTTTTGACTTATCTAGGTCTCCCGTTCTGAGCGTGCTTTCTCTTAGTCTGCCACCCTCTATAGAGGGGTTTCATTATTAGGACCTACCAATATAGAGCTGATTGCAGAAGAGGATGAGTAGATTCAGTATGTCATTAATAGCCGCTGCTACTGGGACATTCCTCCAGAAGTATTTCGCTGAAACCGTCCCGTCACCTGCGGTCCATAGTTTATGAAGCCTAAGCTTGGACCCTACTATCTCTTTGCATATCGGACTGACTCCTTCCGTTCCATATCCCAGATATCACCCAAGGTCGCCCCCCATATATCCTGGGATCAGTATGCGGCTGGACAGACGGCGGCAACATATATGGTATTCTGAAGCAGGCTTTATTGATGTGATATTTTAGTTATAGGACCCCTCTCTCTAAATCTTGCTAATGATGTGTGGGCCCCATGAGGGGGCCGGAGTGGGGTGTTGGCTCTCCGGAAAATCGAGGGTCTGTGCGCAGTTACCCTACCATGAGGTCTGTGCACTTTTTCTTGTCTCAGATTTCCATATGCCTAACAACTTGATACTACCCGGACTTCTGAAGAAGTTAAGCTTACTCTATAATCTCTTCCCTCCATGATAATAAGATATAGGAAATCTTTGAAAGTCTGGAAGCTTTAAGACTTTAGTGGAACCAAAGGAGCTGGTCAGACTATTCACAGTTCTAGAGGTATCTATTGTGAAATGAGCAAGGTGCTTACATTACAGGATCAAGGCTCATTATTCAAGTCTGACATAATTCTGTTGCAGCTTCCTTTGTCTAAGCTAGACAGTGACAGGATTGATTCCTTGTATCTGCAGACTTTACATAATGAAGAGAATCCACACCCAAGTGCTTAGCATTTTATCACTCGTGATATCTAGCTGTTAGACTTGCTTGAGAATGACGATAGTGTCTCGCAGGATCTGTGCAGCACCTCCCCCCCTTTGCCTAAAATAATGGACGTATACTTTATAAGATATATTCATTTTCTCTTCCTCTCTCCCGCGCTTCTCATCCGTTTCTTATATCTGTTATGATCCTCATTCTGTAGTTGTTGATTTCCTTGCTCTTGTTTTCTTCTCTATATTTTGTCTCTTCCCTCATGCTGAAGAGCGGTTTTTATTTTTCTCTCCTGCTGGTTCTTTCCTGTTTCAGTACCGGTAGCATATGGTTTTCTCCCTGTTTGATCTTGCCCCTATCTGCATACAGAACATAGAGTATTTTCTTATATGCTTGGAGTCTCTTCAACTAATTTCTCTCTCGGCTAGATGGTGGTGGCTAGTTTCTCTCTCTGTCTACTTTCTCTTCTCTTTTTCAGAAATCGATGCGCATCTCAGTTCCTACATTGGGGTTATATCTTTTGTTATATCCATTATACTCAGGTATAGCCTCAGTCCTGATACTTTCAATATAGATTATTCGAGTCCGGAAGCATCTGCAAAAAGTTGAAATAGATCATCTCCAAGCCTTGACGAGGAGCCTCTTTAGGCCAATAAGGCTATAGTGGAACAGCCTGTAGTATATAAATAGGTTTTAGTTGAAGTAGCAATCCTAGTCTCATTTTGAAAGAGAGCAAGAGATTTCCACAATTGCAACATTTTTGGTATGTCCATGATAATTTTATGAGCAAACAGGAATATACTGTGCTTAATAATGCTAAGATTATATCAGTAATTATAGTGGAAGTAAATTCAACGCTGGAGAGTGTTGAATTACGGGACCTAATAATATTTAAGGAAATGATATGTTCTGATAATACTCTAAAATGGAGACAAGCTAGTAATACTGAAATCAATACTCTTTTGGAAAACAAAATATTGATGGAAATTACAGAAATGGTGATCGCCATAATCTTTTTAAACTACTTTTTCTTTTTTTTATCTTCATATATTCGTTGCTATTTAGGGTGTAAGAACTTCTATGCAGTGCTAGCTATAGTATAAACAATACCTATTTCTCCATCTGACAGGCCCAACCATATACTCAGGACCATTAGGTTTGGACCTAATCATTCATTACATATAAATAACACTTCTCTCTACCTCACGAGGAATCTCACAGAATAGAGGAAGGCTAACTTGAACCCAGTAGGAAAACATGAAAAGGTAACCATCTTAAACATGTCAAAAAATAAAAGCAATAATACACCACATCCTACATACAAGCAATCCGATATACTTGCTGGTAGAAAAAAGACCTTGACATTATCTGAGAATCTGATGCAACAGTGAAGGGAGCCACAAGTACGGGACAGCTACAGCAGGTAGCAGTAGTCAGATCCCAGTCTGTGATAGCATGTAGAGTAGGGTGTAAGCACTCTAACAGTGAAAATCAGGTAGAAACTGAATGCGACCCTGTCAACTATCAGTCATTACCTTCATGTCTGACAAGGTAGTGTATACAAGAAGCGAGTGGTGAGATCAACTAAGGAGACTACGGGGGAGTTTTTATGTACTGCAAACTGTATTCTCAGTACTCTGTTACATGGAAAGCGACTTGTTACCGACTGTAGGAGGGGTCACCTTAAGTGAAGCGAGAGAGAGTAGGGACTGGGTAGCAGAAAGGTAGTACCAGTATTCAAAGGGGTAAAGCCTCAAAGTATGAGAAACTGAAAGAAGACAGTAAGGAGAAGGTAGGGATGGCCATCACTCCTGGGCAAAAGCCAGAATGAGAGGAGAAGAGTAAGTTGATGTTTGTGAGAGTCCTGCATTAAAAGTTGATTTCAAGCGATGGCAAAATAGAAGAGACAGAGGACGAGATACTGATCTCCACCACATTATCTACTATTATACCTATTAGATCCATGTAGGTATCTCAAATTAGGTTGAATCCAGATAACACAAGATAGTATATGGCAAGGCTTGTTATAAAATGTTATAGTCTGTGTTATGGCCAAGACTACAATACCACCTATGCTCATATGAGCAAGTACCCCATACTGCAAATCCTTCTAGTTATTGCTGCATCTTATAGGTGATAAATTGATAGTGTTGATGCTACAGTATATTTCTTAACCTAAAGATACATCAGGAAGAAGTGTAATAGCTAATTCCAATTGTCTTTGCTGAGATTAGACCAGATATATAGTACTCATTTGTCCTGCTCCAAAAGACTCAGTATCGGCTGAAGCAGGTACTCTGCCTATGGTATAAGGCAATTGATCCTCTACTAGTAGCTATGGAATTTACCAAGTCTTCAACTGAACTGAATATCTATATCTGTGGGAACTTTTATCTGATTCTTTATATTAATAATATATTAATAATCTTTGACGATGCTGCTATAGCAGCAGATATTCAAAGATGTCTAAATACAACCTATTCAATGTCAGACCTGGGTCCAGTCAAGCAGTTTGTAAGAATTAAAATCATCTGACATAGTAATAGGTCTTATTCTATCTTACATAGATGGTATATTAAGATTATCTTTCAAAAATTGGGAATGGATCATACTAGTAGTATATCTGCTCACTTGCGTAAGTAAGTATATCTGTCCAAGTTTACCAACATCCTCCATCTCCGCTATTTTCCTCACACTTAAAATCAACCCTCAATGTAGGATTCTCACAATCATCTGCTCCCCATCTCCTCCCAAGATGTATACAGCCTAGGCAAGATAGCCATCCTCACTTTCTTCACACTGTACTCGTTGGCTCTTTTACGCGTTCAGGCTTCCATCATTTTGGGTTTCAGTACTGCTTTCTGCTGCCTGTTTCCTCCTCCCCACCTTGGTTAGCAAGGCCCCTCCTTACTGTTGGTAACCCTTCACTTCCTATGATTTAGACAGCAGGAAATACTATTTGCAGTATGTGTGAACTCCTCAACAGGCCCACTGGTCGATCTTACCCCTCCTTACTATCAGTTTAAGAGATAGTATCCTATCCACTAAGTGGTGTTATTTCTCAAAAAATAAGAGACTATATGAGAAAGGCAGTAAAATAACTTGCCTTCCTCTACTTGGGACTGCCTAGCAAGTCACAAATATGATTATTAAGAGTTGACATGGTCGCATTCGGTTTCCTTCCTGACCAGATAGTTGGATCAACTTGTACACTACTACAATTCCCTCTCTCTGGCTAGTACGCTATGACTGACCCACTCTCTTGTCCTTCCACACTGTTGTCCCCCTATCTCTCTTACATCAGGTTCCAGGATAGCTTGCATGGTAGTTTGTCTGCCTGTACACATATTTGGCTTGGTTATTTGTGGAATCTACTGTTGTGATTTTCCTTTTATTTCATGGAGATGTTACATGTGGTTTCCTTCCTATATTTTCCTGCTTTGCTCCGCAGTCTTTTCTCCTATTGACAGATATGTTCGGGCTTTTGAGGTAAAGATATGGGGTTAGGGCCATACCAGAGGGCCTTAGAGACATGGTTGGGCTGGCTGGATTATGGAATGGTAATTGTTTTATGCTATAGCTATTGCTGCATGTAGATTCTTGTACTCTAAATAACAAAGAAATATATCAAGATAAAACAAAAAAAAAAGTAGAAAAGTCCAAGTTCACCAGTAACAAGCCAGTCAATCAATACTTCTACCCACTAAAGATTTGTACCCTGATGTATGTGCCACCTGGCACTTATTTGAACATTGGTTTTACTATATCAGATCTTAGTGGTTATGGCTTAAATGACCATCCTCCGTCTCCTCTATTTTCCTCACACTTGAAATCAACCCTCGACGCTTGGACATCACAAACCATCCACCCTCACCATCTCCTCTCATGCTGGCTTCAGCCTAGGAGAGATAGCCATGCTCTCCTCACTGTCCTCTTCTGCTTTTCTAAGCATCAGGGCTTTCCTTCGTCTGGGTGCCGGTACGCATCTCGTGCTGCCCATTATGGCCCCTTTCCTCGCTTAGACAGGCCCCTCCTTACAGTCAGAAACCCTTCATTTCCCTTGCTTCAGACAGCTGGAACACGGTTTGCAATACCTGAAAACTCTTCAACAGGCCTATGTATCAATCTCACTCCTCCACACTGTTAGCTTTAGTGGTGGTATCCCATCCGCTAAGTAACGCTATCTCTCAGAGAACAAGGGACTACATGGGAGATGCGGTGAAATCGCTTACCTTCTACACGGAGGACTGCCTAGCAAGACATGAACACAATTAACGAGAGTCAACACAGTTCAGTTCGGCTTCTGACCCATTCTGGGGATTGGATTGGCTTGCACTGTACTGCTACATCCGCCCCCGACTTGTACCCTACTGCTCCACTCTCTTTTTGTGTCCCCCTGAGGTGGCCCATTTTCTCAATTACGTCACATTCCGGGATAACCTTCTTGGTTTCTGCTGCAAGCGCGTATACCTGGCATGCTTGTTGTTGGATCTGGTTTGCGTGTTTTTCTTTTGTTTGTTTCTGCACTGTTATGGGTAGTTACCTTCCTATGTTTTCATCCATGTCCTTTAGTTAGGATTGTTCTATTCTCTGAGTTCGCTTTGTGAGGTAGGGATGGGTTTTTCTTTTGCACAAGTTGTGCCGTTAGGCCTATACCAGATGGTCTTGGAGATATAGTCGGGCCGAGCAGAGGGAGGAATGGAGATTGTTTATGCCATAGCTAGTACTGCATGCATGTTCTTGTACCCTAAATAATAACCAATAAATGATGATAAAAAAAGAAAAAGAAATATGGCTTCAATGACAATATAGTATATTTGACTGCCATAAATTGGCTATTCTACTATTTGAACCAGTCAAAAGGGATGACTCTTAGCTATAAGATAAATCTGATTCAGCCAGGACTTATTTGGTTTACTGACAGCAATTTGGCAAATGATACGCAATCATGGAAGTCTGTTAATGTGTTTTTTGTTTTCCTCTGTATACAAGTATCATAGTAATCAAAGCTGCGAGGTATTATTGCTACTTCTACACTGAAATCGGAATACTCAGGCTATCTTTAGGTAGTAAACGAGGATTTATGCCTTTGTCAGATTCTTATAAACATGTCTTGGAAAGACAAAAACTCTGAAAACTCCTCCACTTTTTCTTTAATTTTTCTTGATCACTCTAGATACTCAGCAACCTTCTCCAAACCCGTGTCTATTTGTTCTTATGGTGAGCAGACTCTACCAACAGTGAAGTCTGAAGTAGTCACTCCACGAAATAATCAATTTGATATTCAGCTTTTCAAATCCCATGAGGTGTAGCCACTAGGGATTGTTCAATTCTCCTATTTTTATCGAGACCAAAATACGGCATATGGCCTTTCCAATACCGTATCTAATACACTTTATCCTCAATTTTTTTGTAAGTTAGACTTCGTAAGATAACTAGCTCTTAGCTCCTTCTATACTTTTCTTCCTTCAACTCCTGCAGTATTAGGATAATGGGTTTATCAGGAGGAACTAAGAGTATTTCTTTTTCTCTTCAAGACAATAATGGATAAAATGTTTTTACTGGTACTCAATGAAGTTCTGGTTTGGCAGATAAATATGTTCATGTTTCCTGTTATCTGCAGTGTTCTTACTTTGGCTTCTATTCATGTTAACTACTAGCGTGAACGGAAAGTATTAGAAAACATGATTACAAGTTCCCCTTACAGTGCTATTATATTCTTCTAGTTGTACGCATAGCCTTCCCTAATTACTTGCTTTCTAAGGTTCTCTTCTTTTCCCTTGTACTTGCTCCTTTTCTTTGAAAATACAATGATCTATTGAGAATGTCTGCTTATCTGCTTCCTCATCTCAGGTGATAGATCTAATACTCTCATACTTCAATATGTTGGGCTACTGTCACTGAATCACCACCAAATTCAAAATACAATAACTATTGTGTTGAAAAGACCGCATGCAATTTCAGTTGACAATAAAAGATATACAACAAATGAAAATTAATAAAACATAAATAAAGGTAAATGTAAAAAAGACCTTGATATGTCATACCAAATAATTGGAAAGAATTTAGAAAAACACAGAAGGGAAAAAGTAAAGTGAAACTATATTGACAATACCTGATAGAGAGGTAAAAGGAGGCTTTTAAAGCAGAGATTTCAGATCAAATAGAATATTGCTAGAAATGGGGAATTTTATTTAAAAGGAAATCCACCAGGGTATGTGGGAAATTTATAAAGAAGGATTATGCAATCGTAAAGATGATGTATGTTAAGATGGAGAATATTTGGAGAAGCAATCTTCATCTATATGAAAATGTGAGGGAAGGATGGAAAGTACTGAGATGGCGATATTAGGAGAAAGTCAATAAGACAAATTAGTACTTGATTAGAATCTATGGTCATATTAACTAAAAGAGTAGTACAAGTTTTTTGAAATAACACAGTTACATCTTAATGAATGAAGAAAAAAGGGAAATATATTGCTCATATTTTGATTTCTCAAAGTGTTTACTGATTGTTCATATAGTAAATCTAAGGAAGAAGAAATTGAAGAATTGTTTTCTTAAACTAGCACTAGTTTGATCAAGTATCTATGATCTATACAATTGTTAAAGTAATAGGTTTATGATAAAAAATTGGGAAAAAATAAAAGTTTAAGAGAAAATATTGATATAGAGTGAGAGAATAAGGAAAACATATAGTGCCTTATCAAAAGTATTTATAAAACATGCCATACTAAGCAAGCTTGCCAAATGCCACCTCACCAAATACTATTAAGTTGATTATCCACTATACTCACCTTACACTATGATTGTACTCTGACCTTGAACCACTTCCACTATTTCACTAATCTTGAATTATTTCCTATGGTTCACGGAACTGAATATAGTTTAAGCAAAAAGAAACTAAAGTCCAAAGACCTCCCGCACAGAAATAATCAATATTGATAAAGGCATGACTATCAGAGGTCCCTAATACCTGTAAAATATTGTTCTAGTTGCTCAAATTATGGGCTAACTATAGATGAGCATTAAAAGCTTCCTTACTCCAGTACAGGAGTATTTACCATTAGATAATCTGCTCTACTCTTGTTGCATACTAACTCTTAGCCAGCAACAGCATTATACAATCTTCTCAGCAGCTAAATTCAACTAGAAAATGACCAGATCAGATATTAGAAATCATTATATACCTGGTATTTTTCTCTCTACTAGTAACAACTACTTCATTATACTCCTTTGAGTGATAGGATATGATTTCTTAACAAATTTATAGCTGATAGAATACTCAGAAAAGTTAATATCAAGAAATAGCTAGCCAGAGCAAGACCAAAGCTCAAGTCTGTACATATTGCTCAAAGATTAGACTAGGCTACGAATTGTAACGATTGGACACCTGATGATTTTGAGATAGTCATTTTGAGTGGTAAGTAGAGTGGGGGAAAATCAAATGATCCTTGGTGGTAGTAGGCTTTTAGAAAATATGGAGAGCATTGGCTAGCAGATTGTATTCATCTAAAGGAAAATGATAAGGAAATTTTACTAATAGTATGAGGTTGCTTTTGAGGAAAGAGAAAGGATCCTATGATTCCTATCACCCAAAATATCAATAAGACCAGGTATGTTAGGCTCTTAAGATGATTTCTTTTTTCTGTTATTCATTAGATAATTTTTTTTGATATGCAACTGGACGATATGTCTTTTACAGTAATACAATACTCCTACTCACAAGTATTATAGTCTTATTACTTGGTTTGAGAGGAACTACATTGAATTAGTAGAACATCTCAGTCACTACCCAGATTTAAATCCTATTAAGTATGTATGGATTGTACTTGAAAAGCAATTACACCATCAGTATCTAAGGATTGGAGATACCCTAGGAGGAAAAGAAGATATTACGAGGGGACTTGCACAAGTATTACCTTTAGTTTGGAAGACGATTCCTGAAATGGCTTCTGCAAAGTTGTGGAAATTAATACATGATAGAGTAGTTGCAGTATTAGAAGCCAGGACTGGTTATACAAAGTCTTACCTAGTTTTATTTGTTATTTTATTCTTCTAAAATATAAATCATAGTTCATAATGATTGACTATAAATCATTGAGAGTTGATTATTGAGGGTTGATCGTGCACTTAGTGTGGACATGTCCTCGACAATCCTGCTGTTACCCCACTCATCTCAGGTTTATAGCACAACTGCAATTAGATACATCTCAAATCATAAAATCCTCTGACAAGCTACTGGAGAAGAAACTGGTTGAGGGTTTCTGGAAACATTTACAAACAATTAGTAAAATTCATGAACAATGAATAACTATTAAGATTCAAGAATAAACATAATAAGAAAATAATGTGAATAATGACTTCTCACATATTTCCTTTTATAAATATATAGCTTATATATGGATGCAGTTAAGCGAAAAAGACCACAGTTGCATTTTAGGTATTTCAAGTTAGAAGCAATTTTAGTTTGCATAGCAACCATAGCCTTTTTGATAAAAAGGGAAAAATGATTTTTGATAGAGAAACTGAAATAATTCAACAACCAATAGAGTAAATAGTATAGAAATAGAAAATATAATATGTCTATAGTTATTTGTATAATCTTATGCCATTAACATTACATTTTTGTTAAAATAATAGGGATGAATATTAATTTTATCATATTTCTTAATACAGGTTAATCATGTCTGTAAAGTACTTAACATTTATTGATATTTTACTATACTTACTGATCAATAGTGAATAGAGTGGAAGCAATTATTGAAATTAATGAATTGTATACTAAATATTAAATTTTACATGTATTTTTTTAATTTTTAATTTTTTCATAAGTGTGGGGTTGGTTAAGTAGTAGTATTGCTATTAATCATTGGGGTATAGTTAATTTTGTTAACAAATAATGGCTAACTTATTTCCATATTTTTCATATAATATAAAAGGGTTAATATATTAGGTTGAAATATTTTAAGGGTTGTACAATATTGAATTAATTTAAATAACTAAAGTTATAACAGGTGAGCCTGTACCATGTAAAACCCAACTCATAGTCTTTTTTGTTGAAAGCAGGAAAATTTGTTACAAGAACAACAACTACATGAAAATCTTTTGCAGATATGACTACTCTGATGCTAATACTTCCTGCAAAGAATAGAGAATCAGGACACTTTGAATTTAAATAATATAACAACTACTTAGGAATGAGAACTTATTATTTGTAATACAAGTAGCTACATAGAAAGCATTATTTCTGATAGCAAAAAGGATATTTTACAAATTTTAAGTTTTTCATATATAAAACATGCTACAAAGGTAACTGGGGGATCAGAAATATTTTCTGAACTACGTAGAATATAATTAACCTCCCTAGCTAGGTTGTTAAGGTTGAATAGATTATTTACTATTGTGGTCCAAAAGTGGGTTTTCATTTAGTACAGGCACAGGTTATACATGTCAGTATAGTACATATCATCTAAATTGTAAACTAGTAGTATTGCAAAATATAATACTTTAGGTAATTAAGAGTGCATCAACAGTCTCCTCTATACCTGTTGTCCTGGAAATTAATTTCTCGATTAGGAAGGACTTAATATGGAGAAACCATCAGCACTTTTCCCTCACTCCACTGCTTCTCCCTAGGTATATAGGCTACACATCTTCATTCCCCTTTTCCTTCCCGCATCCTCCTTACTTCATTTCATCTCATTTTTTTGTCCTATAGTATCCCCTTACTTTTTCATAGTATTTCACAACATAACTTCTCTACTTTATCCTACTTTTATTAGGTATTTTACTTAATATTAGCAACAGTCAAGCATACCTATTTTCTAGTTAGCAGATAGGTGGGAATATTATTTGCAGTATGTGATTATGATGAACATTCTTCTACCTCTTCTGGATTGTAACAGTCTCATCTCAATATGTCGCAGTTACTTTCATCACTCTCTTCCTCGTCACCTGCCAGCATGTAGTATACCATTTACTAAGTAATACTATCTCACTGAAAAGAAGGAACTATATAAGACTCACAGTACAACAGCTTGAGGCATGCAGGACTACCGGCAGGTTCCCTCTCCCGTCCTCCTCATATGACATCTGGATTGTAAGGAGGCTATACTTCAAGGCTATCAAGAAAGCCAAGATCAACTACTGGAAAAACTTCATTTCATTGGCCAACCTACAAACACTCAGGACAATAAAGCAATTTGCCTGCAGCAGACCACCTGACAGATTTCTACAGTTCCCTGATGGGAACAAACTATCCAAGATGAACTCAGCCCTCCTTGCCCACTTCTTCACCGCGAAAACCTCTTAACACCCCCACCCTATTTTAAGGCAATTCAGGTCCGTCCCTCCACTCTTGGCCAATGAGATCACAGCTGTGATCAGAAAGTCTAGCCCCTCTTCCATACCAGGACCTGACACTATTCCCTACTGTTGAAATTTCCTATTTATTCATTTTATAAGTACATTTCTTTTAAATAACTTGTATTTTTCTCTTTAGTTATATTTCTGGTTTACCTATATATCACGAACATTACTACAGCTAGAGTATATACAATGTGTATTTTGTTTATATTTCATGATATCAACCGAATGATTGAATATATATTTTCTTATTCCATGTGCAAGATGTTTCGGATATTTTCATTTATGTACTGCGACCTGTTCAGAAGGTGTATTGCATGTTGATTTTCTGCTTAAAATCTCTCATGCCATTACGGTTTATATATATTTTATTTGGGATTGTCTTGTCAGTTTTTCAAGGTCAAACATGTTCACGCTTATTTTTCTGGGAAGATTTTTCCACTTATTTCTTTTCTTCACTTAAGTATGCACACCTGTATATATAGCTGGTTACCACTCCAAGTGTTAGAAAGAATTAAGCACAAGAATTACTACCAATCGGCCTTCCTACTACCATACTCCTCGTCCAAGTTTGTCCACAGTGTATCTTTAATACTGTGCTATATTCTCATACTCAAGTTATTAAGATTGTGCCGCTACATACAAATTAAATATGTTATGAGCCCAGCGCATTCATAGTCATACGCCGTACACTTACACACTTCAAGAGACTCTCTTCCTCTCCTCCTCTCTACCTGTCATAAATGAAATTATCGCTCCCTCCATCCGAACGATTTTATCACTTCCACACTACAGTTGCCACCAGCTTGCTTAAAATCCAACTTGTACCTCCCACAACCCTAATCACTCGAGCTTACACCTTATCGCTTCCTATAGTGCAAAAAGGCACTTGATAATAATATTATTATAACAAAAGTCTAATAAATATATTTTAAATACTCTAAAAAGCTAGCTATTCATCTATGTATTAAAAAAAAAAAGCTCATATTTAGATATTTTAAATTAAAAAGCTTATAAAGGCACCAATTTAATTGACAAATATTTTTTAAACTCTTCAGATTATACTCTTTATATTTAAGAAGTATGATATGCCTAGAAGCAAATTTGTTGCATTTGAGGATTTGTCCAGTTTTCGCATATCAGCACCCATATGAACCTTAAATATTTAGACTAGAGCCTTAGCATTCCAAGCCACCAAGCTATATAACACTCAATTCTAGTCTGGTACACGTTCTGGAGTGCATGAACTACAAGATATGATGTTTTTCACATTTATTTTTGTCTTAGGCTAGGGCTGAGGGGTCAGTGTTCGCAGTCTTTTCGCCCCCTGATCCAAGAGTGGAAATTTTGGACGTCTGAGTACGAGGTTAAACTATCCCAGTTCTTAAGGCAGCATGAATAGGGCTTCGCCCTAATTACACGCATTCTGTGGGTTGAGAGTAGAGCTCCTATCACATAACATAGAATATGATTTTCTATCGCTGTACTCTCTTGGAAAATGGAATAGAGCGCACACACCTCCAACTTCACAGTCAATCACTCACATGAAGCAACAAGTGAAATCCCTCCTTATACTGCCGAAGAGTGACTTGCGCAATCCCACAAGATTCGCCATCCAGCACTGCGGAAACAAAATGTAGAAAAAAGAATCAAAGCGATGGAGATACATAACCAGCCACTCCATTGAAACCCAGGTGATTGAAAAGAAAGGGGATAAACGGGTTAAAACAAGGAAATAAGGGAAGAACAGTAATCTCACAATGAATGGGAATAGAACGAAAAAAAGCTATGGTACACTGCCCAACCTACTCCTCCCCGTCCTCAACTGTAGCCCTTGCTTTGCCCTTCTCCTGTCCTACATTGGAGGATTCGCCGACGGTTGACAACAGTCCCTCTACCGCTTGTTGCTTTTCCAACCACAAACGCTCCTCCGCGATAATATCTTTTTCGAACGAATCCAGGACACGGGATTGTGCCGATGAGTCAAAAATGCTGCGCTGGCCGAATAACGAGAGCTCGTTATTGGGATTGAACTGGCCAACGATGCGTTCCGACGATGGCCGATGAGCTTGCTCTAGCCTGTTCGCGGCAGTACGCATAGCGCGGCTGATATCGTTGAGCACCTGAATCCGCTTATTGGCGATATCTCTGGTTTCCTTCTCAGCCCTCTCTGCCGCATCTTTGTCGCTACTCCCGGAGAGGCTGGGGATTTCGGTCCAGTCGGATATGCTCTCAAGCAGTGACGATACATTCGGAAGTGGTTGGTCCAAGTCAGATATTGCAATATCCAGTTTCTCGAGCTCGGTATTGATTTGGGGATCTTGAAAATAGCGGACGAGACAATCTCTGAAAGGAGTCTTCGGGATGCCAAGGAGTAGGAGGATCCTACTCTCGAATGAAAACGGCATAGCAAGGACTGAGACGTGATAGGCGGCGAGATTGAATCTTCCGGAGGTGGGAGGGGGCAAGGTTACCCCACCGGTACTCAGAACCTGTGCCATTTCCCGATCTGGCCACCCATCAAGTATATCTTGCCTGAATTGTTCCGGCAAGCCATAAAGTATTTCTAATGCCAGACCAAGTCTATCTTCGTCCACATGATATTGAACAAAATGGCTAATAACTGCAACGCTCTCGCGAACTCTAGGACTTAGATTCGCGATTTGTGTTCTCGTGAGACGGGTAGATATATCATCAGGGATGGTAGGAACGGAGAATGTATTGGGTGCAGTGTTGGGGGGTATAATGAGGTCGCCGGAGGTAGGAATAGCCCTATTGATCGGAGGACGAGCTGGTCTCAGTTCCCCCTCGCGCTCTATTCCTTCAGTTGACGGTGTCATACGGGCATGGTAAGCTCTCATCCACTCTTGATACGTCCGCTGCTCGCGCCGCCGGAGAAGGCGGACACTCCCACCGTTTGTAGTAGTGTTGGATACGTTGGGGGGCGGATCAGCTCCCGGAACAGCCAAAGGAACGACACTCCATCCGGGTGGAACTATCATCCCGGGGGGCAGTAGAGGGTTTCCTGAGCGAGTAGTAGGATTGGATTGAACGTCGCCATGGACTGGAGGACGAGCAATGGGGAGGGTAGAGCTGACGGCGCTCAGGTTACTAGGAGTGGAAAGACGGTCCCCTTGAGCCCCGACATTCGCTGGTAGGTTCGGGGTAATTTGCGCTCTAGCTTCCGGTTGAGCTGGGATAGTAGGATTCACGGGTCTAGCGGTAGCATCTAAGGCCGCCGGAGCACCTCCGGCAGCTGCCTGAGCGTGTATCTGTAACTCTTGCAATTGCCTGAGCTGCCTCTGCGTAATATCGATCATGGCTAATTCACGATCAAGGAGTTGTCGAGTCCTCACTATATGCTGGTCAATATCTGCCCGCATATTCCCAGTGGCGCCTAACATTGCACGTGCTATATCGCCATTTTGTTCTTGAGGTCGATGGGCATTTCGATTCGCCTGCTGAACCGGTGGTGCATTCATCCCGTCCATTAGATTTTGCACGAGGCCGGGTCCGCCTACACCGAATGCGATCTCCGCCCTGAAACCTAATCCATCTCCCCCAGCCTGAAAGTTGATCCCAGGCAGTCCTGGAGGAGCAGCGTTCGCCGCATTATTGCCGCCGGGACCGTTGGGAGTTGGTTCGTCGAGAACTGGCCGACGGCATGTGGGACACCGTTGCTGCCTCTCCAACCAACTACGGAGACAAGAGAAGTGTAGCACATGACCACAGGGAAGCCGTTTTGGCCTAGATCGCTGATCTTGGGTCCCAGCAGCTCTCCCTCCCTCATTCTCCGCTCCTGCCATCCAAGCACGCATCTCTTCCCGGCAGATAATACAAACACCCTCTCGCTCTACTTCCTCCGCAGTAGCATCCGGGTATCGTGAATTCATATGCGCGGTCGCCCGGCGGTACCGAATGAAATCCCGGATACGAGTGATGAAAGATCGAAGCGTGAGGTAGACGTCTCGGATGATGTGCAGGGGTAGACCATACCAGGTGAGAACAATGGCGAAGAAGCACAGGTAAGTAGCGAGTTTCAATAAATCTGCAGTAATTAGCAGGGCTCCTCTCCCCAGGGAAGTGGGTCAAACCCGTGGTCAACTCCAGGTAAAAGACCCAAGTGCCCTTTTCCTCCCATCCGCCGACATCAATCTCCTCATCGTCATCATCCTCAGGCGCGGCCTCATCCTCAACAATTTCGCCTGAGCCACGCCTCCGCTGGTTGTCTCCCCTCTGTTCGGCACGTTGATTGTGGATCTCCTCCCGCTCAACCGCTCTCGCTTCCCTTCTCCGGGCCGCTTCGTGCTTAAGGATGAATTTTTCTACCACATTCAAGACATATCTTCCAGTAATACCCAGCGAGGTGATCAACAGAATCGCAAATTCGAAAGCAAACATAACCATCATGTTGGGACGGCCCCGCTCCAATACCGAAAGGATAGAATGCCAGAGCATCGCCCCACAAGCCGAAAGTAGAAGGATGAGTGAGGAGGCCAAGCGTAAATGGAACAGCGTAGGGTTTGCCGGGGGTTGGGTTTCCATCTGGCTGTGTCAGCAGAGTCTACAAGTGGAATTATGGGGTACTAACGAATTCAACCCGGCCGCCCCCAATCCAGCTAAAACACTTAATAAAAAGCAAAACCCCAAACATTACAATAAATCGTACGTCAAATTCATCCCGGAAGATGGTCATGGCCAAACATGTTTCCGTAACAGCATACCACGCCTTTTCGTAAAGTCGTTCTATCTCCGGAGCACGTAAAGGTCCATAAAAGACAAGCTGCAGGCCGTGACCGAAGAGAATGGATAATAACAACAAAAGGTTTGCCAAAACCATGAGGCAGGCATTGGATTGCCCTAAGTGAACGCAAGCAGAGTAGAAGTTTGCGCGATGGTTGAAGGCGCTGAGGATTACTCCAGCGCCGAGAACGGCACTGGTCTGCCCGAGTACAATTAACCAAACTTGAGACGTCAAAACGAAGCTGGGGAAACTCACAGCGCCGTAAACGGCGAGCCGCATTGTGAAGCTTTGGTGGGAAAATCAGAAATCCAGGATTAGGAAACCAGGTATCAGAGTGGGGGGGAGTAGAATTCAAGATCGTGGGGGAAAAAAAGAGGGAAAAGCGGCGTAAACAAAGTTGGTTGGGAGATCACTGGTTACCAGAGCTGATGAGTTAAAAGGTCGGTTGACGGGGAGGCTCAATTTTATGTGAGAACACGGTGTCTGGTTACGTAATCCAACACAACCGGTAGTAGGATGCCCATGTCGTGATCTCGCAAGGGTTCTCTCTCTGGAGCCTCATAACAATTGGGGCGACAACGGAAGTTAGTATCATAGAATGATTTGCTGCTGACCCTGTCAGCGCGGGATATTCGTTAAATTTTCCTGTGCGTCACTCTGGTTTACAAGCATCATATCATACTACAGTATCATACCATACGAAGGTACAGCGCCTAAGTTTTGAATATTTCACTAGCAGGGGTTGTCCTACTAGCAGGGGTCAGGGTAATGAATGGGAAAGGTCGCTTAGGGCTGGTGTTCAACATGGCAGGATTTTTGTCAAATCAAGTCTTTACACCCTTCCATGCACTCTTACAGATGTACATGCTTGTATATCTCACATTCTACTTGCCTTAACTCCTATGCTAATTAATGAAAAGACAAACATCACAGGTTCTTCCAAAGTCTTTTGGCTTTTCATTTGATTCCTGTCTTTCAGCTTTACTCCTACCCTCCTTCAGGTAGATTCAAAGTATACCAAAACCCTTTCCTGAAAGCCAAAACATGCCAAAAGAAAAACTATAAGAAACAATTGGGAATGGTGTAAAACTGCAGGCTTACAGGAAGGGGTCTGCAAGAGAGTCTGAGGGGGAGGTTGGCAGAATGGGCTATGGGGAGGAGTCTGTAGGTGTCTGTAGGAGAGTTGAAGGCCTCTGTAGAAGTGGTTGAGGCGTCTGTATGAAAGTCTGAGGAGAGGGGTCTACAACTAGAGTTTCTGTAAAGGAGTCAGTATATAGGTCAGAAAGAGGTCTAGAGCTGAAGTGTCCGAAGAGGAGTCTAGGGGAGTCCGTATGGAGCTCTGGGGGGGGTCTGCAGCTCAAGTGTCTGAAGAGATGTCTGGGGGTGTCTGGATAGATATCTGAGAGGTTTCTTTTGCGTGACTTTAGAGGTCTGTTGGAGAGTATACGTACTAGGACTTTACAGGTCTGTAGTATGTAATACTTCATGAATACGCTATTTGCATCAACAACAGCCTGACACCTGGCTTGCATGCTTTCAATAAGGTCTCAGAACTTAGACTCGCGAACATTTTTTCATGCTGGCTTTGCCGCAGCTCTTAACTTATCATATGTTATATTCTCTAGATAATTGTCCTGACGATAGTTCTTCATGATATGCCAGACCTTTTTAAACGGATTTAAGTCTAGTGAAAAGGCAGGCCAGTAAATAACCTCTATTCTTCTCTCCCTAAGCTCTGCTGTAGTATCACTAGCTGCATGTTCTGGTACCCCATCCAGCATCAGCATCAAACATACCCATCTTGATGACACAATCCCATGTATTCATAGATAATGGGTACTATATATGTACTGTAGCTTTGGTAATTTATTAGCCCTTAGTCTTTCCCCTGGAATATACCTGGACCTTGTATATCACTGTGCAAACAGCTCCAAAACATCCATCCCTACTTTCTCAGGTACTTTTCTGCTGTGCGTATTGGATCTCACTCCTCTCTAGCCCTCCGTGTAGTCCATGTGCACATATTCCTTCCTCCTATAATCAAGGTCTCATCGGTCTACAATATAGTATTCCACTGTTTCTGAGTCTAGTGAATATACACCTGAGCTCATGGGAGTCTAAGTACTCCGTTGTGCACAGAGATTGGTGGTTTCCTCATTGCTAGATACCGGTGAAATCCTTCTTTCACTAGAGTTGCTGTTATTGCATTTCTTCCCACACTTCAACCTAACTCATCAGCTGTTAGGCGGACTCCGATCTCTAGTATAACTGAGGGACGTAGGCCAAAATCTTTGGTTGGAGAATCTGTTGAGAAAGGCTCGTCTCGATAAGGTAAGGATAAAGTAAAGATTTATGAGGTAAACAATTTTGTATTGATCAGATCTCTTCTGGGTTGCTTGATGATGTCTGTAAAGCTTGGGAGGCACTTCGATATTTATATCCCGCATCTGAGTGTTTGTGGACTACTTCTAGGTACTATGCCCCCGAAGTACCATGCTGGTTTTAGTATGCAAACATCCGGAATCTTATAAGTGTGAACCACGTTTGACCCAGAAACTTTTCACACCCTTTCGTGGTCACGGGGTAGTCTTCCTCCGTTAAGACGACTTCCCTATTTGTTATTCCAAACAGCGGCCTCTAACTTAGATGTCTGCATAGACTATTGTATTACTTTAGTCTTGTTGACTATTGTTCCAGTAGTCTCTTCGGTCATGAAGTGATCAAGTTCATGCTGGGCCACCTAGTGCCAATCGCAAGTCCAAGCCAAACAGGTCAACATCTCAAGGGACTCTGACTTATCTAGGTTTTCTATTCTGAGCATGCTTCCCCTTGGTCCGCCAGCCTCCGTAGAGGGATCTTATTACTAGGACCTACCAACCTACAGCGGATCTCAGAAGGGTATGGGTGGATTCGGTATAACCCTAATAGCCTCCGCTACTGGGGCATCCTTCTGGCGTATTTCGTCGAAAATGTCCCTCCACGTTTGGCCCATAGTTTAGGAAGCCTACCTTTGAAGCCTACTATCTCAATGCGCCTCCAATGGATATCTTCCATTCCACCTCCCAGATGTCGCCAAAAGGTCCCCTCCTATATATCCTGCGAACAGCATGCGGTCAGACAGACGGCGGGGACATATATGGTGTTGTGAAGTGGGCTCCATTGATGTGACCTTTTAGTTATGGGATGCAACTCGGGAAATCTCGCTAATGACGTGAGGGTCCCACACTGGGGCCGGAGGGGGGTGTTTACACTCTGGTAAATCTGAGTGTCGGTACGCAGTTACCCTGCCGTGAGGTCTGTGCACTTTGTCTCAGATTTCCATATTCCTAACATGAGCTCCCTCCTACCTGGCTTCGCCTCGAATGCCTTTTATAACTTCTTCATAATTTTTCTTCTAAATACAATTGAAGAGTCAGCGTGGTCAGAGTAAAAAACCTTCCGCGTTTACTTAGCCATGGTAGGAAAACGTTTGCCTAACTATCTTACTTCTGCCCTTCCTGGCATGTCCGGATTTTCATTATAAAAATTCTGTACAACTTCCTCCCCATTTTTCATACTGGTAGCTGGCTTCCATGTGCTCTCATCTCCTGAACACCCTTGCCATTTGCCAAAGTACCACCATTCTCGCTGCTCTTGGTAGCGACTGCATACTCATTTTCTGTAAGAGCGAATGTCGCTTTTTACTATTTTTTCAACCTCTTATTGTAGAACGCCGTCAATGTCCTCCGGTTCTCTAGGGGGTTGTTGGCGCTTATCCTGAACCGATTCGCAATAGGGTTCCATTAGTGCGACATGGAATATAGGGTGAACGTTCCATTGCCCGGATTTGTTGAGATTGGAGACTCGTAATCCGCGCATTTCCATGATTCGAAAAAGACGGTGTAGCTTTAGACTTAGCTTCTTTGATTTCCATCGGGTTCGAATGTTCTTTGCATTTAACATTACTTTGTCTCCGATCTTGAAGTCTGGCTGTTGTTGAGCTTGCTGGTCATAATATTTTGACATTCCTTCTCCTCACTTTTCTAGTGACTCTCTCGCTTGTTCATGTATCGTTTTAATCCAGTTCGCGTAGAGTGTCGCTCCTGGATTTTGAGCTTCGCACTCCTTTATCCACTCTGTCTTTGGATGGAACCCGTAGTTCGCATAGAATGGTGACATCCCGTGAGCATTGAATGCGGAGTTGTTATAGGCATGTTCCACTAGAGTTAATAGCTAATACCAGGCATCCTAATCGTAGTTGACAAAACTTCGCAGGTATCCTTTCAGCACTTGGTTGGTATGTTCGGTTTGTCTATCAGTCTGCAGGTGGTATGCCGTTGACATTCTTTGCTTAATTTCCTGCACTTTGCAAAGGGATTCTCAAAATTCTCCTTCAAACTTTGAGTCCATGTCCGAGACAATTTCGGTTGGTAGACTGCGCAGTCTCCATACTTCTTTTAGTAATGCGTTTGCGATATCCTTGGCTCTAGCTGAGGTCTAAAGTCCGATAAAATGTGCCATCTTCATAAACCGATCCACTACTACCATTATTTGAGTACACCCTCGCAATTCCGGTAGGTGAGTGATAAAGTCCAGCGAGATAGATGTCCATACCGGGAAGGGTATTTGCAATGGTTGCAGCAATCCCTACTTGATGTATCTAGGCGATTTATTATGTTGGCATTCATCGCAGGATCGTACGTAATCGTTGACCCATTCCGCAAGTCCTTTCCAATAGAGGTCTCTCATGATTATTTCCAAGGTTTTTTCTGGTCCCAAATGTCCTGTAATCTTTGCATCATGACATCCTTCCGCGATCTTGGTGTAAAGCGTCTGACTGTTTGGTACAAATAGTCTTTGCTTGTAGTATAGTAGATTGTCGGTCAAGGTCTAGTCCTTGGGAAAATCCTTTTCTTCGTCTCGTAACCTAATGAGTTCTTCCCTCCGTTGCCTCTAAAGGGCATCTGTCCTCATAGCTGCCTGTATCTCGCTTAACAATTCACAATTGAATTGCTTCATACCTTTTTGCAGGATTATCGCATTTGACATTAGAACTTTCTCGGGTACTTCTGAAATGTCGTACCAGTGTTCATTGTCTTTGGCTTATACCTGCAGGTAACTGATGCTAGGTTCCCGTTCTTTGACGATCAGGGATCTTGTCGCTATATCGGTACTTCCAAATTCCATGGTCCCTCGTTCCGTATCTTCTAGGTCGTCTACTTCCATCATGTCTGAGGTATTGACTTTTTCTACTACCAGCTGAGCTATGCGATCGCCCATTCTTATCTGGTAGTCCTCATTTTTATGGTTAAATAGTACGACCTTGAGTTCACTGGTGTAATCAGCATCGCTTACTCCAGTGCCGGTGGAGATTCTGCTTCTGACCGCTAATCCACTTCTTGGAGCAACTCTTCCGCAAGTTCCTTCAGGTAGCCCCATGGCTGTACCTACCCTTATTAATGCTTGTCCATATTTCGGGACAATGTCACCTTCAATAGCGTAAAGGTCATGTCTAGCCACCATTCTTGAGCCTTTAGTTGGCAAATATGCCTTTTTGATCAATCTCATGACCTTAATAATGGGTTCTTTTCCACCTCTTGGAGGTTCTGAATCTAAATTCTTATCTCTATTCCAGTCTTCTCCTTCATCGCCTACTCTTGCCACCAATGATACCAGGAAATTTTCTTCTTTTAAAATTCTTTGTTCACGAGGCATAGCTCCCTCCTCAGAACGGTATACTAACTCTCTGCTTAATTTTTCAGGCTTTCCGCCCTTTCTGCCTGGTCTGTATACAATCCAAAAATTGTATTCTATGTGCTTCTGAGCCCATCGAATTTGACGGCCACTCCAGGCTTTTGCGGTGCGTAAGTATTCTAGGTTCTGATGGTTGGTAAAGACTGTAAACGGTTTTTCTGTTCCGATCAAGTTGTGTCTCCATTCCTTCAATGGTTCAAGGATCGCAGGAAGTTCTTTATCATGAATCTCCCAATTGCCCTCTGCTGAGTTTAGCTTTCTGGAATGGAAAGCTACTGGATGTAAGCTTTTTTCAAAGTATTGAGAAAGCACGCAAGCAAGTGCAAAATCGCTAGCATCGGTTTCTACTACCGCTTCTCTTTCTGGGAAAAAATGGCATAGTATGGAGGCTGTGGTGAATCGGTGTTTTAATTCTTCGAACGCTATATCTTCTTCCAGTCCTCTTTTGAAATTCTAGGGATTTTCCGGTAATGTCACATTTATAGGTTTACAAAGGGCCGAGAAGTTAGCGAATCCAATAAAGACTTGTACCTCTCTGACCGACTTAGGTACTTTCCAAACCATTACGGATTCCACCTTGCAGGTGCTCATAGACACCCCATTGACCGCTACCATATAGCCGAGGAATTCTACCTCCGTGGCGTGGAAGGTCGACTTTTTCAGCAGTAGCGCCAATTGCAAGTCTGATAGACTTTTTAGAACTTTCTTTGATGCTTCGATGTGTTCTTCTTCTTCCTTTGAATAGATGAGGATATCGTGCAGATAATACACGACTCCGACATTGGAGTATTCTTTATGTTCTTGGTTCATCATATCTTGGAAGCTTGCAGGAATGTTGACCAATCTGAATGGCATAACCTTATATTTGTAATGCCCATATCTTATCGGGAAATCCATTTTCCTTTCATCGCCTTGCTTAATCCTAATCCGGTGGTAGCCGTCTTCAAGGTCTAACTTGGTAAAGATCTTTGCACCAGCTACTCTATGTCTGAGTTCGGACATTAGTGGAAGGAGATGTTTGTTGAGGATAGTAATCTTGTTCAGATTCTGGTAATCCACAACCAAGCGTAGCCTTCCATCAGGTTTGGGTACAAATAATATAGATGCTCCTGCAGGAGATTGACTTCGAGAAATCGTTCCCTGCTTTATCATTGTTTCCAAGTATTCCTATAAAGCCTTAAGCTGTTTTTTGGATAGTGGATATATCAGCCCCCAGGGGTGAGTTGATCCTGGAATCAACTTGATTTCGTGATCGAATGTCCATCTTGGGGCTAATATTTCTGCCATCTGGGCTTCCAACAAATACTTGTAATGCCTGTATTCTTTCAGCAATGATTTGAGTTCCACCATATTTTCGATGGCTCCGTTTCTTCCGATGCGGCATGCATTAGGATCCCCAGCGACGGATTCACCATATTTGAACATATCTCCTGTTCCTTCGCCTTCTTCCACACAATTTTCACAACACTTAGTGGAGGAGGTCCAATTTTCTGCATATTCTATGTGAGATACTGGGTGTTCACGATGCCACCAACCAAAAAGAATTATCACTCCATAGAGACCTGCTTTAGCCACTTCACATGACACTTTAGAGATGTGTCGATTTTTTCCTATTTCCAATTTTATAGGAAGTGTGTAACATTTCCCTCCAGCGGTGGTTGATGATCCATCAAAGCATATAGTAGCAACAGCATTGTTGCGTTCAATAATAGAAATGCGAAGGTCTTCAACTAGGTCCTTGTTAATAAGGAACAGGTTGGATCCTGAGTCCAACAGGACATTAACTTTGTACCGCTTATCGTGTATGTGGAGGTAAGCGATCCCCTCGGGACAGTTGTGTCATTTTGGTTTTGTCGCGTCTAATTCGATGCACTCGGCGTTGATAAGACTTTCTTGGTTCCTTCATTTAGCCATTATTGGTGTTGGGTGTATGTAACAAGATGTTTGTTACTACGCTCGCGTAGTTTCGACCATTAAAGTCTCCGCAGACAAACTAGTAACTCTTTAACTCTTAACAATCTGGGCCTACATATTAAGCAGCGTTTCACCAATACGCAATTGTGCACGACCAGTTTTCAGGCTTGATGCCTTCTCCCAACATGCCAGACCTAGGCTCATAGCAGATTTTTGTACGGTTATTACCGATTTTACTCCCCTGGTATGGGGTTCCCATTTTCACCGATCCTTTTCCTTAAGGTTTCGGTTATCCGTCCAGCTCCCATAGAGGGACCTTGTGCACCAAAGCGGTACATCCCTATCCCACACTCATGACAGAAGGCGAAATAGTACATACCTATAATACGACTCATACTCGTGAGGTAGGTGGAACAGCCCACGTCAGTTGTCCTCCTGTCGTGTATTGTTATCAGGTAGATCTTGCATTACTATGACCCAACCTCTTCGGTATAGTAAGTTGCTTGCATACGGGTAGCGGGTGACCACCAGCAAACTCGAAAAACTTCATACTGTTGGCTCCCGGGCCATGTAGGGATGTTAACTCTCCACTCTTGCGATCAAGACGCTCAATATATTGATTCTTGTGTTCGAGATCGTAAGTCCATCATGGGGTCCCTTCACTTAGAGCCTACTTGCGTTGATGCCGAAAGGAGAGACTTGCTTGGTGCCACGTTGATCACTTTTTAGATTTCAATTCCCGTAGTTGCACATGGACTACCCGATCCCCATTTTGGTTGGTACCCAATACACCACAGCCGTAGTGGGTTCCCATTTCAATCCCAGCTCTCTTAGGACACTGAATACCCAAACGCCATCGCTGTTGGTACCTATGAACTGACCTTGGTCAGTTCGTTGTCGTCCCCCAGTTCCCATATCTTATTAACTGCCATGGGGTTCTGGATGGTCACAACTTTGTGAGCTACTTTAGACTTTACAATGGCTGATCTTGCTCGTCGAATTCCCATTCTTATCGGTCTTGAGCTGACCGTTGCCGCCGATATATTGGCATCTCCACAATACGTCTGATAGGTGTAGTTCTTCTTTTCACAATGTGTACAATCTCCGTCTCGCTTCCGAGTGTCTATCACACTTTGCGGGATACCAGTATGAGCCTCGCCGAAGTTTGTGTGGGTGGTCTTAGTCGCACCTCCTTACCTTTTCCGTGCCTTCTCTGGCTCGTTGTCCCTTTTTCTCTTTCGTGGTAGAGCTCCACCTTGGTTGACCTAAGGTTTATTCTCCCTTTGTCCCTTCGGTTTAGAGTCCCCGGGGTCTTCTCTGTTTACCTCTAAGACTACTTTAGGCTTGGATAGTTCATCTCGCCTAATTCTTTCTCTGGCCTGGAGCCCTTCTTCTGACCGACACCATAGCCTTAGTACCTCTTCCCATTCTTGATCCATTGTATACGGCAGGGCCGTCAACCTGCGGACAATTTGTTTGGGAAGTTTATCTTCTACTTCCTGTTTCCTGGACTCTCCGGTCATGAGTACACAAATGTTATGGTTATGCATAACTGTCAGATAACTTTCAATACTGCCACTGTACTCGTCTAGCCGCATTGCACGAAGCAATAGTCGTTCGGCTTTCACCGGGGTAAATCGTTTGATCATATCGTGTTCAAACCCATTCCACGTAGCCAGTTCTTGCTGCTGGGTTTCCCCTTAACATCTGTCCATAGCTTTGCAATACCAAATGGTATAAGGGAGTACTATGTCTCCTCTCATATGACTGAATGCGTATATAACTTATTCCGGCGCATGGTCCCAGATCCGCCGGTTTTTTTTGAAATAGTCCGTGTATTGTAGGATCCATAAATATATATCTTGTGCGGGTTTATCCTCAAAGAATGGGGGAGGTTCTGATGGTCACTTAATATTTATTGCCATCGCATTGGCAAGTGCTTCTACCATACCGGACTGATCTGGTGTTTGACATCGCCTGCCTCGGCTAGGACTTCCTCTCCATCTTCTTCTCTTGTCATTGTCTTGGTCATCGTCACTAGGATCTCCTGGGTCGCCTCCTCAGGCACCTGAGGGGGATGCATCAGCAGCTTCCTTGCCTTTCCCTTTGTCCCTACGCGTAGGCGGAGCGTAGTATTCCTTGTTATTGGTTTCTTGGACTGCGGGTAAGGGTGCTGGTCCTGCAGCTTCTGGGCTTAGTGTGGCAGCCATTATTTTATTTACTACTGCGGTCAATGCCTGGCAGGTATTATTTGTCTCCGCATTTTGCAGCTGTCACTGATCTAGGGACCTGCGAATCTGTGCCTGTCAAGTAGTTGCATCAAGCCGTCCTTGCGCTAAGGTACGGTTGACTTCTCTTTCCCTAGTAACACTTACAACACGGAATTCTGCAAATTCCGCTCTTAAACTAAGGACCATCTGTTCCAGAGTCTGATCTCGGGCTAATGCCACTTTGAGTTCTTGCCTGTGCGTTCCATGTAACCTCGTGGTTACCTCTTCATGTTCCTGTTGACTGGGTGGGACTCCCTATAGCCAAATCGTCGGTTTCATCCATTGTATAGGATCGGGTGTCCATCGGTTCTCCTGCCGTCATTCTTTTCCTTGGGCCTTGAGGTATTTCAGCCATTGAGATGCTTTCCAAGTAGGCTAATTGCTTTAGTAACCCTGAATGAATGATTACTGGTACTTCGTATGAGAGTTCTTGATATCCTTTAAAGGGTTTAAGCAATTGTATGTAAGGTATCCAACGCTTGAGATACTCTAGAGGTGTAGGTATAAAAGGGTTAAGTGGATCTGATTCTGGACTCAGGACCTGAATTTCCCTTTTCTCGAGGTTCAAAATGTACTTATAGTACATATATAGGTTTTAGGCCCAAGCGGAGGCGATGTCTTGCCCTCGGATATCTGTGCCGGACTTTTTGTCTTCCGGGTACTGGGTACTCCAGTTGATGATGTCTTCTGACTCGGTAGAACTTCACTGAAAGTTCGAACGATGCCAGGTATAATATATTCGATTGAAATGATCCTTCGTTGGAATCCCGAAAGGTATTATAAACCAGGAGGGTTCTTACGCATATTCTTCCTCCATTTCGCAGAGCTCAGTGTTGAAGATTTCTTCGAAGGTATGAATGTAAATGGGACAGTGAGGTGCTGCGAAGATAGAATCAAAGGGTGAGCTGAGGGTGGAGTGTGAGGTGAACTGGTAGTTCATATAGTGAGCTTTGGTAATAGGAGAACTATCAATATACTGTTAGGCAGATGCCGATCTCTAGTCTAACTGAGGGATGTAGGCTAAAATCTGGGTTGAGAGAATCTATTGAGGAAGGCTCATTTTGATAAGGTAAGGATAAAGTCAAGATTTATGAGGTAAACAATTTTATATTGATAAGATCTCTTCTCCGTTACTTGATGATGTCTGTAAAGCTCAGGCGGCACTTCGATATTTATATCCCGTGTCTGAGTGTTTACCCACTACTTCTAACTACTATACCCCCGCGGTACCATCCTGGTTTTAGTACGCAAACGTCCAGAATCTTATCAGGGTGAACACCATTTGACCCAGAAACTTATCAGACGCTTTCGCGGTCACGGAGTAGTATTTCTCCGCTAAGATGACTTTGTTATTTGTTTATTCCGAACAGCAGCCTCGAACTCAGATGTCCTCATGAACTATTATATTACTTTAGTCTCGTTGACTATCATTCCAGTAGTCTCTTGAGTCATGAAGTGATCAAGTTCATGCTGGGCCACCTAGTGCCAATCGCAAGTGGGAGTCCTACGTGTCAACCTCTCAAGGGGCTCCGACTTATCTAGGTCTTCCATTCTGAGCATGCTTCCCCTTGGTCCACTGGCCTCCGTAGAGGGGTCCTATTATTAGGACCAACCAACCTACAGCTGATCTCAGAAGGGTATGAGTGGATTCGGTATAACCCTAACAGCCTCGGCTACTGTGGCATCCTTCACGCGTATCTTGTCGAAAACGTCCTGTCATGTTCGGCCCATAGTTTAGGAAGCATAGCTTTGAAGCCTAATATCTCAATACGCATCGCACGGATTTCTTCCATTCCACTTCCCAGATGTCGCCAAAGGTCCCCTCACGTATATTCTGCGAACAGCATGTAGCTGGATGGACGGTGGCGACTTATATGGTGTTGTGAAGTGGGCTTCATTGATGTGACCTTGGGCTATGGGACGCAACTCGCGAAATCTCGCTAATGATGTCTGGGTCCCTTAGGGGGGCCGGAAGGGGGTGTTGGCACTCTGGTACATCTGAGGGTCGGTGTGCAGTTACCCTGCCGTGAGGTCTGTGCACTTTGTCTCAGATTTCCGTATGCCTAACATCAGCTAGTGGTTGAAAAGAGAGATGTCTATTCCGGCTCACATGTACACATAGTCAATAAGCTCTTCAATATAGGCTAAGGTGAGGATAAAAGAGTGACTGGGATATTTGGTAGATGTTAGCAGTGATGTGTACGAATACTGAATCTGGTGTTGGCAAAGTGCAGTTTTCTCCAGAATTTGCTTATACATCCATCCTTTAGAGACCAAGAGCAGGCAGTTACGTCTTTGGTTTTGAGTTCAGTGCGGTATTCCAGATTCTGAGGCAATGAGAATACCAGAATTTGACTCTAGATACAATATTGCAAAGTTACTATAATTGTGATAAAGTTTTCACACAGCTCCCCTAGCCTTTGAATGACTATGATGCTAGTACTTATTATTATTATTATTATTACAAATCATTACGCTTATAGAACCTTAAGGTTATAAAGCAGAACTACCATATAAAGACATTTCTCATTCCTTTTCTTCTTTTGTCTTTTTCCTTTTTTATCTTCATTTATTTGTTATCATTTAGGGTACAAGAACCTGCATGCAACACTAGCTATGGCATAAACAATTCACATTTTTCTTTCCACCAGGCTCCACTGGATTCCTGAGAACCTTTGGTGTCAGCTGAACCACACATCACTACCCCCAAAGCCCTAACATAGTTATCCGAAACCAGAGGAAAAGACCTTAGAGCAAAGCAGGAGTACATAAGAAGCAAAACCAGCTAAACATTGAGGCAAAATAAAGGCAAAATTATACCATTAGATTCCACAACAACAAAGACAGAATATATAGGCTGGTGGATGGAAAAATGTAAAATCATTGCTGGAACACAATGCAGGATGAGAGAGGTACCAACAGTGGGAGACAGTGGCAGAGGTAGGTAGTAGCAGAGTACTGGACAGAGAAAGCACCCAGCAGCAGGGCACAAGCCAATCCAACTGCCGGGTCAAGAAGAAAACTGAATGGGAAATTGCCAACTCTCAGTAATCGCGTTTGTGTCTTCCTAGGTTGTCTATAGTAGAAGAAAGCAAGTAATTTTATGGCATCTCTCATGTAGTCCCTTGTTCTCAGAGGGATGGCATCAGTTAATGGAGGGGATACCAACACTGAAGCCAACTGTAGAGAGGGGAGAGATCAACCTGCGGGCCTGTTAAAGAGTTCTCAGATACTGCAAACCATATTCTCAGCCACTGGAAGCATAAGAAACAAAGGGTTGCGGACCGTAAAGAGTGGCCAAACTAAGCATTATAGAGATATGGGAACAGGCAGTAGATAGCCAGTACCAGAACCCAAAAGGAAGGAAGCCTCAATGTGTAAAGAGTGAAAGAGGGCAGAGAGAAAAGGTTTAGGATTGCTATCACTCCTAGGCTGAAGCCATCATGGTATGAGAGGGGGGTAGATCATCATGAGAATCCTGGATAGAGGGTTGATTTCCAGCATCAGGAGAATAGTGGAGACAAAGGATAGTAGTGGAGATGCTTCCCATACCATCTCCTGTCGCACCTCATATATAGTTGTTGCAGCTTCTGTTTGAGCCACTCACAAGGCAAATGACAAAAGGAAATCCAACACCCCATCTAATGCCTGGAAAATAAGGGAAATAAAAGAAATGAAACCTAAGCAGCACTGTTCCTCTTCTCAGTTGCTACCTGGTGTGCATGTAGGTAACGTACAGTGACAAAAGTGATCATTGCCATGTGTGACAAGTGCACAGACCCGCCCACTACTCATCAATGCCAACCCCTCATGTAATATCAAATGTGCATAGGGCACCAGAATCATTTATAGAATGGATAGGACAGGTAAATGAGACTCCATTGCCATTACAACCACAGTGAAAGAAAAACTACACCAAATTTCTTGCCGAGCTTATACCTCATTGGTTGACAACCATCTATCACCGCTTCATCTCTTCACTTTAAATACTTTTCAATTACAAATCATCCACACTCATTTGTATTTTATCACCTTTATAAACTGAGTCTGATTTCTCAACTCTCTGATATCTAATAGACATAGGGGCAGAGGGACGGGAGGTGCAAACCCTCTTTGCAGACTCCTTCAACCCATCTATTACACCCCCCAACCCAGCCTCGCCTGAGGACACACGCATGGAGGAAGACCCAGGCTCTCCAGTTCAAACAGTGCCTGCTCTTCCCTCTACCACATCTACAGAAGAATACCCTTCCATTCCTACATTTTCACCAAGGCATTTGGCTGAAGGCATCTCCAACACCAACCTTGGCTTTACAATTTGCACCAAACACCTTGAAGAAGCCTTCCAGGCCCTGCAGGAACACCTCATGGTGGTTCCAAACTGCTGTATTACAGACATCCAAACACTGCAAAACCAAGTTGTGCACCTCACCTCTCAGGTTGAACACCTGCAGTACCAACTCCTCTACTAATAACCCCCCCACTATAACAAAATACCTTACCTACTCCTCCACCACAACAAACCTAGGCCCAGAAAGGTGCCAGAGCAGTCCCAGCCAAATCCTCAACCATCCCAGGGGCCAAAACTTTAACTCTCGCTGTTTTGACTAAACGTGACCATACTATTGTCATTGAAAGAGATGGCTCCATCCTACCAGATACCACCAACCCCCTCACCATTCGCGATGCAATCAACAATGCAATTAAGAAACCTCTTATGGCAAGAATCGAATTCACCACCAACCACCATGTCTTCCTCCTCACTAAGGATAACATACCTGCCACATTTGTCCTCAAAGCGCATCGTTCTACCATTGAGGAAGCAATTAGAGCAACCATCCCCGCAGCCATTGGCCTCAGAAAAGATGAAATCTGGCACAAGGTCATCCTCCATAGCGTCCCCACTTCCTCTATTTTCTCTACTATTCAGTCTGAAATTGAAGAATTCAACCCAGGCACTCACCCCCACACCCTTCTAGATGACACACCACCCCAGCCCAACATCAGGACAAAGAGGCATTAGCTATAGTTCTCACTATTGCCGGCAAAGACTACACTGACAAAGCCCTTAGTAGAGGCTTCTCACTACTTGGGAAGAAGTTCAAAGTACAATGCTACTTGTCCTTTGGCCCTGACACCCAATGTACCAAATGCCTTGCCTTTGGCCACCACCCCTCCCAGTGTACTGGCACCCAACATTGCAGCATCTACTTTATGGAACACCCAGCACACCTCCACACCTGTGGCAGATCAGATTGTCCTACCAAGGGCAAAGCATGTTTGCATTCCATCATCAAATGCGTCAACTGTGGCGACTCCCACTAGGCTGATTCTAAGGAATGTCCAACATACCTCAAGGTATACCAAGCGGCAACTGAGAGAAGGAACAAAACTGTCTAGGGTTATGACTTTTGTTTCCTATATTTGTTAGGCATTAGGCGGCTAGGAGGATTTCCTTTTGTTATTATGGCTCATGAGCTGGCCTAAGCGAACATTGCTACCTTCCAATATGAGACGGGATATCTGATAGCCACCCTTGCATGGTGTATTTTTTGTATGTTAGTTAGCTTCATAGCCGTAGCGGCTCTATAAGCGTAATGATACGCAATAATAATAATAATAAATCGAATAGATAGACCAAAAGAGATAAATACAAAATATCTATTTAATATTTGATATACCATCCTTTTGCCTTAATAATTGCTTTAATTCTCCTATAGATAGTCTTTATCAGTCTTTCAAATAATGAATCTGGTATCAACTTCTAACAATGAACATGGACTTCCTCTATAGGTAGCTTTACCTCCTCCACTAATCTTGTATCTTCAGCCAAGTGAGCATAATGTTCATGGTAAAGCTTCTTGAGATGTACCCAAACATGCTCAATGGAATTGAGATCTGGTGAATTTGGAAGTTAGTGCTCTACAGCTTCCATACTATTCTCCTCCAATAATCCCATATTTCACCGTGCAGTATATACTCGGACATTTTCCTAGATGAAGAGTAGACTGATATTCTTATCCTCCAATTTCTCCCAAAAATCAAGTAAGGAAAACACTTAGTCTACTATCCTAATCGATTCTAACTCTCCCCCCCTCCTCAACACTCAAACTATTATATGCACTCTTCAATCTACTAGCGAAATTGACCTATACTATCTGCTTAACTCCTTATGACTTTCTAACCACCAGCACACATTCTAAAAGTTATTTATCCTCTGAATTTCTAAGACCAATTGAACAGCTAGATTTGCAAATTTCTCCATACTACACTCATTGCTCCAACTACCCTCTTCCACTATATAATAATCCAACACTTATGCTAGTAGCACTATTCATACCCCCTCCTAGCTAGAAGAGATATTAGCTCAGTCCCACTACTTTAATATGCTTGTAAATTCAATAATCCATTGATCTTATCTTATTAGTGCTGTGAAAACATGTATGGCAAGATCTCAATGTAATTTCCACGGTGGCATTTCTTAACATTAACACAAGACAACAACTAAATACCAGGTACTTCCATCACTTAGCTCGTGGTCATGACCTGTTCTTTTAGAAGTATAAACTATCCAACTACCTTGATATCGTCACTAGGCTGAAACTAGCATTTTATAAGGTATATAGTTCCAATATGAAAGCTCAGTGAAATTTAACTCTACCTCTTTTGTACTAATGGCTGTATAATGTGTGTGCAATTGCCTTTCTTTTCAAATCATTTTCTTTTTGTAATTACCATTTTTGGGAGTTGTAGGTGGGCGCACCACGGTTAGAATTGCCGTTATCAAGAAGGCTCAGATTTCAAAAGTGAAGATCACTTTTGGCCAAGAACTATAGGTATGACACTGTTGAGAAGTAGTAACGTGGTTGTTATCAGAGTTGCCGTAGAGGATAGTAGTGTGAATGCACAGGTTACCCTTGGTATGACAGTCTTATCTGCGGCATGTGTGAAGGTAGGCTGGGTGTTTACGAGAACAAATAGCATAGTGGTGGGTTTTGCTATAGGAGGAATGATAATTGCCAAATTCTATGCATCTGGAGCATTGTGTGTTAGGACAAAAAGTAGGGTAAGGTTGAACTTTGAATTTCCTGATAAATAGCAAGAGGCCTTTCTGCTAAGAGCTGTGTCTGTACAGTCTTTGCCAGCAATTGTGAGAACTATGGCAGATGCTACCCCGGTCTGATATTGGGCTTCAGTGGCAAGCCACCTTGGTGGACATAGGAGGTGGGTGCTGTTGAAATTGCCTATTGATTCATTTCATAAGTATATTTTCTTCTAAATAACTTGTATTTCTCTTTAGTTTTATTTCTAGTTTACCTATAGATCACGAACATTACTACAGCTAGAGCATATATAACTGGTATTTTATTTATATTTCATGACAATGATGGGATAATTAGATATGTATTTTCTTATTGCATGGACAAGATGTTTCCGTTATTTTCATTTATGTACTGTAACCTTGTCAGAAGGTTTATTGCATGTTGATTTTCTGCTTAAAATCTGTCACACTACTATGGTTTACATAGATTTCATTTAGGATTGTCTTGCCAATTTTTCATGGTCAAACCTGTTCGCACTTATGGTTTTTACAAGATTTTCCCACTTATTTCTCATCTTCAGTTAAGTATGCGTACCTGCATGTATAGCTGGTTACTGCTCTGAGTGTTAGAAAGAATTAAGGAGCAGAGTTACCAGCGATCTGCCTTCCTACAACCATACTCCGTGCCCAAATGTGCCCCCAGTATATCTTTAATACTACACCGTATTCTTGTACTCATGCCATTAAGATTGTACTGCTATATACAAATTCCATAGGTCCCGGGGTTGAAAGTTTCAATCTCAAACTGGACAGTGGTGAAGGTAACAGTAGTTGGAATGCCATGTATGATAACCTTTTGCCATACATCATTCTTTTTGCAGCCATTAATAGCAGGAATAGTGGCTTCGATGGCCTCTTCAATAACAAAGTGGTGATTCTTGAGAATAGTAGAGGTAGGTATATTGTCATTGGTGATAAGGAGAATATGATAGTAGGAGGTAAACTCAATGTGGGAGACCTGTTGTTCCTTTATTGCTGAGTTAACAGCATTGCACATGGTTAGGTGGTTGGTATCTACATGCAGTGGGGATCTATCCCTTTCAATCACAATTGTATACTTGGATTTGGTGTGAAGTGGTGTTAGGGGAATTTTCTTTCTTGATATTGCTGCTGGTTTGACTGAGCATACTCAGGCAGCACTTTGGGTCCAGGTTTGCATAGTGGAGGGTGGGGTGAGTGTAGATTGGTGGGTGGTACATGGTTGTTGTATGAGCTGTTGGAACTGAAGATGTACAACTTGGTTTGTGAGGTTGGTAACCATAGCTTTCAACTCTTCAGTATCTTGGATGTGGCAGTCTTGGACAACACACAGGTGTTTTTCTCAGGCAGTATTGGTGATTTACATAACCTTGTATCTGGTGATCTTGGCATTGAGATTAGTTCTTAACTGCATAATATGGGTGGTAATAGAATCAGATGCTGAATCCTCCTCTTCTGAGAGTTAGAAAGTAGTACTGACTGTGGACAGGTGATTGGGTATCCTCAGCCATCTGGGGCTCTTCAGGCGAGGCTGGGTTCTGGGAGGCAAAGAGGTGGAAAAGGGGTGTAAGAGGATTTGCAGTCCACTTACCTTTGCCTTTACCCTTAGAAGGCATCAAAGGTGATAGAAAGTGTGACTCAGTTGATGGAAGTGATGTAAAACAAATAGTAAGGAATGATTTATTTGTAAAAAGTCTTTAAAGTGGACGGGGGGGCAGTGAGAAAAGGTTGTTGACAATTAAGGTGGGGGCTCAGCAAAAACTTTGGTCGGGTTTTTTCTTTTGCTGTTGTTATAACAGCAACTGAGTCATTGATACTAGTACTTAGTTTGCTTAGTTCACAATCAGAACCTTGCTAGTGGAATACCACCTGCTAGTAGAATATTCAAAACTTAGGTGTTGTACTTTCATAAAAACTCGAATAAATGAATTATCTACTTAGAGGGGTACTGATCCTGAGGTTGTTGCTTCACACAACATTTTGTGGCTCACTCCACCTTTTCTCTGGCTTTAATTTCTGGCTCAACATTACTTTATAGCTCAATATAACTTTACACCTGAAAGGAATTTTATATAACTCTATATAACTTTACAATTTCAAAACTAAATACTAGTAGATCAAGCTAACTTTCGAGTTTAATATAACTTTGTAGGATAAGGTAATTAGATGTCTGAATGAAGCATTGTAGTCTAATATTACATTCATGCTTAATGGAGCTCTATGGCTTAATCAAACTTTCTAGCTTCATCCAATATTGCCATCAAAGGTGAATGGATCCCTATAGCTTAAAATTCTACCTGAAGCTTATTGAATATAATATTGTATATTATACTTATACATACTAAAATTGAAACCAAAGTACCACTATTTGATAGCTATAAGAAGGTTGTCTGGAGCCATAAAAAGATTCTGTTAAGTCAGAAAATGTTCTGTGGAGCGAAAATCTCGGCATGGGTATATTTAGTCAGAGGATATCCAGATGCAGTACCAGTAACCAACCTCTAGTGGAGTAATCAGGAATAGAGATACAGGCAAGAATGAAAGTAGATGCTTAGTAATTATGAGAGGGTATTTTTTGTAAGCAGGATAAAAGTTGGTTGACACATAATTATGGGAGGATTTTTTTTAGTCCATGAAAAAGAGAAAGGATAAGGACCATCAGCAAAAATAAATACCAGTGTCCTGTGCATCCTGTGCATTGGATGCTCAAGACGCTATTAACATGAACTCCCAATCCAGATAAATTCAAGCAGACACATTCTGTCTCATGGTGATTTATATTTCTTTACACAGATGATGTACTTCAATGTATTCCATGAGGCAACTTTCCTGCAAGCATGTACTACTCATACTCCACCACTTCAGACACATTTGAACCCCTGCTGACACTTCCCAAACATACTTTGATCACTAACACTTTCCTAGGGCTCCCTCTCTTGGTTACTAGCCACTGCCATCGCCACCTTCCAACTAGTAGTTTTGTCTGATTAACCATTCAAAGACATCGATCAAATACAGTTTTTCACAGGAAGACTTATAACTTCCTTAACAGCTTACCATCGTCTGCCTGATTACTGTAACTAATACTACTCAGTTGCCAGAGTTTCTAGTTTCAGTCAGAGTTACTACAGCCACGGCTCTCAACCTCTACTGAATTTTACCTACTGTCTTTGATCTAGACTTGTCTTGTCTTTTTCTACACTATTTTAACCAACATAATACTAGTGCATTGTATTATATGATAAAGATATGTGATCCTATAGTACTTCACAGGAATTTAACTTGGCCCTCCTCCTGCATGCCACCTTCATCTACCTGGGCAGGAGGATCTGCCAGTATGTCGACTTGATCGGCACCGCTTATACTTATTAGTCAAGCTTGTACCTCTGCTTGTTACAACTCCTGCAGACTATATTGTCTCTGGGTACACATGCTGCCAGCATTAGTAGGTATTGTTCCAGCCTGCTCCAGATCAATTCCAAACTCATAACTTAATGCATTAGTAATGTCTACCTATCTGACACTGCTCTCTACACCTCTTTATCAATCTCTTGAAATTCTCTCCTCCAATATGCCCATAATCTCCCTGATAATTCCAGTTTAGAAGTCTACTGGGATGTTGGCTTATGTTTGCAATTGGCACTCTAGGAGACCTGTCTTTGCATTAGCATGAATATTACATGTCTCAAATAGGTATTTTTAATCTTTACTTTAAGAACTTAAGGGTGTGAAATTTACGTTATCAATAAAGATTCCAGTCTGCTAGCATAAGAGAGAGTATGATATAATATTGCTATATTCGGACAAAGAAATAGGTCATTGATGTTTCCCTGAAACCCATCATCTATCTTGCCTTCCCTTATCTTGCTTGAATAAAACTGTTCATGTATCAGGCCCACAATCTGTGGGGCGAAGAATCTAACCCGAAAGTTCTGCCCAAATTATTAGATCAATTTAGTCTTATTATGTACTAAAATAATCACTGCGACTGTCAAAAAATACCTCATATCTATTCAGTAAACAATTGAACTAATTCTTGCCCGGCAGGTACTTTAATATTTGCTCACAGGCTGCAGGGTCTTCAATATTAAGCTTCTAGAAATCTGATATATCCTGTTTCACAGTATGCTGATACCAAGATCCATGCAAACTGTTCTTTGCCCTGATTCGTTACAAGAATAGCAAGTGGTCAAATTATGTAGACTTGCAGAGAGAATACAGGTTATCGATTAATGACAACTTACTTGGTCATTAGAGGCTGGTATAGTGTCATTAAGAGTGTGCAATCTAAATTTTCACCCAGCGTCCCTCCAACAATTACCTACTTTTTCTCTTAGAGTGATTGGGTCAGGGAACAGATCTGCATACAATGTCTTGTCCTACATTATCTCATATACATTCATCATAATAGAATGCGCTATTCAGACTACTGTATTTCATCGACTGCTGGGCACATGTAGGCTTATGCCATCAGATTCTGGCATTGCCAGAGTTGGCAGTAAGACCAATACACACCCTCAGTCAGACAGATGGCAGGCACTTTTATTGTAAATGTGTATTAACTATTGTCTAGGGGTCATGGTGTTTCATGTCTATAGCAACCTATCCTTTCTAAAGCTTTCTGTCGAGTGGACGCTTACTATCAGAATCGACCATTTTGATTCATATACTGCTTCAATTGTTCTTGGTTTCCTGAGACCAGCTCGCAGACTTTCATTGTTCTCATCTTACTTCAATATATTGGTTAGGTGAATGCCGAACTCTAGTATAAAAGAGGGACGTAGGCCAGGAACTTCGCTAAGCGAATCTGACACGGAAGGCTCACCTCAATAATTGCGTAACGTGAAAATTTATGGTAAAATTATTTTCTGTTGATAAGATCTCTGTGTGGTTGCTTGACGATATCCGGAAAGCTGGAGAGGGCCTTTGATATTTATATCCCTCGTCTGAATGTTCATGGACTCCTGCTAACTATGATGCCTCCATAGTCTGACTCTGGCTTTAATATGCAAATATCCAGAATCTTATAAGTGCAAGCACTATTTGACAGTGATACTCGTCATACATGTTTACAGTGGCGAAATAGCATTCCTCCGCTAAGATGACCGTAGTATGTGTTATACCAAATAGCGGTCCTCAACTTAGTTGTCTGCACTGACTATTATATTACTTTACTACTGTGAACTATTACTCAAGTAGTCTCTTGGGTCATGAAGGGATCAGATTCACGCTAGACTACCTGGTACCTATTGCAAGTCTAAGCCTAACGTGTCTACATCTTACAGGTGTTCAACTTATCTAGGTTATCCAGTCCACGGGTTCTGGTCCTGAGTTTGCCAGCCTATGTGATGTGGTCCGATTACTAGGACCAACTAACCTACCGGTGATCACCGAAGGGTATGGGTGGATTCAGTAGACCCTTACTAGGTGGACCATTGTGACATTTTCTTAGAGGATTTTGCCAAGAACGTCCCATCACCTACGGCCCATAATTAGAAAGCCAAAGCTTCAAGGGTACTATCTCAGTGTACCTGCTACGGATATTGTCCATTCCACATCCTCGATGTCGCCAAAGGTCTCTCCCCATAAATCCTGCAAAGAGCATGTCACTGGACAGAGAGCGGTGACATGTATAGTGTTATGAAGTAGCCATCATTGATGTAACATTTTGGTTCAAGGACACAATTCTCAAAAGGTTGCTAGTAGTGTACGGGCCCTATAAGGGGGCGGGAAAGGGGCATGGGCCACAGAGATAACAGGGGGTCTATGCGCAGTGATCCCACTGGCAATCAGGAACTCCATTGCCGTTACAACCACAGCGAAAGAAAAAACCAGACCAAACTTTTCGCTGAGCCTCCACATCATTGGTCAACAACCAGTTCTCACCGCTTCCACTAAATATTTTAAAGACTTTTTATCAACAAATCAGCCTCTGTTATTTCTTTTTTATCTACCTTTAACAACTGAGTACTTCTACCATGTCCTCTGATGGCCCACAGATATTATTATTATGATGTATCATTACACTTATGGAGTCACATCGGCTATGAAGCTAACTAACATACAAAGTATACACTATATAAGGGTGTCAATCAGATATCCCCTCTTATATTGAAAGGTAGCAAGGTTCATTTGGGCCAGCTGATATGCCCTAATGACAAATAGAAATCCTCCAATCTACCTGATGCCTAATAAATATAAGAAGTAAAAGTAATAATCCTAACTAGCCCTGTGCCTTCCATCAGTTGGCGTTTGGGATGCCTTTAGGTATGTGAGATCTTCCTTAGATTTGGCCTGGTGGGAGTCGCCACAGTTGACGCATTTGATGGTGGTGTACAAACATGCTTTGCCCTTGGTAGGATAATCTGATCTGCTGCAGGTGTGGAGGTGTGCGAGGTGTTCCAGGGAGCAGATACAGTAATGTTGTGTGGTGGTATACTGAGAGGAGTAGTGGCCAAAGGCCAGGTATTTGGTGTGTCGGGTATCAGGGCGAAAGGACAAGTAATGTTGTACTTTGAACTACCTCAGAAGTAGTGAGAGGCCTTTGCTGAAGGCTTTGTCTGTGGAGTCTTTGCCAGCAATAGTGAGGACCAGAGTAGATATTTGTTTACCCAGATGTTAGGGTTGGATGGTAAGCCATCTAGGAGGATAGGAGAGGTGAGGGCCTGAATTGAACTCTTCAATTTCAGACTGAATAGTAGAGAAGGTAGAGAGAGTGGGGAGGCCCTTGAGGATGACCTTTTGTCAGATTTCATCTTTTCTGAGTCCAATGGGTGTGGGGATAGTGGTTCTGATTGCATCCTGAATGGCAGAACCATGTGCTTAGAGGACAGCGGTGGCAGGTGTGTTATCTATAGGGAGGAGAATT
Source organism: Tuber brumale (assembly GCA_014065205.1). NCBI lineage: Eukaryota > Fungi > Ascomycota > Pezizomycetes > Pezizales > Tuberaceae > Tuber > Tuber brumale. Next base: position 175,834 of record JACCEG010000029.1, on the reverse strand, counting down.
ATTAGTATTATATATCATTATCTCACTTATAGAGCCAAAAGCTATGAAGCGGCACTAATGACCTACCAATCAAGGCAATAAACATGCACATCCAAATATCCCGTCTCCTAAATGGTAGGGCCTGCTTTTCACTGAATACCCGCGGCCAAAGTGGAAACAACAACAAGTAAGGAAATCCTCCAAGCCACCTGAAGCCTAACAAACTAGGAAAAGACTAGCGATTAAAGCCTAAGCCACCCTGTTCCTCCTCTCAGTTGCTGCAGAGTATGCGTGAAGGTAGGTTGGACACTCCTTGGAGGTGGCCAGGTGGTTGTTGCCACAATGGTGGCAAAGGATAATAGTGTGGAGGCATGGCTTGCATTTGGTAGGGCAGTCTGATCTCCCACAAGTGTGGAGGTGGGCTGGGTATTCCTGAGAACAGATAGCACAGTGGGGGGTTTCGGTGTATTGAAAAGGATGGTGACAAAATTCAAAGCATTTAGAGCATTGGGTGTCAGGACTAAAGGATAGATAACGCTGCACTTTGTGTCTCCTGCCAAAAGGTGAGAGGCCTCTGCCAAGGGCTTTTTCTGCAGAGTCTTTGCCGGCAATAGTGTGAACAATAGCAGATGCGACCTTGTTCTGAGGTTATGCTTCCGTGGTAAGGCACCTGGGAGGGCCGGGAAGGTAGGTGCCAGAGCTGAAGGTTTTAATGTCAGCCTGGGCGGTTGGGAAGATGACAGTAGTAAGGATGCCATAGACGATGACCTTTTGCTAGACCTCATCCTTTCTGAGGCCGTTAGCAGCAGGTATTGTGGTTCTGATAGCCTCCTCAATGGCAAAGTGGTGGTTTTTGAGTATGGTAGGGGGAGGTGTATTGTATTTGGTAATAAGGAGGACATTGTAGTTGAGATTGAACTCAATGTTGGATACTAATTGTTTCTTGATGGCAGAGTTAACAGCATCACATATGGCAAGGTGGTTGGTGTCTTCTGGTAGTGCACTTCCGTCTCCTGCAACAACAATTGTACAGTCGAGTTTTGTGAGGAGAGATCAGGGGCTGGTTTTCTTGGTTCAGGGTGTTGCAGGCTTGACTGGAATAGCTGTGGAAGCCTTTTGGGCCCAGGGTTGTGTGGTAGCAGGTGGTGGTAGGGTGGATTAGTAGGTGGTAGATGGTTGTAGTTTGAGCAGTTGGGACTGAAGATGCGCAACTTGGTTGGTGAGATTGGTAACTATAGCTTTCAACTCTTCAGTATTTTAGATGTGGCGATCCTGGACAACACGAAGCTGTTTCCCCCAGGCAGAATTTGTAACTTGCATAACCTTATATCTGGCTATCATGGCATTAAGATCATTTCTGAGTTGGATAACATGGATGGTGATGGAATCTGATGCTGTATCCTCCTCTTCTGAGAGGTGGATGGCAGTGCCGACTGTGGGAACAGGTGATAGGGTATCCTCAGGCATCTGAGTGTCCTCAGGCGAGGCTGGGTTCTGGGAACAGGAGGGGTAAAATGGGGGTGCAAGAGGGTTTGCAGCCCCCTTACCTTTACAATTACGTTTAGAAGACATCAAAGGTGATGGAGAGCGGGACTTACTTGATAAAGGTGATGGAAAACAAATAATAAAGGATGATTTGTCTGTGAAAAGTCTTTAAAGTGGATGGGAAAGGGGTGACAATTGGGTATTTGACCAATGAGGTGGAGGCTTGGCGAAAATCTTGCTGTGGTTTTTTCTTTCACTGTGGTTGTAATGGCAATGGAGTCATAGGGAGGAGGAGGACATAGTGATTGGTGGTAAATTCAATTCATGTAATAAGAGGCTTCTTGATCTTATTATTGGTTGCATCACGAATGGTGAGGGGGTTGCTAGTATCAGGTATGATAGAGCCATCTCTTACAATGACAATGGTACAGTTATGTTTTGTCAAAACAGCTACAGTTTAAGTTTTGGCTGCATGAATGGTTGAGGATTTGCCTGGGACTGCTCTGGCAGCTCTCTTTGCCCATGTTTGTTATGATGGAGGAGCAGGCAAGGTGGTTTGTTGTGGTGGGGGGGTGTTGTTAGTGGTGGAGTTGGTGCTGTAGGTATTCAACCTGCGAGGTAAGGTACACAACTTGGTCTCGCAGTGTTTGGATCTCTGCAATATAGCAGTTTTGAACAACTATAAGGTGTTCCTGCAGGGCCTGCAAGGGTTTTGCAAGGTGTTTAGTGTGAATTGTAAAGCCACAGTTGGTGTATGAGATGTTTTCAGCCAAATGACTTACTGAAAACTGTAGGGGTGGAAGAATATTCTTCTGTGGATGTGCTTGAGGCAGCAGCAGGGACTATGTGAACTGCGGAGCCCGTGTCCTCCTCTATGCGTGTGTCCTCAGTCGAGGCTGAGTTGGGAGGTGGGATGGGTGGTTACAAGGGGGCCGCAAGGGGGTTTGTATTACCCCTGCCTGTGCTCCTAAATCGATTCAATATCAGAGGGGTGAGAAATAGAACTCAGTTGACGGAGGTAATAAAACACAAAGCGGGGGTGATGATTTGTAGTAGTAAAAGTTTTTCCAATGAAGTGATGAGGCAGTGAGAAATGGTTGTCAACTCATGAGGTGAAAGCTCGGCAAAAAAATTTGGTGTGGCTTTTCCTTGTGCTGTGGTTGCAACAGCAAAGGAGTCTAAGCATCTGCTATGGTCCTCAGTATTGCTGGCAAAGACTCCACAAACAAAGCCCTCAGCAGTGTCCTGTCACTACTGAGGAAGAAGTTCAATGTGTAACCCTACTTGTCCTTTTGTCCAGACACCCAATGCACCAAATGCTTGGCCTTAGGCCATCAGTCCTCTCTGTGTACTGGCACCCAATATTGCAGTATCTGCTCCACAGAATACCCTGCACACCTCCACACCTGCGGCAGATCATATGATCCTACCAAGGATAAAGCATGTTTGCACACCACCATCAAATGCGTCAACTGTGGGGACTCCAACTAGGCCCATTCTAAGGAATGTTCTGATCTCAGATGAAGACTCCATGGCTGTTACAACTACAGTGAAGAAAAAACTACACTCAGTTTTTTGTTATACTTCCACCTTCTTGGCTAACAACCAATTATTACCGCTTTTCCCCACACTTACAAAGTCTTTTTATCAACAAATCAGCCTCTATTATTTGTTTTCATCTATCTTTATCAATTGAGTCCTTTTCCCGTCCCCTCTGATGGCCCCCAGAGGCAGAGGAAGGGGCAGGGGTGCTACCAACCACCTTGCCACACCTTTCTACCTAGCAGCACGCCCCAACAACACTCCCCTCTGGCAGATACAGTCATGGGTGAAGGCTTTGCCTCCCCTATTCACACTGTTTGCAGCAGTACCAATCCTCCTACTCATGAATCTTAGTCAGAAAAACTCACCCTGAAGTACCTTGATTCTGTCCCTGACTCCATGATTAATAAACGCAACCAAGTGGCAGCTCGACTTCGGTACCTTGAAGGGCACCTGATGGTTCTTCCGGAACCACACATCAAAGACACCCAGGAGCTCAAAGAGAAGATTGCTGCCCTCCCCACTCTTATTACCAGTCTGCAAATCCAACCAGAACAGCCATCCATGGCTACTACCACCTTACCTATGCCCTTATCAGTTCAACCATGGGCATAAACCTGTGCCCAAAAAGCCTGCAGATCAATCCCTACTAAGTCTAATACCACCACACCAAATAAAGTTGCAACAACTCCAGTTATGATGAAATGCGACCACAGAATCGTCATAGAAAGACAAGGAAGAGCACTCGCCTATGACATCAACCATCTTGCCATCCGCGATGCTGCCAATACAGCCATCAAAAAACAACTTGTCTCTACCCTTGAGTTCACTCCAAACCACCACTTCCTCCACATCAGCAAAGATAACACCCTTGCCTCTACAGTTCCTAATAACCAGCATTTCTCCATCCAGAAAGCTATAAGATCAGCTGTCGTGGCTGCCAATGGCCTTAGAAAAGATGAAATCTGGCACTAGGTTATCATTTATGGCATCCCCACTACATCCACTTTCACCTCTGTTCAGGCAGAAATTGCGACCTTCAATCCTGGCATTCACCTCCTCCATCCCCCCAGATGGCTTACCAGTGAAGCCCAATGCAAGGACAAAGCAGCTTCTGCTATGGTCCTCGCCATGGCCCGCAAAGATCCCACAGAAAAAGCCCACAGCAGAGGCCTCTCATTTTTTGGCAGGAAATTGAAAGTCTACTGTTACCTCTCCTTTGGTCCTGACACCTAATGGTCCAGATGCTCAGAGTTTTGTCACAACCCATCCCAATGCACCAAAACCCCCACTGCACCATCTGTTCTCAGCAACCCATAGCATATCTTCAAACTTGCGGCAGGTCTGACTCCTCCACCAAGAGTAATCAATATTTTCACACGAGCATTCTCTGCCTCACTTGCGGCAACCACCACCAGGCTACCTCCAATGTTTGTCCAACCTACCTACATGCACACCTAGCAGATACTGGGAGCAGGAACAGGGCGGCTTACATTTTATTTAGTTATATTTTCTTTATTTGTTAGGCTTCAGGCGGGTATGTGGATTTCCTTACTAAGTTAATGTTTGCATTTTGGCTGCCGGTGCCCACTGGAAAGTTGATACTATCACTTAGGAGACAGGAATATTGGATGTGCATGTTGGTTGCATTGAATATTTGATTGTTAGTGCCGCTTCATAGTCTTAGGCGTCATAAGCAAGACAATAATAAATAATAATAAATAATAATAAATAATAATAAATAATAATAAATAATAATAAATAATAATAAATAATAATAAATAATAATAAATAATAATAAATAATAATAATATGAAATGTCTTGCATACCACAAGGCACACCAAGGAGCAACTGAGAAAAGGAATAGAGCAGTCCGTAGTTATTGCTTTTGCTTCCTATATTGGTTAGGCAGCAGGTTGCTTTTAGGATTTCTTTTTGAGATTAGAGCTCAAGATCAGGCCCAAACGAAGGTTACTACCTTACAATATGAAATAGGATATCTCATAGGCACCCTTGCGTGGTGTACATTTTTGGTATATTGGTTAGCTTCCTAGCCGGTGCCGCTCAATGACCCTAATGATACATAATAATTATAAAGAGACTAAGGAAACTCCTGGTCCCACATTTTCTCACTAAATGCGACTGCGCCATCCTAGCCGCAGGAGACAGATCCCCACTACCTGAAGAAAGCCACGTGCAGAAGGAGGGGTAGTGCAAACCCCGTTATAGCTCCTCTCAACTCCCCCATACCACCTTGAACTCAAGTCTCGCCTGGCGACACCTACATTGAGGATGATACATGCTCTCCAGTTTACAAAGTGCCAGCTCCTGCCTCTACTACTTCTGCAAAAGATTACCCTGCCATCTCCACATTCTTACGCAGCCTTTGGGCTGAGACCCTCTACAAGATCAACCTTGGCTTTCTCATCCATGCCAGACAACTTGACGAAGGCTTCCAGGCTCTCCCTGAACACCTGATGGTGGTTCTGAACTACCATATTAGAGACCTGTAAACCCTCCCGGATCGAGTTGCACACCTCACCTCTCCAGTTGAACACCGGCAATACCAACTTCACCACCAACAACTCCACCTGTAAGAACCAACTACCCTACCCGCACCTCCACCACCACAACCCGGGCCCTGAAAGCTGTCGGATGGGCACCTGTCAAACCCTCTACTACTGTGCAGGCCAAAGCTCTCGCGGCTGTTTTGACCAAATGTGACCATGCCATTGTCATTGCAAGATATGGCTCTATTTTACCTGATACTACCAACTCTTTCCCTATTCGCAATACAATCAATAATGCAATTAAGAATCCTCTTATGGTAAGAATTTAGTGGGACACAAACCACCATGTCCTCCTCCTCACAAAGCATGACCCCCATGCCACCACGGTTCTCAAAGCACATAGTTTGGCCACTGTGGAATTAATCACAGCCACCATCCCAGCAGCCATTGGCCTTAGAAAAGACCAAATCTGGCACTAGGTTATTATTCATGGTGTCTCCACCTCCTCAACCTTCAATACCATTCAGTCTTAGATTGAAGAGTTCTACCCAGGCACCCACCTCCAATGCCCTCCTAGATGGCTCGCCACACCAGCCCCATGTCAGGACAAAGAAGCATCAGCCGTGGTCCTCACTATTGCCGGCAAAGACTCCACCGAGAAGGACCTCAGCAGTGGCCACTCACTGCTTGCAAGAAAGTTCAAAGTGCAACACTAAATGTGCTTTGGCCCTGGCAACCAATGCACCAAATGCGTTGCCTTTAGCCATCACACTTCCCAGTGTACTGGCACTCAACATTGCAGCATTTGCTCACTAGAATACCCAGCACATCTCCATACCTCTGGCAGTTCAGAGTGCTATACTAAGAGTAAAGGATATCGCCACACCACTTTCAAAGGCATCCACTGTGGCGATTCACACTAGGCCAATTCTAAGGAATGTCCTAGACTCTGTTGCCATTACCACTGTAGCAAAAGAAACAACCACACTAAATATTTCGCCAAGCTTTCACCTGATTGGCTCAACAGCTTTTATTACCACTTCATGCCCTCACTTTAAAGACTTTGCACCTACAAATCATCCTCCCTTATTTGTATTTTATTAGTTTTATCAACTGAGTCCCATTTCCCATCTTTCTGATATCTAATACAGGTATGAGCAGAGGGAGGGGTGATGCAAACCCCTTTGCTGCCCCTTCCAACCTACCTGTACCATCTCTAACGGCAGCCTTGTCAGGCGATACCTACCTGGTGGAAGATCCTGGCTCCCCAGTTCTGATGGTTCCTACTCCGGCCTCTACTACTTTTGCAAAAGATTATTCAGCCGTCCCTATATTATCACTAAGGCATTTGGCTGAAAACATCTCTAACACCAACCTTGGCTTAACACTCTGTACCAGACCACTTGAAGAAGCCCTCCAGACTCTCCAGGAACATCTGATGGTGATTTAGAACCACGATATTACAGACTGCCAGACACTCCAAAATCAAGTTACGCATCACACCTCGCAAGTTGAATATCTGCAATGCCACCTTTGCCACAAACATCTCCTACTACCACATTCTACTACCAGACTCCGTTGCCATTACAACCACAATGAAAGCAAAAGCTACATCAAATTTCTTACAGAGCTTTCACCTTATTGTTTGACAACCATGTCTCACTGCTTCACCCCTTCATTTTACAGACTTTTCAACCACAAATCATCCTCCCTCATTTGTGTTTCATCACCTTTATTAACTGAGTCCTATTTCCCAACCCTCTGATATCTAATAAACGTAGGGGTAGAGGGAGGTGTGGTGCAAACCCATTGCAGCCCCCTTCAACCCACCCATTCCATCTCCCAACCCAGCCTCACCTGAGGACACATGCATGGAGGAAGACCCAGGCTCTTCAGTTCAAGCAGTGCCTGCTCCTGCCTCTACCACCTCTACAGAAGAATATCCTTCAATCCCGACATTCTCACCAAGGCAGTTGGCTGAAGGCGTCTCCAACACCAACCTTGGCTTTACAATTAACAGCAGATACATGGAACAAGCCTTCCAGGCCCTGCAGAAACCGCTCATGGTAGTTTAAAACTGTCATATTCCAGACATCCAAACACTTCAAGATCAAGTTGTGCACCTTGCCTTGCAGGTTAAACACCAGCAGTACCAACTTCACCACCAACAACCCCCCCTACCACAACAAAAGACCTTGCCTGCTCCTCCACAACAACAAGCCTGGGCCCTAAGAGCTGCCAGAACAGTCCCAGCCAAATCCTCAACCATTCCAGCAGCCAAAACTTCAACCACAGTTGTTTTGACTAAACGCGACCGTACTATTGTCATTGAAAGAAATGGCTCGCTCCTACCTGATTCCACCAACACCCTTACCATTCGCTATGCAATCAAAAATGAAAGCAAGAAACCCCCCACTGCAAGAACCGAATTCACCACCAACCACCATGTCCTCCTCCTCACCAAGGATAATACACTTGCCACCTCTGTCTTCAAAGCGCATCGCTCTCTCATTGTGGAGGCAATTAGAGCCACCATCCCAGCAGCCATTGGCCTCAGAAGTGACGAAATGTAGGACCAGGTTATACTCGATAGCGTTTCCACTTCCTCCACCTTTTCCACTATTGAGTCTGAAATTGAACGGTTCAATCCAGGCACACACCTCTCACGGCCTCATAGATGGCTCACCACCCCAGCCCAAGGTCAGGGCAAAGAAGCATCTGCTATGGTCCTCGCTATTGCTAGCAAAGACTCCACAGGGAAAAGTCCTCAGTAGAGGCCTCTCACTACTTAGGAAGAAGTTCAAAGTGCAACGCTACTTGTCCTTTAGCCCTGACACCCAATGCACCAAATGCCAGGCCTTTGGCCACCACCACTCTCAGTATACCGGTACCCAACATTGCAGCATCTGCTCCATAGAACACCCAGCACACCTCCATACTTGCCGCAGATCAGATTGTCCTACCAAGGGCAAAACATGTTTGCACACCACCATCAAATGCATAAACTGTGGCGACTCCCACCAGGCTAATTCCAAGGAATGTCCCACATACGGCAAGGCACACCAAGCGGCAACTGAGAGAAGTAACACGGCTGTGCAGGGTTATTACTTCTAATTCCTTTATTTGTTAGGCATTGGGTAGCTCGGATGATTTCCTTGTTGTCATTATGGCTCATGAGCTGGCCCAAACGAACGTTGCTACCTTTCGCTATGAGATGGGATATGTGATAGACACCCTTGTGTGATATGCTTTTTGTATGTTAGTTAGCTTCATAGCCATAGCGGCACTATAAGCATAATGATACATGATAATAATTATAATAATAATATCCTCCTCACGCTCCACGCCCTCCATTCACCTCTCGCTTGAAAAATTACCGCTTTTGCTTATCCCTAAACTCCAGGTTTTTGGGTGGCAACCAGCTCCACACACCAGTTTTTGCCTCTCGCGTAGGCTTCACTCTATAGTCGACCCCACCACCCACCTCAATCACAGCCTTGCTATGACTCATAACACAGGAAGGGCCTCCCGCCCAGAATCCCGTGCCTCTCACCGGTCTCACCCATATGCAGCAAGAACTGCTCAAGTTCCTACTGCCCCTGCGCTTGCACCGGCTGCCCCTATTCACTCCTCTCCCCCTTAGAACCCAGCCCCGTCCCCCTCTGTGGGCCCCCTCGATCCTAACCTGCCCTTACTCTGGGAAATGTACAACCACAGCACTTCCAACCTGGCTGCCAACAGGGATGTTTTCCCCTGACTCTGGGACGCTGATCTCAGAAATTTGTAGGCAAGTGAGGCATCGCTCCTTCCCCTCGTAATGGCTGCACTTGAAGGGATAGCAGCCCTCCATGCTAGAACCGGCTCCCTTGACAGCAAACTTGTGACTCCCCCAAACCAGATCCATGGCAACACGGGCCCTGCACTAGCCTCAATCCAAGGCACAGTGGCTGACCTCTCATCCCGCGTCGCAGGCTCCCTCTCTGCTAAAACTGCTACACAACCTAATCCGCAACATGCTGGTAGACAAACCAAACCCACAGTAAAGAACCCCATGGCCCAGAGCAACCCCACTACTAGTCCGGCTAATGACTTCGACGTTCACATCTCCCGTTCTGCTACCGCTACCGAGAAATGTTATGGCCTCCCAAATTCTTAAGCCGGTAAATATTCCCGCTCCTGGGAGGGTCAGGCTTTCCGCGAGAGGAAATAAAGTTCATACACCCTCACGCCTGGCCACTTAGAGCCAGCGCTTAACCAGCCTCTCAGCCAAGCAAAACCCAAACCATTACCCTATGCCCGGGCTGCGGCCCCCCAAGTGTAAACTGGTGGGAGGAAGTCCAAGAGGTCGTAGTGTCAAAACCATGCCTCGGGCACCCAAGTTGCAGGGTCCAAGGATGCGGGCCCCTTGGTCCGAGGGCCACCCGGCCTGCCAGCGGCCGACCGCAGGTTCTTTTCACCAAAGGAGATCCAACTTCCAGACCAGGACGCGCTTCTGATAGCTCCTATAGCCCCTGGCATAGCAGTTCAAGTTCTCCGGGAAGCGAATTGCCCACACCCCCTATGTTTCAGTGCCTCGGTTAATAATAGGGGTCCCCTCGCACTTACATCCCGCTCGCTACAGACTCCAGCTACTGCCTACTCACCCTATGACGAGGCCCTTACTGCTAGGTTCAACAAAGCCTTACCAGTTGGGAACAACCCATTCAGACCGTTCAGGCCAGCACCCAATGAGGCCCAACTTACCATCCGTGGCCTCCCGATACCCTTCCTCCTACAAGACCAAGAAGAACCCCTCCCAGAGCTGGGAAATTCAATCCTAAACGCAACAGGAGTGGCGATACTTGCCACCAGATACCTTCAACCGGACCCTGAAATAAGGGCAGCCGAAAACTAGACTTCTATTATTATATCGGTTCCTCGCGCTGACGTTGTGAAGATAGGAAGGACCATTTACCTGTACTCCAAGCCATGCAAGGTGGATATCTGCCACTCCAAAAGTTGCTATAAACAGTGCAGGAAGTACTGGAAGTTCGGACATCCCTCACTAATGTGTAAGGAAGGGGCCTCAGTTTGTGCGCTCAGCTTCAGATCCCATCCACGGTCTGCTCACAGATGCACCAACCCAACTTGTCCTAAGGATGGGCACCTCAACGCAGTTGCTGCCTGCTGCCTAGCCTCCCCCCTCAAGTGCCCCAACTGCTTCGGAGACCATTCCGCGACCAACAACGACCGTCCTTCTCGTCCTAAACTCCAGGCTAGACATGTTCTCCCCCCACAGCACGAGGAAGGAGGCATGGACACAGACGCGGACCACTCAAGACCCACCACCCTTAAGAATAAGGGTAAACAGGTTGATACAAGTGTGGAAGAGACTCCACGTCAATCAACTACCCGCACTCTCCCAACGAGCCTCTCCAAGGCACCTATACACAAATGAGTTGACCCCCCCTATATGTGGGCCGACGCATTCTCTTCTGAAGATCCCATTACAGGTGCATAAAGGTGGAGGACGTTACCTGCACCTCGCCTATAGGGCCACCTCCCCCATGCTCCCTTAAGCACCTTTTTTTCATTCAACATAACTGTCTGGGAAGCCTGGATGTGTTTCTTTCTTTATTCCATAGCTTTCCGTCCTGGAGAGCCCACCCATAAATAATACTGCTGCAAGATCCCCCGATCTACCGCAACAGGCTTCCTACTTTTGCTTCTTTCAAATGATTTGCCTCACCATTCAAGCAAGGAACACCTCCCAAGGTCGCTATATATGATTGCATGGATTTTTTGAATGTTTTTTCAGTACTTCCTGGTTTTTTTGATGGTCTTGATTGCATGGCAATTGATGTTTATTCTGCCCGGGGGTTATTCGACTCCAATCACTCAAGGTTCAGAGCCTATAACATATACTGTAGGGTCAGCACCTCCTCTGGCAACAGGACTGTCAGCCTAAATACCTGCTTTCCATGCAATACCTTCCCTACACTCCTGGCAGGCGATTTCAACATACACCATCTCCCAGCCAATCCGCTGAGGGCCGTCTCCTCTAACGATTTCCCCACATCCAACCCCTACTTCGAACTAGCAAGACACTATGACTTTGAACTCTCCAACACTCCAGGATCCTTGACACGGTACCCCTTTGACAACAACACCAGGCCTGGAGTCATTGACGTGGCCTTTACTAATGCCCTACTCATCCGCTTTCAGCGATCTTGGTCCATGACGCTGCCAGAAACCTGATCAGACCACCTCCCAATATCTATCATGTTTACAGCACCCCTCCTCCGTACACCTCCCCCAACGCCCTATTGGGACAAAACAGACTGGGTGGTTCTTCAAGAAAAATTGAAAGTCCTAGTGGTTCCACCCCCCCTCCTGAACCCCACCGACCTAGACCTAGACAACTGGCTAGAAAGGTATATGCTTTTCCTCAAAACCCTCCTCAAGACGTACACTCAGTACAAGAGAGTCACCATTCACTCGAAGCCCTGGTGGAGCATAGAAATTACCCATCTAAGGCAAGCACACCTCCACGTCTCAAGGGAACACAGGAAACATCCCGCCCCCCAATTCCTGAAGTAGCTCAAGTCCCATCGAAAATCGTTACTTTAAACCGACCAAGAAAGCCAAGGCAACTTACTGGAAGGAATTTCCGGCTAGGGTGACACGGCATTCAGTCTGGAATACCAAGAAGGCAGCGATGGGTAGGGAAGAAGACAGGTTCCCTGAGCTTCCAGATGCCACCACCCAACGCAGATCAACACAGCCCTACTAGAGCTCTGTTTCTCGCCGAAACCGCTAATACGGGTAGTAGCCGACTCCTGGTGCCATTCGGAACACCCTGCACTTACACCAGTGGAGATTGCAACAGCTCTCGCCAAGTCATCGAACACCTCAGCCCCTGGACCGGACCAGATACCGTATGGGGTCTGGAAGAAAGTTCATACAACCAACCCATCTCTACTCACATTCCTCCTTGCCCCCCTCCTAGCCTGCGGGCACCACCCAAAGAACCTCAAAATGGCTAATGGGGTGGTTCTCCCTAAACCCGGTAAGCTGCACTACTCTACACCCTCATCCGCCAAAGCCTCCTCTGTCTTCCTGGACATAAAAGGCGGTTGCGATAACGTCTTCTCCACTACCCTCGTGGTGAAACTCAGGGCGAAAGGCACCCCAAGGTATTTGGTTGCTGGGGTCCGCTCGTTTCTCACGGATCGCTCTTGCAGACTGCTATTTCAAGGAGAGCCCGGAGTGTTCGCCACAGTACAAGTTGGCACGCCCCTAGGCTCTCCTGTCTCTCCTTTATTATTTGTGATTTCTTTTTCTGAATTGGATGTTTCCATACCCACAGGGGTGATTTTCTCCTATGATGATTATTTTTCAATTACGGTTTCTACTACTTCTTATAGGGGGAACATTTGGTATCTTCAATATGTTTTTTCTTTGCTTCAGGGCAGGGCAGCCAGAATTGGAGTTTCCTTCGCAATCCCCAAGACCGAACTAATCCGCTAGAGGACACTAAAAGATAGGTTCCCGGTCTCTAACAAACCCATAGCTCTGAACGGCGCAGTCTTTCTCCCCTCCTCCTAGTTGAGGTAGCTGGGATACTGGTTCATCTAATCTTAGAAACCACTACACACTTCACCAAACAACTCACGTTGACCTCGCGAGCTTTCTCAGCTATCCAAAAGCTAGCCCCCCTGGAATAGGAATTCCCCCTCTCATGTGCCCGTGGCTTGCAATGAGCCTGATCCTCCCCATCCTGACATACGGAGCTGACCTCCTCTCCCCCATGCTTGCCACGATGGACAAGATGTCCGTCCTATAGAACAAGGTGATGCGTTGGGTCACCAACTGCTTCACATTGACTCCCATTACTATCCTAACCGTAGAGGCATGCCTCCCTCCCCAGGACCTACTTCTTCCTCGCCGAAGAAGGATGACAGCTCCCTGGTTGGCCAGCTCCTTCCCTGCATACAACCCCGGGTCAGCCAGACTCCACCCAGACTTTCCCTCATATACCTCCCACCAAGAGAGACCTTCGCATTGGCACTTCCTCAAAGGGAGGGGTCAAAACTACATTCCCCTGGGCCGGGGCCAACACAAAGCTGAAAAGCCTGGCAGAAAACACCTACTGCTTAATGCTATGGCACATCTCTTGCTGCCGATTGTACCACGAGCCAAGAGCTTCCCACCCGCCTACCCGGTTCGTGAGCCCATGCTAGCTCCAATGCCTTCCCTCCCCTTGATGTATAAGTCACTCAACCCCTCCCGCAGGCAGAAACCTCTCCCAGATTGGCTCCACCAAGCACTACCTCCCAGATACTACCCTTACAAAGCCACGCTGAGACCGCAAGCCTTCATGGGGCCTGACCGGTTCACAGCAGGCAGAATACACCCAATGCGGGCGGGAAAAAGGTCCCGCGCCGCTCACCACTCTTGGGAGGAATACCTAGCATCATCGACGCGCTCGCTTTGTGAGGAAGATGATGAGACATTCTTCCATGCTATTCTTTATTGTTCGGCTAAGGCTGATATGAGGTCGCTCTACCTCTCTGGAGTTACTGACATCGGCCCTGCCTCACCTATATGATCCACAACTCCTGCCATAATTGGGCTAGCAAACTATATCCGCACAACAGGTACCGGATTCCCTCCTCCAATGCCACCGATCAGGCCGCTCTCGCTCCTAAAGGAGGGATCTCACTCCACTGCGGCTCTGCTTTGACTTATATACTTGCTTGATGAATTTTCTTTGCTGTGTGTGTGGAGAGAAATTATTGCTTTTGTTTACTGACTTGAGAGGTCACTGTTGGAGGTGCTATTGATGGATTTGTCAACTTGGAGATTTGAGCCAATGGTTTCTTTTGTTTGTTTGTTTGGAATTAAGGTTTTCTTTTTGCCATAGCTTACGCTGCCTGCATGTTCTTGTACCTAACAAGCGATACATGATTTAAAAAAAAAACAAAGAAAACAAAATGAAAAAAAGTAATAATAACATCCTACTACCCTACATTCCTCCCAGCAACCAAACACCCGCACCCTGAATGCTGTCAGAACTGTCCCTATCAAACCTACTACTATCCTGCCGGCCAAAACTGCTTCCGCAGCTGTTTTGACTAAATACAACCCTACCCTTTTCATTGAAAGAAATGGCTTTATCTTACCTGATACTACCCACTCACTCACCATTCGCAATGCAATCAATAATGCAATCAAGAAGCCTCTTCTTGCAATTATTCAGCACACTACAAACTAGCATTTTATCCTCCATACAAAGGATAATATACTGGCCACCTCTGTTCTCTTCGCACATCGTTTGGCCATTAAGGAATCAATCAGACTCCCCATCCCACCAGTAATTATCATCAGAAAAGGCAAAATATAGTATAAGGTCATCCTTCACGGTGTCCCCATCCCCTCAACCTTTAACACCATTCAGTCTGAAATTAAAGGATTCAATCCAGGCACCTATCTCCCACGCCCTTCAAGATGGCTCACCACACTAGCACAATCATAGGACTGACAAGTATTAGCTATAGTCCATACTATTGCTAGGTAAGGCTCTAGCGATAAGGCTCTCTGCAGAAGCCTCACACTACTTAGGAGAAAGTTCAAAGTACGCAGCTACTTGCCCTTTGGCCCTGATACTGAATGCACCAAATGCCTGGCCTTTGGGCACTACCCCTCTCCGGGTACCGGCATCCAACATTGCCCGATTTGCTCCCTGCAATACCCAGCATGCCTCCATACCTGTGGCAGATCGGATTGCCCTACCAAGGATGAAGCATGTCTTTCCCCACCTTCAAATGCATCAACTGTGTCGATTCACACCTGGCCGAATCTACGGAATATCCAATATACCTCTAGGCGCACGAGGAAGTGGCAACTGAGGGAAGCAACAGGGCTGTCTATGATTTTTACTTGAGTTTCCTATGTTTTGTTAGGCAATAGGCGGGATTGAATGATTTCTTTTTTGTCTCATTATGGCTCCTCACTTGGCCCAAGCGAACACTGCTACCTTTCTATGTGAGAGGGGATATCTGCTAGGCACCTTTGCATGGTGGACCTTTTGCATGTTAGTTAGCTTCATAACCTGTGCGGCTCCATAAGCATAATGATACCTAATGATAATACTAATAAGGAATGTCGCACATACTTCAAAGTATACCAAGTGGCGAGTACGAGAAGGAATATAGCTGTCGCGGGGTTATCACTTCGCTTTTCTGTTACTTGTTAGACATTAGGTGGGTTGATGGATTTCATCTTTTCATGTATGGCTAATGAGCAGTGCCAAATGACCGCTACTACCTTTGGATATGATGTGGGATATCTGATATGAACTCTTGTGTAGTGTACTAGTTTGTATGATAGTTAGCTTCATAGCCAGTATAGCTCCATATGTGTAAGGATAAATAATGATAATAATAATAATAATGCTGCCAGTTCACCAATGTCCGTAGATATTCTTCTAATATCACATTTGTCCATTTTGTTTTCAAGTCGATTTGGGGGTGAAATGCCACACTGAGTTGTGATTTGATCTGCCATTGTTTTGTGATTGCTATCCATATGTCTATTGTTAATAGTAATTCTCTGGTACCGATAATATCGTTCGGTAAACAATGCAGTCTGAACACCTGATCATGGAAGTGGTAAAAGTATTATTCGGTGTCTATATCAGTCATGCACAGCATAAAGTGGGTCATATTTACCAGACGATCAATAATGACCTATATTGCATCCTAATCCCTTAATTCTAATAGTCCAGTAATGAAATCTATGGCTATTGATATCCCTCCTCTTTTAGGTAGCTCGATTTGTTTTAGTATTCTATATGGTACATGTTGTACTTCTTTTCCTCTTTGGCATATCTCGCAATTCTAGACATATTATCTGACATCTTCTCTCATTATTACTATTATTATTATTATTATGTATCATTGCACTTGTGGAGCTGCACTGCGTATGAAGCTAACTAACATACAAAACACACAACCTCCAAGGGTGCCTATCTGATATCTCATCTTATATCGCAAGCTAGCAAGGTTCGTTTATGCCAACTTGTGAGCCATAATGAAAAAAAGGAAATCCTTCAAGCTGGCTAATACCTAACAAATATAGGAAGCAAAAGTAATAACCCTAGATAGCCCTGTTTCTTCTCTCAGTTGCCACTTGGTATACTTAAGATATGTGGGACATTCTTTAGAATTAGCCAGGAGGGGGTCACCACAGTTGACGTATTTGATGGTGGTATGCAAACAAGCTTTGCCCTTGGTAGGACAATCTCATCTGCTGTAGGTGTGGAGGTGTACTGGGTATTCCATACAGCCAATGCTGGGATGGTGGGTACGGGTACACTGAGAGCAGTGGTGGCCAATGGCCAGGCATTTGGTATATTGGATGTCAGGGCCAAAGGACAAGTAGCTTTGCACTTTGAACTCGATCCCAAGTAGTGAGAGGCCTCCGCTGAGGGCTTTGTCTGTGGAGTCTTCGCCAGCAACAGTGAGGACTACAGCTGCTGTTTCTTTGCCCTAACCTTGGGATGGGGTGGTAAGCCATCTAGGAGGGCGTGGGAGGTGGGTGCCTGAATTGAACTCTTCAATTTTAGACTGAATAGGAGAGAAAGTTAAGGAAGTGGGATGCTATGGAGGATGACCTTGTACTAGATTTCATCTTTGCTGAGGCCAATTGCTGCTGGGATGGTGGCTCTGATTGCTTCCACGATGGCAGAACAAGGTGCTTTGAGGACTGAGGTAGGAGGTGTGTTATCCATAGTGAGGAGGATATTATTATTATTATATATCATTAAGGTTGCAGAGCCTAAGACGATGAAGTTGAAAGTAAGTAGTACATGATTGTAGTGCCTTCCACTACTGGTTCCACACTTTATCTCCTAAATCCTATTTTCTCCTCCTCAGTGGGCCTCTTGCCATTCTCCTCTTTCTCCTCCACTAGTCCTCCTGCCTCCCTCCATTCCATTGACCTCTCTTCCTCTCCCTCAACCTAATCTCATCTTTCTACTAATACCTCCTCTTCCCTCTCAATGTCCTCCTCCTCACTTCTGCCATTGGTAGAGCCCTCTGCTCTCTCCTGAGCTCCCAAGTAGTCTTAACTCTTTTTTTTTTCCTTTTTCTTTTTAAAAAAAATCATTTGTATTTTGTATTAAGGAACAAGGTCACATCAGCCCAAGCTATGTAGACCTAAACCTCCACCCCTGCCCCGGCTCAGGAAGCCTGAAGTAAAACCTCCAATTGAAAAGCAAGTGGGTATAAAAAACTGATCCAAACCATAACTACTACAGTGTACACGAACCTAACACCTCTACAGAGGCTCGTGATAAGAGAAATCCCCTAACCCTACCAGTGAATCAACCAAAACTATCGAAAGAAACACAAACTAATGAAAACCTATTAACCAAAACCTAGGGAACACCAAATGGGCTAAGCTATCCAGATATAGCGTGGTTGCTATCAAAGAACTGGTCCTGAGCACTGAAGCAAGTAGATGTACCCTAGGCCTGATAGGCATGGCAACACGGACAAGGGAAACAAAAGTAGGGGAAAACGGACCAAAGTAGCAGGAAGGAATGTGGCAGTTCCCAAGAACTCACAGAGGTCTGGCGGAAAACCAGGCGTGGTGGAAAGGCAGGCAGGCGAGGTGACGACCCGGAAGAAGTGGTAGTAAGGTACCAGCTGGGGGGTGGTGGTAGTGGTCCGAGACCAGTAGGAAGTGTAGTAGGCAGTAAGGGGCCAGCTGAGGTGGGGCGGTAGCAGTACAGTGCCAGCCGATCACACCAAGAAGGTGTGGAGGAGGGGTAGACCCAGGTGTCAAAACAACTGTCGGAATGGTGTTCGTGACTTACTAGGCAGCCTCTAAGGAAACTCCAAAATAAACCAACTGCTGTATTACCGCGTCTCTCTTGTAGTCCCTTGTTCTCTGAGAGATAGCATCACTTAGTAAGTGGAATACCACCAGCTGAAGAAGTAGGATGCAGAGGAGGAGAATAGCGTAGTCGACGTAGTCTGTTGAGGAGACCAGACACAACTCCGCAGTTTTCTTTCAGGGAGGGATACAGGAATCCATCGTAAATGCATACGGCAAACTGTAGTCCAAGCCGTCTTTTGTGACGAAAAGAGGGAAACCCGACCGTGCTGATACTAAGTAAGTCCTAACAAAAGTAGTGAAAGTGAGGTACCCAGTATCGCGATATGCTGGAAGAAGAAGATAAGGTATCCACAGAGAGTAAACCTCAAAGGGAGAGGGTAGTAAAAAAGGACCGGAAGTCCAGAATTATGGATAGTGATAGCCTACACTCCCCCTGAGGGGAGGGTGCTGACGGAAAAGTGGTGATAGTTTGGTGTGGTGTTGAGTTTATCCCAATTAGGAAATAAATTTCAATCACCGCAGGTGTAGCTGAGATCGAGGATTGCAAGTAGTCTAGCCTTTTTCTCTTTTCTTTTTTCTTTTTTCTTTTTCCTTTTATAAATCAAGTATTGCTTGTTAGGTACAAGAACGTGCATGCAGCTTAAGCTATGGCAAAAAGAAAACCTTAATTCAAAACAAACAAGGAAATGAAACCATCGGCTCAACTCTCCAAAATGACAAATTCATCACCAGCACCTGAAACAGTGACCTCTCAAATCAGTAAAGAAAGCGATACATTCACCCCACACAAATAGCAAGAATATTCATCAATCGTGTATATAAATCAAAGCAGGGCACCAGGGGAGGGTGATCGCTCTCTTAGTGGTGCCAGTGGCCTGATCGGCAGTATCGGAGGGGGGAACTGGATACTAGGGGTCCGGATGTAGTTTGCTAGCCCGATGATGGCAGAAGTCAAGGATCATATAGGTGAGGCAGAGCCGACATCAGTGACTCCATGGTGGTAGAGTGATCTCATGTCAGCCTTAGCTGAACAGTGGAGGATTGTGTGGGGGAACCTCTCGTCATCTTCCTTGCAGAATGTGCAGGTTGAGGATGCTCGTGGCTCTTGACAAGAGTGGTGTGCAGCCAGGTAGCTTTTCCCGGCCCGTATTTGATGTATTATACCTACCGTACAGTTGTCCAGTCCAATGAAGGCGTGCGGTCTCAGCGCAGCTTCGTAAGGGTAGTATCAAGGAAGTGGTACTTGGTGCAGCCAGTTAGCGAGGAGCTTCTGCCTCAGAGAGCCCTGGAGTAACTTATATGCCCAGGGGAGTGAAGGCATTGGGGCTAGTATGGGTTCTAGGGCCGGGGAGGCTGATGGGAAGGTCTTAACCTATTGTAGGACTGGCAGTAACAAGTCTGCCAGCTCATTGATTGGCAGGTGTCTGCGCATGGGTTCTTCAGCCTTGTATTGGCCGCAGCCAAGAGGAATGTAGTTTTGAACCAGCCCTTTGAGAAGATGCCGATGCATGGCCCTGTCTGGGTGGGAGGTGTATGAGGGAAAGTCTGAGGGGAGCCTGGCCAATACCGGGTGGTAGATAGGAGAGGAGCAGGCTAGTCTGAGAGCCGCTATCCTTCTGCAGTAAGGGATCAGTTGGTAGAGAGGAGGTAGGTATGCCTCCATGGCGAGGATAGTGGTAGGAGTCGATGTGAAGCAATTGATGACCCAGCAGAATACCTTGTTCGATAGGACAGATATCTTGTTGATAGTGGCAAGTGTGGGGGAGAGGAGGTCAGCTCTGTACCTGCAGATAGGGAGGATCAAGTCCATTGCGAGCCTATGATACGTGGGGAGGGAGAATTCCTATGCCCGGGCGAGCGAGTCTTCTGATGGCCGAGAAAGCTCCCGAGGATAGTGTGAGTCCCTTGGTAAAGTATGTAGTGGTTTCCAAGGTTGGAGAGAACCAGTATCCCAGCCACCTCAAGCAGGTGGAGGGCGAGAAGACTGAGCTATTTAGACCTATGGGCTAGTAACAGACTGGAGACCTGTCTTTGGGTGACCTCCAGTAGATTAGTTCCATCTGGGAGATTGAAAAAGGAAACCCTAATCCTTTCTGTCCTGCTTGGAAGTAAAGCAAAAATATATTGAAGATACCTAATATTCCCCCTATAAGAAGTAGTAGAAACTGTAATTGAAAAATCATCAACGTAGGAAAATTTCACCCCTCTGGGTATAGAAATATGCAATTCAAAAACATAAATCACAAATAACCAAGAAGAGCCCGGGAAACCCTGGGATGTACCAACCTAGACTGGGGCAAACACTCGGGGGGCTCCTTGGTATAACAGTCTGCAAGAGCTGTCCGTGAAAAAAGAGCGAACCCAAGAAACCAAGTATCTGGGGGTGCCTTTAGCCCTCAGCTTCGCAGTAAGGTTAGTAGAGGAAACATTGTCGCAGCCCCCTTTTATGTCCGAGAACAGGAAGGAAGCTTTGGATGCGGTGTTTTGTCTTACCCTGACCTCATGGGTCAGGGCTTCAGAGGCGTCACAGGTTGAGAGGCTAGCAAGTGAGCCACACTGATTGAGATTTAGGAGCCGAACTTCTCGGGCTATGAGAGAGAGTCATGTAGTGACTATCCTTTCTGGTATCCCTGAAATTGTCTCAAGCAGAACTATTATACGTAAGGATGAGAGTGTAGAGTAATCCAGCTTACCGGGTTTGGGGAGAACCACCCCATTAGCCACGTGGAGGCTCTTTGGCTGGTGACTGTAGGCGAGGAGTCGGGCGAGGAGGGACGTCAGCAGAGATGGGTTAGTTGCGTGAACCTTCTTCCAGACCCCATATGGTATCTGATCAGGTCAACAGGGAAAGGTGTTTGAGGACTGGGCGAGAGCTGTGGAGACCTCCTTGGGTGTGAGTGGGAGGTGTTCCTGGTCGAACCGGTGGTAGGCTACTCCTTGTATTGGCAGTTTTCGGAGAAAGACGTGATCTAGTAGGGATGTGTTGATCTGTGATGGGGTGTTTGCATCTGCTAGCTCAGGAAACCTGTCTTCTTCCCTTCCCATCGCTGCTTTTTTGGCTTTCCAGACTGACAGTGGTGTCACCCCAGCCAGAAATCAATTCCCAGAAGTTACCTGGACATTCTTTATCCCTTTAAAGTAGCGATTTCGGTGGGACTTGAGCTCCTTCAGAGACTGTGAGGTGAATTCCTACTTGTGTTCCATGGAGGCACCGTGGTGTGCCTGCCATAGATGGGTAATTTCCATACTCCATCAAAGCTTGAAGTAAATGGTGACCCTTGTGGGTGGGGTGGATGTCTTGTGGAGGGGTTCAATGGAAAGCATATGCCTCTTTGGCCAATTGTCGAGGTCTAGAGCAGTGGGATTCGGGAGGGGGGGGCGGAAACATCAATGTTTTCAGTTTTTCTTCATGAACCACAAAGTCTGTTTTATCCCAATCGGGTGTCGGATGAGGTGCTAGGAGGTGCAATGCGATGAACTTGATTGATATTAGGAAGTGGTCCGATCCGGTCTCTGGTAGCGTGATAGACAATGACCCCAGAAAACGAGTGAGGGGGGCATTGCGGAAGGGCAGGTCGATGACTCCGGGCCTGGTCTTGTTGTCAAAGGGATACGTAGTATAGGCTCCCAGGGTGTTGGACCGTTCAAAGTCGTAGTCTCGTGTGAGGTCGCAGTAGGCATTCGATGTTGAAACTTTGTTAGAGGAGATGGTGCTCAACGGATCAGCTTGAGTATGGTGTATGGTGAAATTGCCTGCCACAAGTGTAGGGAAGGTATTGTATGGAAAGCGGGTACTTGGGATGACTGTTCTTTTGCCAGAGGAGGTACGGACCGTAGAGTATATGTTGTGGGCGCTGAATCTTGTGTGATTGGAGTCAGATAACATCAGGGGGGAGTGAACATAAATTGCCAGGAAATCAGGGTAATTAAAAAAACATGGAAGTACTGAAAAGACATTCAAAAAATCCTAGGAAACATATGTAGCCAGCTTGGGAGGGGTTCCATGTCTGAATTATAGGCGCAAATGATTTAAAAAAAGCTAAAGTAGGAAGCCTGTTGCGGTAAATCGGGGGATCTTACAGCAGTATTATTTGTGGGAGGGCTCTCAAAGATTGAATGCTATTGAATAATGAAACAAACACATCCCAGCTTCCCAAACAGTTATGTTGAACAAAAAAAAGTTGCTTAAGAGAGGGTGAGGGAGGTAGCCCTATGGGCGAGGTGCAGGAAGAATCCTCCACCTTTATGCACCTGTAATGGGGTCTTCAGAAGAAACCGCGACAGCCCACGGGGGGGGGCCAACTCATTTGGGTATATGGACCTTGAATAGGCTTATTGGGAGAGTGCAGGTGGTGGATTGACGTGGGCTCTCTTCCACGCTTGTGTCGGTCTGTTTCCCTTTATTCTTAGAGGTGGCGGGTTTGGAATTGTGCTCATCTGTTTCCATGCCTTCCTCCTCACAGTAAGGGGCAAGGTTATCTTTGGCAGGGGGTTTAGGTTGGGATGGGCAGTGGTCGTTGGTTACGGAGTGATCCCTGAAGCAGTTGGAGCACTGGAGGGGGGAGGCTGGGCAGCAGGCGGCAACTGCTCTGCAGTGCCTGTGCTTACGAGGTATTGGGGTGGTCCATCTATGCACAGACTGCGGGTGGGATCCGGAGCAGAGTGGGCAGACTGAGACCGCTTCTATATACAGTGGTGAGGGGTGGCCGAACGTACAGCACTTCCTGTATTGCACATAGCGGCTCTGGGAGTAGTAAACGTCCACCTTGCGACGGTTGGAGCAGAGGTAGATGGTCCTCCCTATCATCACAATGTTAGCAGGGGGAACCGATACAACAACGGACGTAGAGTTCTTAGGTGCCCTTATCTCAGGGTCTGGTTGTAGGTGTCTGGCAATGAAGATCGTCACTCGAGTCGCGTCTAGGATTAAACTTTCTAGCTCTGAGCAGACCTCTTCCTGATCTCATGAGAGCCAAAGAATTGCGAGGCCATGGATGGCAAGTTGGACCTCATTAGGTGCTGGCCTCAATGGCCTAAATGGATTGTCTCCAACCGGGAAGGCTGTGTTGAACCTAGCGGCAAGGGCTTCGTGGTAGGTGGAGTAGGCGGTAGCCGGAGTCTGTAGCCAGCGGGATGTAAGTGTGAGGGCACCACTAGCATTAACTGAGGCGCTGAAGCATAGAGGGTGAGGGCAGTTTGCTTGGCTGAGAACTTGGGCGGCTATATCAGAAGCTGTAGCTGCTATTTGAAGCGCGTCACAGTGGGGATGTGGGGTCTCCCTGGGTGAAAAGAACCTTCTGTCAACTGCTGGCACGGGGGGTGGCCATGGAACGGAGGGGCCCGCATCCTTGGGGATTGCGTCGGGGGTGGCCCAGGCCTGGTCTACACCCTTCAACCCCTCGGTCTTCCTCCCACCAGTTTCCACTTGCAGGGCAGCTGCATGGCCATAGGTGGATGGTATAGGTTTGACTTTTCTGTGGGCTTTGTTCAGTGATAGTACTAAGTGGCCAGGGGTGAAGGTCTATACGATGTATTTCCCTTCCCAGAAAGCCTGGGCCTCCCAGGAGCGCATGCCTTTGATGGCGTAGGCCTTTGGGTCGCCATACCATTTCTCGGTTGCGGTATCAGAATGGGAGATGTCCTGATCGAACTCCGTAGTAGGGCTAGTTGAGGGGTTGGTTTGGACCATGTAGCTTTCTGCTGGTGGCTTGGTTTGTTTGCCAGTTTGTGGCAGGGCGGTTGGTGTAGAAGGTTTTGCGAAGAGGGATGCTGCCAGTTGGAATCAGAGGTCAGCCACCATTGCTTTGATTGAGGTTAGGGCGGGACCCATGTTGCTTTAGGTTTCGTTTAGGGGGGTGACAAGTCTGCTCTCAATGGGGCAGATTCTGGCATGGAGGGCTGCTATCACTTCAAGTGCAGCGATTACAAGGGGAAGGAGCGATGCCTCACACGCCACTAGATTCCTGAGATCAGCATCCCAGAGTCTGGGGAAAATATCCCTGTTGGTAGCCAGGTTAGAGGTAGTGTGATTGCACATTTCCCTAAATAAGAGCAGGTTTGGATCGAGAGGGCCAACAGAGGAGAACCGGGATGGATTCTGAGGGGGAGAAGGGTGGAGAGGGGCAGCGGTGCCAGCGCGGGGACGGTAGGGAATGGAGTAGTACGTGCTGCATAGGGGTGGGGGTGGTCAGAGACGCCAGATTCTGGGCGAGAGGCCCTTCCAGTATTGTGGGTCATAGCCTGGCAGTGACTAAGAAGAGTGGTGGAGTCGCCTATAGAATGAAGCCTAACCGAGAGTCAAAAACTGGTGTGTTGCGCTGGTTGACACCCAAAAACCTGGTGTTTAGGGATGACTGAACACGGTAATTTTTCTAGCAAGAAATGAATAGAGAGCGAGGAGCGCAGAGAAGCTAGGATTAATTTTTTCGCTTTTTTTTTTATATCATATATTCCTTGTTAGGTACAAGAACGTGCATGCAGCGCAAGTTATGGCAAAAAGAAAACCTTAATTCCAAACAAACAAACAAAAGAAACCAGTGGCACAAGTTTCCAAAATGACAAATTCGTCACAAGCACCTCCAATGGTGACCACTGAAATCAGTAAAAAAACCAATAAAATCTCCCAGCAAAATCAGCAAAGAAAATTTTATAAAGAAAGTAGATAAATTAGGGCAGAGCAGCAGAGGGGGTAGATCCTTCCCTTGGGGGCGAAAGTGGCCTAATTGGTGGCATGGGAGGAGGCAACGCAGTACCGGTAGTTCGGATAAAGTTTGCGAGGCCACTTATCGCGGGGAGTGAAGACCAGATAGGCGAGCCTTGGCCAATGTCAGAGACTCCGTGGAGGTAGAGTAACCTCTTGTCAGCTTTGGCCGAGTAGTGAAGGATTGCAGGGGGAAACATTTGGTCATCCTCCTCACAAAAGGTGAACAGTGGGGAGGACCCTTGGTCGTCCCAGGAGTGGTGAGCAGCCAGGTAGCTCTTCCCAGATCGTCCCTGGTGTATCCGCCTGGCTGTGAAGCGATCGAGCCCCATGAAAGCATGAGGCCTTAGCGAAGGTCTGGATTGGTAGTAGCGTGGAGGTGGGGCCAGGTGTATCCAGTAGGGCAGGAGTTTCCGCCTCAGGGAGGCTTTGAGGGATTTTTAGTCCGAGTTTGTCGGTGGCATCGGGACGACCCTGGTTCCAAGGCTGGGTTGGCCGGGTGGAAGGGCTCATCCCCGCGTATCATAGGCAGGAGAAGGTGTGCTAGTGAGTTAATCGGAAGATGTCTTCTCATAGGTTGTTAGGCCTTGTACTGGCTCCAACCCAGGGGAATATAGTTTTGTTACCTGCCCCCGAGGAGTTCCCGATGCTGGGCCATTCCCGGGTGGGAGGTGTATGAGGGGAAGTAAGGCAGGAGCCTGGCTGAGGCCGGGTTGTAGGCGGGGGAGGAGCAGGCCAGTAGCAGTGTGGCCATCCTTCTCTTGTGGGGGATTAGCAGGCTGAGGGGTGGCAGGCATGCCTCAATAGCCAAGATGGTAATGGGGGTCGAGGTGAAGCAGTTCGTCACTCGGGGCAACACTCTGTTCCAGATGACAGCCATCTTGTCCATAGTAGCTAGTGTTGGTGTGAGGAGGTCGGCCCCGTATGTCAGGATCGGCAGGATGAGGCCCATAGCCAGCCTGCGGCACATGTGAGGAGGGATTCCAATCCCTGGAGGAGCGAGCCTCCAAATGGCGGCAAAGGCGCGGGAGGCCAGTGTGAGTCTTTGGGTGAAGTGGGTGGTTGTTTCGAGGGTAGGGGTGAACCAGTATCCCAGCCACCTAAGGCAGGGAGCCGGTGCATAGATCACGCCATTGAGGGCTATGGGTAGGTTAGAGACTGGGGATCTGTCCTTGTGTGTCCTTTAGTGGATAAGTTCTGTTTTGGGGATAGAAAAGGAAACTCCAATCGCCGCTGCCCTGCTCTGCAGCAAAGAAAAAACATATTGAAGATACCTAATATTCCCCCTGTAGGAAGAAGTAGAACCTGTAATTGAAAAATCATCAACATAGGAAAAGATTACCCCTCGGTGGATAGCAACATGCAATTCAGAAACATAAATCACGAATAACAAAGGAGAGACAGGAGAGCCTTGGGGCATGCCAACTTGCACGGGGGCAAACACCCGCGGTGCTCCTTGGAACAACAAACAGCATGAATGGTCTGTGAGGAACGATCAGACCTAGGCAACCAGGTATTTGGGGGTTCCCTTGGCCCTGAGTTTGGCTGTGAGGAGGTTGGAGGAAACGTTATCAAATCCGCCCTTTATGTCTAAGAGCAGGGAGGATGCTTTCGAGGAAGGGTCTTGACTTGCCCTGACCTCTTAGACTAGGGCCACCACGGCATTGAAAGTGGAGAGACTGGCTAGTGAGCCGCATTGGTTTGGGTTGAGGAGCCCTACTTCTCCGGCAATTGGGAAGAGACGAGTAGCCACCACTCTTTCCAATATCTTTGAAAAGGTCTCAAGCAGAACGCTGATCCTAAATGAAGCAGGGGTAGAGTAGTACGGTTTACCCAGTTTTGGCAGGACGATCCCATTAGCCATCTAGAGGCTCTTCGGGTGCTGTCTGTAGGCGAGGAGAGGGGCGAGGAGAGACGTGAGGAGTGAGGGGTTTATTGCGTGGACTTTCTTCCAGACCCCATATGGGACTTGGTCTGGACCAGGGGTTAATGTGTTGGAAGACCTCGCTAGGGCCGAGGAGACCTCCGCGGGCGCTGGTGGTGGGTGCCCGGGGTCCCAGCGAGGATAGACAACTGATTGTTCGCGGGGTTTAGGTGGGAAGAAGTGAGCTAGCAGAGCCTCCTTGATCTGAAGCAGTGAATTTGCATTGGGTAGGTTGCGGAATCGGTCTTCCTCTCTTCCCATGGCTGCTTTTTTCGCTTTCCAGACTGTCTGCAGCGTATCTCCAGCCAGGAAGTCTTTCCAGTAGTTGGCTGTGGCTTTCTTAATCGCCTTAAAGTAGCGATTTCGGTGAGTTCTTAACTCGTCCAGGGACACTGAGGTGGAGTCCTTCCTGTGTACCCGCGAGGCGCGGTGGTGGGCTTGTCTTAGGTGGGTTATCGCCATACTCCACCAAGGCTTTCAGTGGATCGCGATTTTCTAGGTCGGGGTGCATGTTTTGAGAAGAGTGGTGAGGGTGTGCATATGCTTCTCTAGCCAATTGTGTAGATCGTGGTCGGTGGGGTGGGGACGCGGGGGAGGAAACTTCAAGTCTTTCAACTTTTCCGTGATGACTTCCCAGTCCATCTTGTCCCAGTGTGGTGATGGAGGAGCCATTCTCATGAGGGGTGCAGTGAACACGCTGGCGATACGTAGGTGGTCTGAGCCTGTTGCTGGGAGGCGGGTCGACCAGGAGTGTAAAAAGCGTGTTCAGGGGGCGTTCATGAAGGCCAGGTCGATAACACCTGGTCTGGTATTGCTGTCGAATGGGAACCTAGTGTATGCTCCAGGGGTATTGGAAAGGTGGAAACCGAAGTCCATTGCCTCCCCGAAGTGGGGATCGGAGGCGGGGAACCTGTCCGCGGAGATTGTTCCAAGGGGGTCGGCTTGTAGATGGTGGATGTTGAAGTCCTCGGTCACCAGTGTGGGGAAGGAGTGTTTGAGGAAGCAAGTAAGTAGGCCCACTGTTCTGTTCCCGGAGGAGGTAGCCACTGTGGAGTAAAGGTTATAGGCCCTGAATTGTGAGTGATTAGAGTCGAAAAGCCCTAGGGGAGAGTACACATCAATGGCCATAAAATCAGGCCTATCAAAAAAACAAGTAAGTACTGAAAACACGTTTAAAAAATCCATATAAACATAGCTAGCCACCTTGGGAGGGGTACCTTGTTTAAATAGTGGAGCAAATGATTTAAAAGAAGCAAACATAGGAAGCCTATTTTTGTAAACGGGGGGGTCTTGTAGTAGGACTATCTGTGGTGGAGCTTTCAGTGACCGAAAGCTATTAAATAATGAAAGAAACACATCCCAGCTTCCCAAACAGTTATGTTGAATAAAGAAAAGTTGCTTGAGAGGGGATGGGCGAGGTGGCCCGATGGGCGAGGTGCAGGAAGAGTCCTCCACCTTTAGGCACCTGTAATGGTCTCTTCTGAAGAGAACGCGTCAGCCCACGGGGGGAGGGGCCAGCTCGTTTGGGTATTGGAGCCTTGAAGAGGTACATTGGAAGGGCGCAGGATGTCGATTGCAGAGGGGTTTCTTGTACCCTAGTGTCAATCTGTTTGCCTTTCCCCTCGGGGGTGACGGGTCTGGAGCTATCGCCATCTGTATCCATGTCTTCGCCCTCCGGCTGAGGGGGCAGCTCGTCCCTGGCGGGTTGCTTGGGTCGGGAAGGGCAGTCATTGTTGGTTGCTGAGTGGCTCCTGGAGCAATTGGGGCATTTGGGGGGAGAGGTAAGGCAGCAGGAAGCCACCGCTCTGAGGTGACCGTCCTTCGGGCAGGTTGGATTTGTGCATCGATGGGCCGACCTGGGGTGGAAGCCTGAGCATAGCGGGCAGACCAGGGGACTTTCCTTGCAGACGGGTGAGGGATGTCCGAGCTTCCCGCATTTTCGGCATTGCATGTAGCGGCTTTTAGAGTGGCATACGTCCACCTTGCGGGGCTTGGAGTAGAGGTAGATAGTCCTTCCTATCTTCACAACATCAGCAGGGGGAACAGACACCACTATGGAGGTTGAATTCTTGGTAGCCCTTATTTCAGGGTTCGGCTGGAGGTATCTTGCAGAGAAGATTGTCACCCCTGTCGCGTTGAGAATAGAATTCCCTAACTCGCAGAAAGGTTCTTCTTGGTCTTGTTGGAGGAAAGCCATAGGCAGTCTGTGTATGGCCAGCTGGACTTCGTTTGGTGCCGGCCTGAAGGGCCTGAAAGGGTTATCCCCAACTGGGAATGCCTTGTTAAACCTTGCTGCAAGGGCTTCGTAGGAGGGGGAATAAGAGGTGGCAGGGGGTTACAAGGAGCGGGCCATGAGTGTGAGAGTACCACGGGCGTCAACTGAGGTGCTAAAGCAAAGGGGGTGAGGGCAGTTTGCCTCCCTGAGTACTTGGGCGTCTATATCCAGCGCTGTTGCAGCTATCCTGAGCGTATCGGCATGGGGTAGGGGGGTCTCCGTGGGCGAAAAGAATCTTCTGTCGGCCGGTGGAAGGGGGGGTGGCCCTCTAACTGAGGGGACCGTGTCCCTTGACGCTGCGACTTGGGCAGCAGAGGTGGAGGTCTGACCCTCTCCCTTCGTCCATTTTGACTTCCTTCCCCCAGCCTGCTCATGTGGGGCAGCAGCTTGGGCATAGGGGGATGGTTTGGGTTTTGCCTTGCTGAGGCCCTTGTTGAGTGATGGTTCCATGTGGCCAGGTGTGAAGGGGTAGGCACTGTACTTCCCTTCACGGAAGGCCTGGGCTTCCCATCTGCGCGGGTATTTAACGGCGTAGGCTTTGGGATCCCCATACCACTTCTCAGTGGCGGTGTCATAGCGAGGGATGTCAGAGTCGAAGTCATCCATAGGGGTGGTTGCTGGGACCGAGGGGGGCGTGGAATTCTTCTCCGGTTGTTTGGTTTTTCTTCCCCTCTGGGGCTGTTTTGGGGCCAGGGTTGGTTTTGCGGAGAGGAAGGCCGCCACTCGTGATGAGAGGTCGGCTACAGTGGCTTGGATAGAGGCGAGGGAGGAGCCTGTGTTGGTATGGGCATGTTGTAGTGGGGAGGCAGTGGTGTCAAGCTTGCTTTCAAGGAAGCCGATTCAAGGGTGGAGGGCTGCTATTCCTTCGAGTGCAGCCATGTGTAGGGGGAGGATGGATGCTTCCCCTGCCGAGAGGCGCCTGAGATCAGCGTCCCAGAGCCGGGGGAAGACATCTCTGTTGGTGGCGAGGTTGGAAGTGGTGTGGTTGTACATGTCCCTGAGGAGTGGCAGGTTGGGGTCAAGGGGGCCTACAGAGGAAGACCTTGAGACGTTCTGTGGGGGGGAAGAGTGTATTGGGGCAGCTGGTGCCAGTTGGGGTGCATTGGAGACTTGAGCGGAGCTCTCAGCGTAGGGGTGGGCACAGCCTGAGGTACAGGACTCTGGGCGTGAGGCCCTTCTAGGATTGTGAGCCATAGCCAAAGCTGTGAGTCAAGTGAGGGGTAGGGTCGCTTATAGTGTGAAGCCTAAGCGAGAGGCCAAAACTGGTGTGTCGAACCGGTTGCCGACCTAAAACCTGGAGTTTAGGGATGACCAAAAGCGGTAATTGTTCAAGCGAGAGGTGAATAGAGGGCGCGGAGCCTGGGAAGCTAGGATTAATCTCTTTTTTTCTTTTTTTCTTTTACTTTTTTCTCTTTTTTTTTTTGAATCCGTTTTTATTTAGTATTAAGGAACCAGGTCACGTCAGCGCAAGCTATGTAGACCTGAACCTCCACCCCTGCCCCCGCTCACAAAGGCGGAAGAAAAACCGTCTAACTACGAGGGCAGTCGGTGTGAAAAACTCCGCCTAACCACAACCGCTACAGTATACACGAACACAAAACCTCCACAGATGCACGACATAAGAGAAATCCCAAACCCCAACAGTGAACCTACCAAAACACCAGAAAGAAACCTCAAACTAATGAAAACCTATAAACCGAACCCGAAGGAACACCATGTGACCTAAGCTAGTCAGATATACTGAGGTCGCTATCATAGAACCGGCCCCGAGCACTGAGCGCGCGAATGTACCCTACGTCTGATAGACTTGGCAACAGGGGCAAGGGAAACAAAGGCAAGAGGGATCCCAACCGAAGCCGAAGGAAGGCATGTGGCAGGGCCCGAGAAGCCCACAGGTCCGCCGGAAAACCAGACCGGGAGCGGGGGCCAGCAGAAAGAGTACTGGCAAGGATGAGGTGGTAGTAGGGTACCAGCTGGTGGGGATGGTACTGGTCCAAGACCAGCAGAAAGTGTAGACGGCAGTAAGGTGCCAGCTAAGGTGGGGGGGTGGCAGTAGGGTGCCAGCCTATGGGAGCAGTAGGGTGCCAGCCAATCACACCGAGAAAGTATGGAGGAGGGATAGACCCAGTTGCTAAAACAACTGTGGAAATCATGTTCGTGTCTTGCTAGGCGGCCTCCAGCAAGCGCTAAACAAAGGCAGCAGTTTTACCACATCTCTCATGTAGTCCCTTCGTCTACGAGAGATAGTGTCACTATAGTGGATGGAATACCACCTGATGAAGCGATGAGGAGGGAAGGAGGGTGGCGAAATCGACCGTAGCCTGTTGAGGAGACCTGACACAACTCCTCCAGTTTCTTTAGGAGGAGGGATACAGGAATCCATCGCAATAGCGTACTGCAAAGCGTAGTTCGAGCCGTCTGTCGTGATGAAACGAGGGAATCCCGACCGTGCTGAAGCTAAGCGAGGCCTAGCAAAAGCGGGGTAAGGGAGGTACCCAGCATCGTGAGATGCTGGAAGAAGAGGATGGAGTATCCCGCGAGGGTAAACCTCAAAGGGAGAGGGCAGTAGGGATGGACTCGAAGTCCCAAAGGATGAATGGTAATAGCCTACACCCCCCCCAAGGGGAGGGAGCAGACCGAAAAGTGGTGATAGTTTAGTTTGGTGTTGAGTTTATCCCAAATAGGAAATAAATTTCAATCACCGGAGGTGTAGCGGAGATGGAGGATGAGAGGCTAGGATTACTTTTTCTTTTTTTAAATCATATATTACTTGGTTAGGGTAAAAGAACGTGCATGCAGCGTAAGCTATGGCAAAAAGAAAACCCTTAATTTCAAACATCCCTCCCCCCGCCAGGTAAAAGCCGTCCGTCCCAAGCCCCTCTGGTATGCAGCCAACCGCACATCTCGGCCCCAGGCAGGCCCATCCCTGCGTCGCAAGCGAATTTGGAGAATAAGAGCAGCCTAACTAGAGACAAGCAGGAAACATCAGGAAAAACCCGCAGGGAAATATCGGCCCGAAGGCACAAAAGAAAAACCAATTAATATCCCCAATGCACCCCCTACAGGGATGACTAGCAATTGATGAAAGTCGGGGCGCTAACGCCTCACCCGGTATGGGCTCACAAGGAGGTATGGAGGTAGGTGGCGGCCATGTCACCTAGAGGAAGAGCTGTTGGGCAGAAGCGGAAGCGCCACACTCAAGCCCTGACGAGACGTAGCAG
This sequence comes from Tuber brumale, assembly GCA_014065205.1. NCBI lineage: Eukaryota > Fungi > Ascomycota > Pezizomycetes > Pezizales > Tuberaceae > Tuber > Tuber brumale. Next base: position 143,312 of record JACCEG010000029.1, on the reverse strand, counting down.
TAAGGTGCCGGCTGTGGTTGGATTGTTGCCGGAAAGACTCCCGCAGAATGGGGGTAGCAGTAGGGTGCCAGCCAGGGTAGCAGTAAGATGCCAGCTTGGGTGGGGGTGCGGGTGCAAAGCCCGCGAAGAGTGAAGACGGCAGTAAGATGTAAGCTGTCTGGTAGCAGTAGGGTGCCAGCCAAGGTGTGGTGTAGCAGTAGGGTGCCAGCCGATCGCAACCTTGGTGAGTGTTGGAGGAAGGCATTTGTTCCTAAGCGACAAAAAGGCTGTCGGTATCGTGTTCGTGTCCTTCTAGGCGGCCTCCAGCAGGCTCCAAACAAAGCCAGCTGTTTTGCCACATCTCTCATATAGTCCCTTGTTCTCAGAGAGATAGTGTCACTATAGTGGATGGGATACCACCAGCTGAAGCGATGAGTGAGGAAGGAGGGTGGCGAAATCGACCATAGCCTGTTTAGGAAACCTGACACAACTCCTCCAGTTTCTTTAGGAGAAAGGATACAGGAATCCATCGTAATCGCGTACCGCAAACCGTAGTCCCAGCCGTCTGCCAAGATGAAGAAAGGGTTGTAGCCGACTGTGCTGATGCTAAGCGACGCTAGAGCAAAAGCGGGGTAGAGAGGTTTCTGGACATCGTGAGATGCCAGAGGGGAGGATAGAGTATCCCAGGGGGGTAGACCCACAGGGAATGGGATGGGGAGGCAAGCTCCGAGTCTGAAAGGGTGGATGGAGATAGCCTACACCCCCCCCAAGGGGAGGGTGCAGACCGAAAAGTGGTGATAGTTTGGTGTGGTGTTGAGTTTATCACAACAAGAAAATGAATTTCAATCACAGGAAGTGTAGCGGAGACCAAGGATGGAGAAGCTAGAATTATTATTATTATTATTATATCTCATTATGCTTATGCAGCCGCGCAGGCTTTGAAACTAACTAATATACAATAGTTCTTACACCACGCAAGGTTGCCAGTCTGATATCCCATCTCAGATAGAAAGTTGGCAACGTTCATTTGTGTCAGCGCATAAGCGATAATAACAAGAGGAAATACCTCCAGCTGCTAGATGCCTAACAAATATAGGAAAACAAACTTAATAACCCTAGACAGCCCTGTTCCTTCTCTCAGTTGCTAATTGGTGTTCCTTGAAGTATATGGGACATCGCGTAGAATTGGCCTGGTGATAGTCACCACAGTTGGCGTATTAGACAAATGCGTGTGGCGGTCTGCTGGGTGTTCCATGGAGCGGATGCTGCAATGTTGGGTGCCGGTACACTGAAAAGGGTGGTGGCCACAGGCCAGGCATTTGATGCAGTGGGTGTCGGGGCCAAAGAACAAATAGCGTTGCACTTTGATCTTCGCCTTAAGTAGAGGGAGGCCTCTGCTGGGGGCTTTGTCTACGCAGTCTTTGCCAGCAATAGTGATGACCATAGCTGATGCTTCTTTTTCTTGACATTGGGCTAGGGTAGTGAGCCATCTAGCGGGGCGTGGCAGGTGGATGCCTGGATGGAACTCTACAATCTCAAACTGAATAGTGGAAAAGGTAGAGGAAGTGGGGACGCCTTAGTGGATGACCTTGTCCCAGATTTCATCTTTTCTGAGGCAAATTGCTGCTGGGATGGTGGCTCTGATTGCTTCCTTAATGGCAGAATGATGTGCCTTCAAGACAGAGGTGGCAGGTGGGTTATCCTTGGTGACGAGGAGGACATGGTGGTTGGGGGTGAATTCAATTCTTGCAATAAGAGGTTTCTTGATCGCATTGTTGATTGCATCATAAATGGTGAGGGGGTTGGTGGCATCAGGTAGGATGGAGCCATCTCTTTCAATGACAATGGTGCGGTCGTATTTGGTCAAAACAGCTGCAGTGGATGTTTTGGCTGGTGGAATGGTAGAGGATTTATCTACGACTGCTCTGGAAGCTCTGTGGGCCCAGGTTTGTTGTTGTGCAGGTGCGGGCAATGTGGTTTCATGTGGTGGGAGGGGTGGTTAGTGGTGGAGCTGATATTGCAGGCATTCAACCTGCACGGCGAGGTGTTCAACTTGGTCTTGTAGTGTTTGGATATCTGTAATATGGCAGTTTTGAACTACCACGCGGTGTTCCTGCAGGGCCCCGAAGGCTGCTTCAAGGTGTTTGGTGCGAATTGTAACGCCAAGGTTGGTGTTGGAGATGTGCTTAGCCAAATACCTTGTTGCGAATGTAGGAATGGAAGGATATTCTTCTGTAGAGGTGGTAGAGGCAGAAGCTGGCACTGTTTGAACTAGAGAGCCTCAGTCTTCCTCCATGTGTGTGTCATCAGGCAAGGCTGGATTGGGAGGTGTGATGGGTGGGTTGAAGGGTATTGCATAAGGGTGTGCACCACCTCTTCCTCAGCTTCTACGTCTATTAGATGTCAGAGGGTTGGGAAATCGGACTCACTTGATAAAGGTAATAAAACACAAATGAGCCAGGACGATTTGTGGTTGAAAAGTCTGGAAAGTGACGGGATGAAGTGGCGAGAAATGGGTGTCAACCAATGAAGTGAAACCTCAGCATGAAATTTGGTCTGGCTTTTTCATTTGCTGTGCTTGTAATGACAACGGAGTCTATACAAGTCAGGAGGATATGTGGTGAGAGAGTATTGGATTTCAGGCAGGAAGTTTACTTCAAAAAGGTTTTCGAGATATTTAGGATGTTGGAATGCAATTCAGTACCTAGACTAATGGAGTATCACGTGTGATTTCGACAGACTATGGAAGATAAAGACGTGTGCAACAAAGCTCGTTATCAGGAAGAGGTTGGGAGCACCATCTATCCGTCAATTGCAAGCTGACCTGATCAAGCATTTGTCACCGGTTACCTCGCTAGGTTTGCTGCTAGTCCTAATATGCCATGCTGGACAGCAATGTGCCGCGTTTCCGGCTACATTCAGGGAGCCAAGGGGTGGGTATTGTGACTTGGTGGATAAATGAAAAAAAGTGAATTAAAGACTTATGCAGATACAGATTTTGCAGGAGAGAATTGTACAATGAAATCTACCTCTGGAATCATTGTGCAAGATTGTGGGGAATCTAGTACTTTTTGGAAATCTATCAAGCAGGGGACCCCAGCGAAATCAACTGCTGAAGCAGAGTTTATGGCAACAGCAATGGCAGTAGAGGAGGCACTGTAGTATCAGCATGTCTGGATTGAATTTGGGGAAAACATGAGGTGTAAAAAGGATAACAAGTGAGAGGAGAGGCAATTAAAGGTTTTCAAAGACAATCAGGATTGTGTTCAAAATTTCGAAAGTTGACAGTATAAACCAGGAACCCGACATGTAGAAGTAAGATATTACTGGTTAAGGGATATGGTAGAAAGTGGCGAGGTCAATGTGGAACACATCGGAGCACAAGTTATTGTTGCAGATGGTCTTACAAAAGGACTTAATGTAACTAAACAATGGAAGTTTATTGATAGGTTGGGAATGAAGAAAGTACCATATCAGGGGCTTTGATGGAATCAGAAAGATATGATTCTAGGATACTAGGTTAATATAGATAGTATGTACCATTGTTCTGGAAGGATAGGGCAGGAAGGAAACAGGCAGTCACATGTGACTTTAGAGTTAGCATAGATCAAGGTACACATGGTATCGGGAAACTGTATATAAGGAGACCACTCCCCACCATTGTAGTAGGTGTATGATCCATCAACAAATCTATGAGAATTCTTTCCAGACAAAATTCAACTTCTTATTATTTCTGATTTTACTTTTTTTTTTTTAAATCTTGTTTTATTTAGTATTAAGAAACAAGGTCACGTCAGCGCAAGCTATGTAGACCTAAACCTCCACCCCTGCCCCGGCTCAGAAAGACTGAAGAAAAACCGTCTAACTACAAGGCCAGTCGGTGTAAAAAACTCCCCGCAACCACAACCGCTACAGTATACACGAACCAAAAACCTCCACAGATGCGCGACATAGAGGAAGTCCCAAACCCCAACAGTGAACGAACCAAAACAACAGAAAGAAACCCCAAACAAATGAAAACCCATAAACCATCCAGCCTAGGTCACCCGCGCTCAGGCAAGGATCTTCCATCACAGAACCGGACCCGAGCACTAAATAGGATAGATGTACCCGGGGCAACGTGGGTAAGGAAAACCAAAGTAGGGAGAAACCCAACCGAAGCAAGAGGACGGTGTGTGGTAGGACCAAGGAACCGCGCGAGGTCCGCCGGAAAACCGGACCCGGTGGGGAGGCCAGCAGCCAAAGTGCTGGCCAGGAAGAAGTGGTAGTAAGGTACCAGCTGGGGGGGGTGGTACTGGTCCGAGACCAGCAGGAAGTGTAGAGGGCAGTAAGGTGCCAGCTAAGATGGGGGGGTAGCAGTAGGGTGCCAGCCTGTGGTAGCAGTAGGGTGCCAGCCGATTGCACCGAGGAAGTGTAGAGGAGGAGAAGACCCAAGTGGCAAACCAATTATCGGAATCGTGTTCGTGTCTAGCTAGGCGGTCCCCAGCAAGCCCCAAACAAAGCCAGCAGTTTTACCACGTCTCTCATGTAGTCCCTTGTTCTACGAAAGATAGTGTCACTGTAGTGGATGGGATACCACCTGCTGAAGCAATGAGTGAGGAAAGAGAATGGCGAAATCGACTGCGGCCTGTTGAGGAGACCAGACGCAACTCCACGGTTTCTTTAGGGGAGAGATACAGGAATCCATCGTAATCGCGTACCATAAAGCGTAATCCCAGCCGCCTGTTGTGATGAAAAGAGGGAAACCTGACCGTGCTAATGCTATGCGAGGCCTAGCAAAAGCGGGGTAAGGGAGGTACCCAGCATCGTGAGATGCTGGAAGAAGAGGATGGGGTATCCCTAGAGGATAAACCTCAAAGGGAGAGGGCAGTAGGGATGGACTCGAAGTCCAGAAGGATGGATAGTGATAGCCTACACCCCCCCCAAGGGGAGGGTGGAGACCGAAAAGTGGTCATAGTTTGGTAGGGTGTTGAGTTTATCTCAATTAGGAAATAAATTTCAATCACCGGAGGTGTAGCGGAGACGGAGGATGTAGCGGAGACGGTGGATGTCAACTTCTTATTATTATTAATATTATTATATCTCATTACGCTTATGGAGCCGCAGTGGCTATGAAGCTAACTAACATACAAAAAATACACCACGCAAGGGTGCCGGTCAGATATCCCGTCTCATATTGAAAGGTAGCAACGTTCGATTGGGCCAGCTCATGAGCCATAATGACAAAAGGAAATCCTCCAAGCCGCCAGATGCCTAACAAATATAGGGAACAAAAGTAAAATCCCTAAACAGCCCTATTCCTTCTCTCAGGTGCCGCTTGGTGTACTTTGAGGTATGTGGGACATTCCTTAGAATGAGCCTGGTGAGAGTCGCCACAGTGGACGCATTTGATGGTGGTATGCAAACATGCTTTACCCTTGGTAGGACAACCTGATCTGCCGCAAGTGTGGAGGTGTGCTGGGTGTTCCATGGAGCAGATGCTGCATTGTTGGGTGCCAGTACACTGAGAAGGGTGGTGGCCAAAGGCCAGGCATTTGGTGCATTGGGTGTCAGGACCAAAGGACAAGTAGCGTTGCACTTTGAACTGCTTCCCAAGGAGTGAGAGGCCTCTGCTGAGGGCTTTATCTGTGGAGTCTTTGCCTGCAATAGTGAGGACCATAGCTGATGCTGCTTTATCCTGACGTTGGGCTGGGGTGGTGAGCCATCTAGGAGGGCGTGGGAGGTGGGTGCCTGGGTTGAATTCTTCAATCTCAGATTGAATAGTGGAGAAGGTGGAGGATGTGGGGACGCCATGGAGGATGACCTAGTGCCAGATTTCGTCTTTTCTGAGGCCAATGGCTGCAGGGATAGTGGCTCTAGTTGCTTCCTCAATGGCAGAACAATGCACTTTGAGGACAGAGGTGGCAGTTGTGTTATCCTTGGTGAGGTGGAGGACATGGTGGTTGGTGGTGAATTCGATTCTTGCAATAAGAGGTTTCTTGATTGCATGGTTGATTGCATCGCGAATGGTGAGGGGGTTGGTGGTATCAGGTAGGATGGAGCCATCTCTTTCCATGACAATGGTACGGTCGCGTTTGGTCAAAACAGCTGGGGTTGAAGTTTTGACTGGTGGAATGGTAGAGGATTTGACTGGGACTGCTCTGGTAGCTCTTTGGGTCCAGGTTTGTTGTTGTAGGGGGGCGGGCAAGGTGGTTTGTTGTGGTGAGGGGGGTTGTTGGTGGTGGAGTTGGTACTGCAGGTGTTCAACCTGAGAGGTGAGGTGCGCAACTTGGCCTTGAAGTGTTTNGAGTTGGTACTGCAGGTGTTCAACCTGAGAGGTGAGGTGCGCAACTTGGCCTTGAAGTGTTTGGATGTCTGTAACATGGCGGTTTTGAATCACCACGAGGTGTTTCTGCAGGGCCTGGAAGCCATCTTCAAGGTGTTAAGTGCGAAGTGAAATGCCGAGGTTGGTGTTGGACATGCCTTCAGCCAAAGGCCTTGGTGAAAACATGGGACAGAAGGGTACTCTTCTGTAGAGGTGGTAGAGGCAGGAGCAGGCACAGTCTGGACTGGAGAGCCTGGTTCTTCCTCCATGCTTGTGTCCTCAGGCGAGGCTGGGTTGGTAGGTGGGATGGGTGGGTTGAAGGGGGCTGCAAAGGGGTTTGCACCACCCCTCCCTCTGCCCCTACGTCTATTAGACATCAGAGGGTTAGGAAATGAAACTCAGTTGATAAAGGTGATAAAACACAAATGAGAGGGGATGATTTTTGGTTGAAAAGTCTTTAAAGTGAAAGGGTGAAGCGGTGAGGAATGGTTGTCAACCAATGAGGTGGAAGCTCGGCAAGAAATTTGGTGTGGTTTTTTCTTTCGCTGTGGTTGTAACGGCAACGGAGTCCAATTCAACTTCTTAGTACTATCACGGATGTGTGCCAGACTCTATAGCCGCTACAACCACTGCGAAAGAAAAAACCACACGAAACATTTTGCCAAGCATCCACCCCGTTGGTCAACAACCAATTCTCACCACTTCCCCATCCACTTTATAGACTTTTCACAGACAAATCAACCTTTATTGTTTGTTTTCATTCTCCTTTATCAACTCAGTCGCGCTTTCCATCACCTTTGATGTCTTCCAAATGCAAAGGCATAGGTAAGGGGGCTACAAAGCCTCTTGCACCCCCTTTTCACCTGACCTCTTCCCAGAACCCAGCCTTCCCTTAGGGAGCTCAGATGGCTGAGGATACCCCATCACCTGTCCACACAGTTGGCACTGCTATTCACTTCCCAGAAGAGGAGGATACAGCATCTGATTCCATCACCACCCATGTCATCCAACTCAGAAATGATCTCAATACCATGATAGCCAGATACAAGGTTATGTAAGTTACCAATCCTGTCTGGCAGAAACACCTTCGTGTTATCCAGGATCGCCACATCTAAGATACTGAAGAGTTGAAAGCTATGGTTACCAATCTCACCAACCAAGTTGCGCATCTTCAGTCCCAACTGCGGAAGCAACCACCATCCACCACCCACCAATCCACCCTACCACCACCTCCTACCACGCAAACCTGGGCCCAAAAGGCTTCCAATGCTCTCCCAGTCATGCCTGCAACACCCTCACCAAAGAAAACCAGCCCCTCGTCTCTCCTCACAAAATACGAGCATACGATTGTTGGTGAAAGAGACGGAACCACATTACAAGAAGACACCAACTGCCTTGTCATAGGCGATGCTATTAACTCAGCCATCAAGAAACAACTGGTATCCAACCTTCAGTTCACCCCCAACTACAATGTCCTCCTTATTACAAAAGACAATACACCTGCCACCACTATACTTAAAAACCACAGCTTTGCTATTGAGGAGGCTATCAGAGCCACCGTACCTGCTGCTAATGGCCTCAGAAAGGATGAGGTCTGGTAAAAAGTCATCATCCATGGCATCTCACTACTGTCACCTTCCCAACCATCCAGGCTGAGATTGAAACCTTCAACCAAGACACCCACCTTCCCTGCCCTCCCAGGTAGCGCACCACTAAAGCCCAACATTAGAACAGGACAGCATCAGCCATGGTTCTCACCATTGCCGGCAAAGACTCTACAGAAAATGCCCTCAGCCGAGGCCTCTCACTCATTGGCAAGAAACTTAAAGTCCAACCTTATCTTTCCTTTGGTCTTGACACCCAATGCTCCAGATGCCTTGAATTCAGTCACCACCCTTTTCAATGTACCCAAACCCTCCACTGTGCCATCTGTTCTCCGGAACACCCAGCTCACCTCCACACTTGCAGCAGATCAGACTGCCCCACCAAAGGCAAGCTATTATTATTATTATTATTATATCTCATTATGCTTATGAAGCCGCAGCGGCTATGAAGCTAACTAATATACACAAATTACACCACGCAAGGGGGCGAGTCAGATATCCCGTCTCATAGAGGAAGGTAGCAACATTCGGGTGGGCCAGCTCATGAGCCATAATGACAAAAAAAAAAGAGGAATTCTCCCAGCCGCCCGATGCCTAACAAATATAGGAAACAAAAGTACTGTCCCTAAACAGCCCTGTTCCTTCTCTCAGTTGCCGCTTGGTGTGCCTTAAGGTATGTGGGACATTCCTTAGAATTAGCCTAGTGGGAGTCGCCACAGTTGACGCATTTGATGGTGGTGTGCAAACATGCTTTGCTCTTGGTAGGGCAATCTGATCTGCCGCAGGTGTGGAGGTGTGCTGGATGTTCCATGGAGCAGATGTTGCAATGCTGGGTACCGGTACACTGAGAGGGGTGGTGGCCAAAGGCCAGGCATTTGGTGCATTGGGTGTCAGGCCCAAAGGACAAGTAGCGTTGCACTTTGAACTTCTTCCCAAGTAGTGAGAGGCCTCAGCTGAGGGCTTTGTCTGTGGAGTCTTTGCCGGCAATAGTAAGGACTATAGCTGATGCTTCTTTGTCCGGATGTTGGGCTGGGGTGGTGAGCCATCTAGGAGCGCGTGGGAGGTGGGTGCCTGGGTTGAACTCTTCAATTTCAGACTGAATGGTGGAGAAGGTGGAGGAAGTGGGGACGCTGTGGAGGATGACCTTGTGCCAGATTTCGTCTTTTCTAAGGCCAATGGCTGCTGGGATGGGGGCTCTGATTGCTTCCTCAATGGCAGAGTGATGCGCTTTGAGGACAGAGGTGGCAGGTGTGTTATCCTTGGTAAGGAGGTGGACATGGTGGTTGGTGGTGAATTCGATTGTTGCAATAAGAGGTTTCTTTATTGCATTGTTGATTGCATCGCGGATGGTGAGGGGGTTGGTGGTATCGGGTAGGATGGAGCCATCTCTTTCAATGACAATGGTACGGTCGCGTTTAGTCAAAACAGCTGTGGTGGAGGTTTTGGCTGGTGGAGTAGTAGAGGGTTTGGCAGGGACTGCTCTGGCAGCCTTTTGGGCCCATGTTTGTTGTGGTAGAGAAGTGTGCAAGGTAGTTTGTTGTTGTGGTGGGGGTTGTTCGTGGAGAAGCTGGTACTGCAGGTGTTCAACTTGGGAGGCGAGGTGCGCAACTTGATCTTGAAGTGTTTGGACATCTGTAATATAGCGTTCTTGAATCACCATGAGGTGTTTCTACAAGCCTGGAAGCCTTCTTCAAGATGTTCAGTGCGAAGTCAAATGCCAAGTTTGGTGTTGGAGATGCCTTCAGCCAAAGGGCTTCGTGAAAATGTAGGGATAGCAGGGTATTCTTCTGTAGAGGTGGTAGAGGCGGGACCAGGCACAGTCTGGACTGGAGAGCCTGGGTCTTCTTCCATGCGTGTGTCCTCAGGCGATGCTGGGTTGGCAGGTGGGATTGGTGGGTTGAAGGGGGCTGCAAAGGGTTTTGCACCACCCCTCCCTTTGCCCCTACGTCTATTAGACATCAGACGGTTGGGAAATAGGACTCAGTTGATAAAGGTGATAAAGCACAAATGAGGGGGGATGATTTGTGATTGAAAAGTCTTTAAAGTGAAGGGGTGAAGCGGTGAGGAATGGTTGTCAACCAATGAGGTGAAAGCTTGGCAAGAAATTTGGTGTGGTTTTTTCTTTCGCTCTGGCTGTAATGGCAACGGAGTCCAATGGCAAGCCATGCCTTTATACTATTATCCTTTGCCTCAACTGTAGCAACAACCACCAGGCCAACTCCAAGGAGTGCCCCACTTACCTTCATGCACACCAAGCAGCAACTGAGATGAGGAACAGGGCAGCTTAAGTTTCAATCACTTGTATTTCCTTTATTTGTTAGGCTTCAGGCGGCTTGGGGGATTTCCTTACTTGTTGTTGTTTGCACTTTTGCTGCGGGTGCCCCCTTAAAAGTAGGCACCAACATTTAGGAGACTGGATATCTGGACAGGCATGTTTGTTGCCTTGATAAGTGGTATGTTAGTGCTGCTTCATATCCTCTGGCTCCATACGTGAGACAATAATATATAATAATAAATAATAATAATAAGAATGTCTTCCCTGTCAAATAAAGTAATGCAATGGGTTACTAACTGCTTCACCACAACTCCCACAACCATCCTAGCAATAGCAGCCTGCCTCGTACTACGCGACTTATTGATTCCTCACCGCAGAAGAATATCGGCACTCCGACTAGCCTACTTCTCCCCTGTCTCCAACCCGGTGACAGCCTGGCTCCCCTCCGATTTCTCCTCCTAGATTTCCCACTCTGACATATCTGAACAGTGGCAGATCCTGCAAGAATAGCAGTAGCACTACAATCTCCTTGGGTGGGGCTAATATGCAGCCGACCGACCCATGAGAAGGCACCTACTGCTTGACTCAGTGGCATACCTTTTACTGCCAATACTACAACAGATTAAATCCTTCCCCCCCTCTTACCTTGCTCTAGAACCAGGACTATCTCGTATACCTCCCCTACCAATCGAATATAGGTTCCTCAATGCCTCCCTGTCAGTGAGGCTTCTTCCTGACTGGCTGCACCAAGCCCCGTCTCCCCTATACTACCCGTAAAAGCCTACGCTGAGACCACATGCCTTCATGGGACTTGATCGCTTCACAGTAGGCAGAATACACCCAGGACATGCTTGAAAAAGCTACCTAACTGCTCATCATTCCAGGGACAACCCCCAAACCTCCTCCCTTTGTAATATTTGCTAGGAGGGGGATGCAAGGGTTATCCACGCAATCTCTTACTGCTCAGCTAAAGCCAATAAGAGGTTGCTATAACTCCCGGGAGTTACTGACATTGCCCTGCCTCACCTATCTGGACCTCATTGCCTACCATCATTGGCCTCGCTAACTTCATCCGCACCACCTGTACCGGGTTTCCTTCTTCCATGCCCCCAATTCAACGACTTTCCCCCTTAGATGTGGGATCATCCTCTTCTTCTGCTCTGCTTTGATTTGCAAGGTTTTTTTTTTGATGAATTCTGCTTGGTACTTGTGCGGAGAGAATTTGTGGTTTCTTTACTGGCACGAGAGGTCACCATTTGGAGTGCTGGTGACGGATTTGTGAGAAGCTTTAAGATTTGAACCGATGGTTTGCTTTTGTTTGTCTGTTTGGAATTAAGTTTTTCTTTTTACCATCGCTTACACTGCATGCCCATTCTTGTACCTTTTTTTTTGTTTCTTTTTTTTTTATATCATTTGCTGTTTGATTCAATAGGTACCAACGCGCGCATACATCTCGCGATATGGCGTAGTAGAAAAACCTCTGTGCCTCCCCGCTCCTAGGAAAAACCATCACCCCAAGTCCCTCTAGTATGGAACCAACTGCACATCTCACCCCCTGAGTAGCCCATCCCCACCTCACTAGCGAACCCAAAGAATGAGGGAAGCCACCCAAGAGAAAAGCAGGAAGCTCAGAGAAACCTATGATATAAACTACTGACGAAAAAAGCAGAAAAAAAGTAAAACATAGCAAAGTCCCAGTAGGTACCTATGACAGGTGGACGCCGCACGCACGAGCACGACTTGTAGCTACCACAGAGGGAGGCTGGCGAAATGCCCATTCAACTGTGGGCCGTCAATATGAAGGAAGCAGAGCAATACTATCATAGAGCCATCAGAACAGCAGCAGGGACCTGGGTGTCCCATAAAAACGTATAGGGGCAGTAAGATGCCAGCTGGCGAGCAGTTGATTAGGATGCAAGCTAGAGCTGGTATAGAAGGTAGTAGGGTACCAGCCCGGGAATAGTACAGAAGCCCAAGCATGATACAAGGGCAGGGAGAGACGACAGATGCCGCCCACATGGTGGAGGAGTAGCAGCAGTAGGGTGCAAGCCGATCCTGGGAGGAACGTAGAGTAGGAGGGGGGACCAACATGCCAGAGCTATCGGTAAACGTGTTCCTGTCCTACTAGGAGGTCTCCTGATCCAACCCAGAAGAGGCCGTGGCCCAACTATCGGAGTGGGGGAGAGTGGTGAAATCAACGGTAGCCTGTTGAGGAACCAGCTAGACACTGCCTGGGGAGCACTAGAAGGAACCAGCGTGATCGCGTACCTCAGACTGTATTCCCAGCCATCTCTGCTAAGAGGAAATGAGGCATCCCGGCCGTAGCTGATGTCAAGCGAATGGCTGGGCAAAAGGGGGGTAAGGTGAAGAGGCGACATCGTGAGATGCCACAGAGAAGAGTAGAGACTCCAAGGGGTAGACACAAGGAGGGAAAGCAGTCCAGATGATGCCGGGAGACAAAGAGAGATAGGAGTAGATGGCCTGCACCCTCCAGGACGCGGGGTGCAGGTGGGGAAAAGTGGTGATAGTTCTGCGGTGTTGAGTGGTTCCCGATTAGGAAACAAATTTCAATCACCGGAGGTGTAGAGGAGATGGAGGATAGCCCGTTCTTGTACCTAACCAGTAATATATGAAGTAAAGAAAAAAGAAGTAAAAAAGCGAGAAAATAATCAAGGACCATGTTAGGGAGGAAGAGGTATTTTTGATCATTGATAATGCTAAGACTCACTTGCCTTTCAGAAGATGGCTCAGCAGGAATAGAATTTCTCAAAAGGAAATTTCTCCTTATTCACCAGTGTCACGAATGTGGCTTAGCGAGGAAAAGGGTTTCACATGACGCATAGTTATGAGTGATAGGGATGTCATGTTTCGTACATGACCTCATTTAGAAGTGGGGTTTCTTTTGTTCTGATGGGCGTGGGTGGCGTTTCTTTGCAGTCTTTACCGTTTGTGTATACTACAAGTTGCGGGACGGGGGAGTTTTTTCGACTGTGGGGGGTTTGGGCGTGGGGGTTTCATGTTCCGGAGGTTTCGGTCCTCTCTGCCAGTGTGCCTTTCTGTTCACGTTCCTTGACAGTTTTTCTTCTGGCTGTTTCGGGCTGGCATAGGGGGGGAGGTTTTTGTGTCTGCCATAGCTAGCGCTGCATGCGGACGGTGTACCTTAAACACAGAATAAAATTGATGATCAAAAAAAAAAGAGAAGATAAAAAAAAAGATAAAAAGAAGAAGAAAAAAAGGCTGCGGCGTAGATAGGCCATCCTCCGTCTCCTCTGTTTTCCTCATGCTTGAAATCAACCCTCAACGCTTGGAGTTCACGAAGCATCCATCCCCCCTCTCCTCCCACGATGGCTTCGGCCTAGGAGTGGCGGCCATTTCCATCCTTCCCTCACTGCCCTGTTTCGCATTTCTACATGTCAGGGCTTTCCTTCCGCCGGGTGCCGGTACGCTTTTCGCGGTGCCCCTTCTCGCCCCTCTCCTTGCTTAGTGAGGTCCCTCCATATGGTCGGCGGCCATTCGCTTCCCATGCTTCAGATGGCTGGGAATACGGTTTGCGGTACGTGCGGACTCGTAATCAGGCCCACAGGTCGATCTCGCTCCTGCCTACAGTCGGCTTAAGCGGTAGTATCCCATTGACTAAGTGATACTATCTCTCAGAGACCAAGGGACTACATGCGAGACGCGGTAAAACGCTTGCCTTCTGCCACTGGGGACTGCCTAGTCAGACACGAACATGATTACTGAGAGTTGACACTGTCGTGTTTGGTTTCCGCCCTATTCTGTCGGTTGGATCGGCTTGCACCGTAATGGTACACCCTCCCTCAGCTTGAACCCTACTGCTCCACTCTCTCCTGCCTCCCCCCCACAGCCGGCCCATTTTCTCGGTTGTGTCGCGTCCCGGTATAACTTCTACGGTTTTCTGCTGCTAGCACATATATCTGGCACATGTTGTTGTGAGATCTCCGGGGCTTGTTTTTCCTTTGTTTCTTCCGAGATGTTGCGGGCGGTTACCTTCTTGGGCTTTCCTGCTTTCTTCTGAGTTAGCCTTCTCCTTTTCTCTGAGTGCGCTTGCGAGGTAGGCATGGGTTTTTCTTTGAGGCAAGATGTGCTGTTAGGCCCATGCCACACGGTCCTGGAGATATTGTCGGGCCAGGCGGAAGGAGGAATGGGGATTGTTTATACCATAGCTAGCGCTGCACGCAAGTTCTTGTACCCTAAATAACAACGAATACAGGTTGATAAAAAAAAAGACTAAAAAAGGCCGAGTAGATAGGCTTCTTCACGCTTTGTTCTAAGTTATTTCCTTACTTATTACTTCATGCTTTTATGAATTTAAAACCTTTTACACGTGTTATGAATGCCTACCTATGAGAGAAGGACTCTGTTATAAGAGTCGCGTAGAAGAAAGAGTACGATAGGCAATAGGGATTAGAAACACGAGAGTCTCTCCCACCTTATTGTAGCCACAGGCCTAAGAACTATCATCGTGAGAAACGTGAGAAGTATACTCTACCCATTGCTGAGAACTAATACCGGTTAGGGAACGGAACATCACGAAGCGTCACTTATAGCAACGCGTAGATGATACTGATACGGATTATAGCTTTCGACATCAATCCTCCGAGATACCCGTGGTAGCACACGTGCTACAAGGAACGGTTTCGCAACTCGGACAGACTCCAAGCCCGACAACACCTGAACAACTAATAATATACGCGGAGTCAAGCTCTTAAGAAGAAGATAAGAGAATATGGGGACCCGGACTGATCAGGGAAGAAGAAGCTAGTCCTGCTCCTGGACTGATACCAGAGGCAACACCAGAGCTAAGTCGTGAGCAGATGGAACAAATCTTGAGACTAGTAGGACAACATCAACCCTAGGTCAAACAACCGCAAACATATGCAAGAAACAGACACCAGCTACGAAATTGGGTGGCCGCACTGACCATTTACTTTTGTGCTATGGGTTGGCAGGAATGATAGGACGTGGAAAGAATCGCCTATGTGTCGATCCTCCTATGGGGAGATGCAAGCAAATGGCTCATACCATATACAGAGGGCAACAAGCCAACATGATGGAGGAGCTGGGCTGAGTTCAAGGAAGCAATCAAACAGCAGTTTGGAGAAGTGGATCCAAGGGGCGCGGCTAGGATCCACATAATGAACATGCAGCAAGTGTCACGACCCATGACGGAATACTGGGACAAATCTTTACTCCACCAAACGGAACTACCACTGGACGATGCAACAGCATCACAATACCTATGCGCGGGCATGTCAGAAAGACCGCAGATGCAATTTGAACATTTTGACTCCGAGACCACTACAGTTGACGAGTTGGCAGCATGGACCATCAAGAAGGAAACTGGGCTGGCAATCTTAAAGAACCTAAAAAAGGAAAAGCGCGGGAAGACAAAAGAAATTTCTACACCCTGGAACAAGGCTCAAACACGACGACCCCTCAATCTATCCAATCCGGAGTATAAAAAGCGAAGATGGCAGAACCTCTGCCTGAGATGTGGTGGAAGAGGACATCTGATCAGAGAATGCCGCAAGCAAGCAGACAACGGACAAAAAGCGATGACAGCTGCCCAAGGCAACAACTGGGTCAGACAACAGAAGAGGACTAACTGGAAGGAAATGATGATGGAGAAGGACCAAGCGGAAAAAGAAGATGGTCCCCAATAAGAGATCGTCTGGTGAACAAGAAGGGGAGGAAAACAATTGGGAAGGAAAGGACAGACAGGAACGCAAAGCAAAAGATCACGATGGCAAACCACTATACGGCATTACTGGAAGAAGAAGGAGATCACATTATGATCAAGACAATACTGTACAGTACGAAAAAGAAAGGCACTACGATACACGCAATGCTGGACTCAGTGGCAACAGAAGATTTCATCGACAATGAAATCTGCGACAAATACAATTACCCCCTAACACCAAGACAAAAGAAAAGACAGGTTTATCTAGTGGACAAAAGGCCCTGTACTATGGGACCCATATCCCATCCTGTGCATGTACCTATAGCCATAGGCAGCCCTAGGGAAGAGGCAACCTTCCAGGTAGCAAACCTGAAAAACCATGAGCTTGTCCGGGGGATGCCATGGTTACGACAACACAGCCCTACGCGCGATTGGGACAATAATAAGATTACATTCGCTAGCGAACGATGCATGACAGGATGTCTCAACAGTTCGCCAGTGGTGGATACGACACCAGAGACAGAGGAACAAGCGGAGAACCTGAAAGCACGATTTGTCCAACTCCGAGAAGAACCAGATCAGAGAATCAGATTCCAGAAGTTGCATGAGAAGGCGCGGGGACAAACCAAGGGCTCCAGACAAGCGGCAGGGTATGACCTATATGCCGACGAAGCCAAGAAGATGCCAGCAAGGGGTCAAGAATCAATATCAACCGGAATAGCGATAGGATTACCAACGGGTACTTATGGACAGATTGCCACACGCAGTGGACTGGCAGTCAATAAACGACTAAATGCGAGCGTGGGAGTCATCCATGCCGTCTATACCGGAGAAGTCAAAGTGGTTCTTGCCAACCTGGGCGATATCGACCAAGAGATTGGACAAAGAGACCGTATCACACCCTTGTTCATTGAAAAGATCAGCACAGAAGAGGTGCACGAAGTACAGGAACTTCTGGCGACCAAAGAGGAATGAAGAGCTTGGGCAGCATGGATAGCTCAAAGACCAAGAAAGAAGAACCAGCACAGATTTGGAAAATATCGGCCCGCGCATTTGGCAGATATTACATGACAGGTGACCTCACGGGGATCCTCCAATAGAATGTGCTAGAAGAAAAGCTAGAATTGGCACGGATCAATATCAGCACCGTGCTAGCGATAAGGCAAAACCAACAACGCCAAGAAACAGACTGGTACGATATATTACCATATGAATACCAGCGGTTCACGAATCTGTTCCTGGAAAAGGAAGCGTGTCAACTACCACCAGGAAGGCCGGAAGTAGACCACAAGATCCACAGCGAAAAAGACGGGAAGACGAAAACAAAGAAGAAGATTCCGTATCTGCGCCTTTACCCACTGCGGGAAAAGCAGTTAGAGGAATGACAAGCATATATTCTACAGAATATAAAAAAAGCGATGGATACGATACTCATTCACATTAGCGGGATCACCAATATTATTCGTCAAGAAGAAAGATGCAACCAATAGACTATGCTTGGACTACCGAGCACTGAACTCAGTAACGAAAAAGGACCAATACCCGCTACCAGTAATCGAAGAAGCTCTGGATCGATTAAAGGTGGCGAAATACTTCACCAAATTGGACATTAAGGATGCCTATCACAACATATGAATGAAGGAAGAAGATGAATGGAAGGCGACCTTTGCAACAAGATACAGGATGTACGAGTATTTGGTTATGCTATGTTGCCTAACCAAGGCACCTGCATCATTCCAACGATGGATCAACCTGGTACTCAACAGGTTTCTGGATATATGCTGCATTGTCTGCCTAGATGATGTAATCATATACTCAGAAAACCTGGAACAACACAGAAAGGATGTCAGCAATATCATGGACGAAATTCAGAAGTCAGGAATGAAGATCAAACCATCCAATTGCGAGTTCTACAAGACGGAGGTGGAATATTTAGGATTTATCATCAACGGAAGAGGAGTTCAAGTGGACCCAGTCAAAACAGCAGCAATATGGGACTGGATAAAACCAAGCAACAAGACCGACATCCTATGCTTTATGGGATTTTGCAACTTCTACAGAAGGTTTATTGAGGGGTGCAGCCGAATGGCAGAACCTCTGTACAACCTCACCAAGAAGGATGTCAAGTGGGAATGGGGAGAAAAGGAGCAGAAAGCCGATGAGGATATCAGAACCAAACTGACGATGGCACCAATACTGGTGCATTGCGACCCTCTAAGGGAAACAACTATCAAAACGGACGCATCGAAATACGTCTGTGCGGGAATCTTATCTCAGAAATGCGAAGACAGAAAATGGTGCCCGGTGTGCTATTGATCAAAATCAATAACACTGGCCGAATGCAACTACGATGTCGCCAACAAAGAACTATTAGCAGCAGTTCAAGCAATCAAAGAATGGACATGATACATCCAGAACAATGACCATCAAGTCAGAGTTCTAATCTACCACAAGAGCCTGGTTCCCTTCATGACCTCAAAGGAGCTCAACAACAGCCAAATCGGATGGATGCGGAGCTAGAGCAAATACAACTTCAAAATCGAATACCGAACTGGAAATGAAAGAGGAAAACCAGACGCCTTAATAAGGATATCAAGTGACAAACTACAAGACAAAGAGGTTGAAAGGATCAAGCAGAAAAATCGAGTTTTGCTTCCAAAGAATACTTCAAAGCGATGAAATCAACGGAGATCCAAGATGAGGACGACGAGGAACTGCAGAAAGCAATCGAAAGAGAAAAAGAGTTTCGAGAAATGAGGGAGAGCCTGGAGCAGGGGGACAAAGAAAGAAAAGCGGTAGCCTTAGACCTATGCGAGTGGAAAATCAACTACCTTTGGTACGACCAAAAGATATGGATACCAGAAGATGAAAAGATAAGGCCGAACCTTATCAAGAAATACCACGACAACAAACTGGCAGGACATGGAGGAACGGCTAAAACAATGAAGCTCATCACGTGGAAATATTACTGGTTGGGACAGAGGGAGTCAATCAAACAATATATCAAAAACTGCGATATATGCCAAAGGACAAAGGTGCTACGAGATGCACCATCTGGGCTGTTGAAACCCAACGAAGCACCCGGGAAACCATGGGCATCCATATCAACGGATTTCATCGCGGATTTACCTAAGGCTTAGACATATGACTTAGTCCTGGTTGTGGTTGATCGCCCGCGCCAAAATAAGCCATTTTATACCAACTCGAATAGATGTGACAGCATGGCAGTTCGCAACAACATTCATCAAAAAGATTATGCGACTACATG
This sequence comes from Tuber brumale, assembly GCA_014065205.1. NCBI lineage: Eukaryota > Fungi > Ascomycota > Pezizomycetes > Pezizales > Tuberaceae > Tuber > Tuber brumale. The sequence continues at coordinate 124,181 of JACCEG010000029.1, read as the reverse complement.
GACTACTGAAAGATGTCATCACTGATCGAAAATCCATATTCACGTCAGAAATATTGAAAGGGATAATGAAAGAACTTGTAATCAAAAGGAATCTATCTGCGGCGTTCCACCGGCGAAGAGATGGACAAACTGAACAAACAAATGCCATATTAGAACAATATCTACGAGCCTACATCAACTATCAGCAGGATAACTGGGACAAGCTATTACCAATAGCGGAGTTTGCATACAACAATGGAAATCAAGAAACGATTAAGACGACACTCTTTTATGTAAACTACGGTGTCGACCCAGAATATCAGGCCTTAGGTCATACGACCCAATGACTGATAACGGATAAACAAGATATGAGTCAACTATATGACACCTTATGAGCGGAAATGACTACAGCACAATTACAACAAAAAGAAAACTATGATCGACACCGAAATCCCGATCCACACCTTCAACAAGGCGACGATGTGTAGTTACTACCAAGAAATAGATGAACAACAAGACCATCAAAGAAATTGGACTACAAGAAAATAGGAACATTCGAGACATTGGAAAGGATAGGGAAACGAGCATATAAACACAACCTTCCCCCGTCCATGAAGATACACAACACATTCCGCATCTCGCTTTTGGAACTGTATCAAGCCAACAAGCTTCCTTCACAAACGATTACCCCTCCTCCGCCTGTCGAATTGGACGCAGGACCCAATTACGAACTTTAAGAAATAATCAACGCGCACTTAGACTACGGTAATCTTCAATGCTATGCTAAGTGGACACGTTATTCGGCCAAACACGATCAAGCGTAGTACCGAGCTACCGACTTCGCAAACACTTAAGATGCGCACATCATCTTCCACCAACGCTACCCACAGACGCCGTCAATTGAGGGTCAAGGACGCTGTGGATGACTTCAAGCTCGTGGTTAGTCACAAGGGCCCTCCTCCCGATGCAGCCAAGTGGGCTAAAGCCGAAGAAGAAGTCAGAATCAAGAAGATGGAAAAGGAGAAGACCATCGAGGCCGAATGGGCCCACGTGGTCAAAGACAATGAAAGAAACCGTGCCGTCTACCATTGGACGGCATACACCAATGACGGGTACTATGTACACCTAGAGGGAAAGCAAAGCAGCAACTTCTTCCCTGGCAAGAAGTCGGCGACAAAGCAGGCGCCGCCAACAACACCAATCCAAGCCGAATTGGCGACACCACTACAACCGCCACCCACCGGCCCCTCACACAACAAAATATCCATGCAGAACAACCTGCGCAGACACTGCCCCCACCGTCGAAGACAGCAATGGGAAGCCGAGCATGCAACCCAAGAGGTCCCAAGGACGGAACCTAGGAAGTGGGTGGATACAAATACTTTTGTGTCTAAGGAATCGCTGCGCCTAACAGTTGAGAGATTGTATCGAGCGATCGATCGCCTTTTGGAGGTAGCGAAGCGGCAGCAAGAAACAATTATCACACTGGAAATTGAAAAATTTGAAATAACTGCAAACGGTTGGCGAATGAGAAGGGGTGTGGAAGTGGTCCGAGCCTCTTACAACGAGAAGATGGAAAAGGTGGACGAAGGGTTACGGAAAAAACTCCTCAAACGGAGAGCCATTATCCATGAGGTGCCAGGATACTGCCGGGAAGCGACCAACCGCTGCAAACGCTTCAGACGGTTCATGGACTGCCTCCATGATGAGAGATTCTAAGCTCGAAGGGACTCAAGCTTAGAAAGGGAGGAGCTAATGTCACAAATCTGGCTTAGCGAGGAAAAGGGTTTCACATGACTCATAGTTATGAGTCATAGGTATGTTATGTTTCGCACATGACCTAATTTGGAGGTCATGGGTTTCACACATGTGACCACTTTGGTTATATGATTGGGTTATGAGGATATGTTATGTTTCGCACATGACCTCAACTAGAGGTCATGGGTTTCGCTCCTGTGACCACTTTGGTCATATGACTAGTGATAATGTTTTTAGTATGACTCACAGTTGTGAGTCTCATTTGGCGCTTGACTCGAGGAATTAGTCACAAGGGCGTGAAGGGCAACTATATAAGGAGGCTATTAGGGCTGAGTAGATAGGCGTCGCGATGGGATCCGCTCCCCTCATCAAGGCAGCGGTGTAAAGAAGCCAGCCTCCTATACTTCAAGGCCATAAAGAAGGCCAAGACCGATTATTGGAACAATTTCCGGAAAACAGCCACTCCCCAGACACTCTGGACTGTGAAATGCTATGCCTCCGGACGGCCTCCAGACAGGTTCCCGCAGATTCCTGGGGCTAAAAGCCCCATGGAGATAAACACAGCGCTTCTCTCCCACCTCTTCCGGGAAAAATCAGTCCTCGAGCCCGCCGACGATTATGGACGAGTGTAAGGATGTTCCTCCACGGACGCCGGAAGAAGTCTCAGTTGCCCTCAGGAATTCCTCCTCGTCCTCCACACTCGGCCTCGACCAGATCCCATACTCTGCCTGAAAGAGGGTCTAGGCGTTGAACCCAAGCATCCTTCCCTCCATCCTCGGCCCTCTTGTCCGGTATGGACACCATCCCCGCTCCCTGAAGAAGGCAAACGGGATAGTCGTTGACAAGCCTGGGACACCCTGCTACTGCACGCCTGCGTCATTCCGCATCATCGGCCTCCTCGACACCATTTCCAAGATCCTAGAAATCGTTATGGCCACCCGCCTCTCAGCCCTGGGCCGATTCTTGGGCCTCCAGTCCCCCCACCAAACTGGATCCCTTCCCGGTCTCAGTACCTTTGACGCAGCGGCAACCCTCTCTCACGAGGTTCTGCTCCCTATGCGCCCCAAGCTTAAAGTCTCAACCCTCTTCCTCGACATCAAAGGAGGATTTGACAAGGTCTCAGCCTGTAACCGGTACTGGTTAATGGTTAAAGAATTTCATGTATCAGTTGATACTGTTTGAGTTTTGAATATGTTTCAGGAAACAAGGTGTGCCTCTAGCCCAATAGTATAGGGTTTGATACTCTATATGTTTTGTGTTTGGTTTTGAGTATTGGTTTGATACTCTATATGTTTATGTTTGGTTTCGAATATCGGTTTGATACTCTATATGTTTTATGTTTGGTTTCGAGTATCGGTTTGATACGCTATATATTTTATGTTTGGTTTCGAGTATTGGTTTGATACTTTATATGTTTTATGTTTTGTTTCCGGACTACCTTTTCGGAGTCCATTATGTTATGAGAACCAGGCTCCCGGTAGCCTTGGAAGTGTATTTAAGAACTGCTATTCTTCTCGCTAGAAGGAGCAGACTTCGGCAGACAGAGTTTTCAATATACTTGGTTGAACAGTTACTCTCTTCAGTTCGCTTCAAGAATCTTTAGTTTGAGACCTACCAAACATCTCGGAGACTTCTTTGGTCGCGATACAGGAAGATGTCTATTCAACAACCTTTGCTAAAGCCTCCGGACTTTGATTCACTAGCTACCGCCTTGGTACAGAACAAAGCCCGTTAACCCTACGATTACCGCATCTCCCGAGAGGCGGTTACATTTTTTTAACTTCAACAAGTTATCAAGAAAGAAGGGGTTTCAGGACCAAGTAAGGGCCAGGCCCCTGAGAAAGATTCTCAACAGCGTACCAGGGATTCCAAAGGATGGTTCACAAAGACTCCAGCTTTGGAGCAGGCAGCCAGTGAAGCAGCCGCTAGGCAGTTAGCAAGAGACGGTGCTGAACAATTGACAGAAGAATCATCACAACAACCACTGGAACCGCCAGCCACTACCCCCAGAGGGTACCCAGAATCCCCAAGAACGCGTACAGGTACACGAGTACCTCCAGCACCACCAAGTAACGATCCAGAAAGCTCGGATAGCGATAAACGATCAGACGACATGGCTTCCGAAGCAGGACCCTCAGGGTCCCGAGCCCCAGCACCAGAAGTTCCTAGACCACTGACACCTAGGGCTAACCCAGCTGTTACAGCTAAACTCAGCATCAAAGTACCTTCGCCCAGTAAGTTTACTGGTGAAGGAGATGACCTCAAACTGGAAGCATTCGATAGATGGTATAATTCAGTACAGTTATACCTACGGATTAATGGACTACTGACTAGCGAGGCTGGAGGAGGAAACCATTGATAGCAACGGTAAGGGTGAGATGGTGTAGGTGGAAATGGTTATATTGTTCGTCCTGACCAAATCGTATCCCGAAGGTTGGAGGTGGTCTCCTTATGTACACTCTGGTTGCACCTTGTGTGCCCTTATGCCCCCTTGCCCTCTGCTGACCATGACTTCCATTTCTCTCCACCACATATTACCCTACCTTTTCCACCTACCACATTATTTTACATGAACC
>JACCEG010000029.1:89078-110129 GCA_014065205.1 Tuber brumale | reverse complement strand
GGTTTGATACTCTATATGTTTTACTGTTTGAGTTTTGAATATGTTTCAGGAAACGAGGTGTGCCTCTAGCCCGATAGTATAGGGTTTGATTCTCTATATGTTTTATGTTTGGTTTCGAGTATCGGTTTGATACTCTATATGTTTTATGTTTGGTTTCGTGTATTGGTTGGATACTTTATATGTTTTATGTTTTGTTTCAGGGCTACCTTTTCGGAGTCCATTATGTTATGAGAACAAGGCTCCCGGTAGCCTTGGAAGTGTATTTAAGAACTGCGATTCTTCTCGCTAGAAGGAGCAGACTTCGGCAGACAGAGTTTTCAATATACTTGGTTGAACAGTTACTCTCTTCAGTTCGCTTCAAGAATCTTTGGTTTGAGACCTACCAAACATCTCAGAGACTTCAGTGGTCGTGATACAGTAAGAAGTCTATTCAACAACCTTGGCTAAAGCCTCCGGACTTTGATTCACTAGCTACCGCCTTGGTACAGAACAAAGCCCGTTAACCCTACGATTACCGCATCTCCCGAGAGGCGTTTACACAGCCCCCATACTCTGTGACAGGCTCGCCACTAAGGCGGTCAACCCTTACATGGTCTCGTGGATAAGGTCCTTCCTCCTCGGCCGCTCCTGCCGCCTGGTTTTCTACGGGGTCCTTCAAGTCTTTTTACCAGTCTCTGTTGGCAACCCCCAAGGGTCTCCGATCTCCGCCCTCCTGTTCGTGATCTACGTTTCCTCCCCGCACTTCTCAGTCCCTCGGGGCCTCATCCTCTGCTACGTGGATGACTTTGCTGCCATGGTCGCCTCTGGTTCATACTGCCAGAACGTCCAGAGACTACAGGGCATCACCAAGGCACTCCAAGCGAAAGCTGGAAGGCTAGGGGTGGCCTTCTCGATCCTGAAGACAGAACTCATGCACTGGGTTACCCCAGCGCAGAAGGTCCATCCTCCCGCCATCCCTGTCTTGATAGACGGGCACCTCTTCCGTCTCTCCAAATTGATATGTTGGCTTGGATGCTGGTTCGAGCCCTCATCTACCTCCTGCAACAAAGGCACTACCTCCCACTTCACGAGAAGGCACCGCCTGGCCCAAGGGGCCTTTGCAACGATCAAACGGCTTTCCTGGCCCGGCATGAGTCTCTCCCCCTCTCTATGCCACTGACTGGCGTCCTCCCTCATCTCCCCCATCCTCCTCTACGGGGCGGACCTTTTCTCACCAAGCCTCACCCTCCTGGACAGGATGTCAATCTTTTGGAGGTCTGTCCAGAGATGGGTTACGCACTGCTATTCATCTACTCCGCTTGGCATCCTAGCGTGTGAATCGGCCCTTTTCCCCCTCCCACTTCTAGTTCTCTACCCACAAAGGCTGGCGGCCGTCAGCCTTGTTTGCCTCCCCCCCTGAAGCCAACCCGGTGACGGCTAGGCTACACCCGTCCTTTCCTACCTCCTCCCCCTTTCGGGCTCTGCAGGACCACCGCCGATACACTAGGGCTCTGACGTTCATCAACACCCCACTTCTCTGGAAAACCACTCCCACCAGTCCCCACATATGGAAACATCTTCCGCTGGACGCAATTGCCCACAGGGCAATCCAATTCATTAACCCCTTGGGCCCAGTTCCGGTGGCCTCCCCTGACCTCCTTCCCCCTGACCAGCTTCCCGTAGCGGTGGGGACCCCATCCTACCAATCAGTCAAGCTATGACTGAGAAATGCTCTCCCTCGGGACTGGTCTACACAGTTTCCCCCCCCATCCTACTACTCTGATGCCGCATCCCTTAGACCGTATCTGTTCACGGGCTTGGGGAGATTCATAGTGGGCAGGATCCATCTGATGCGCTCGGGCAAGAGCTACCTCGCTGCCCATCCCTCCTGGTTCACTGACAACCCCTCCCCCCTCTGTCCTCTCTGTGAGGAGGATGAGGAGGACTTCGCTCATGCTATCCTATACTGCGAGTCTCATAAAGAACCTCGTGTGCGCCACCTACGGGGTTTCACGGACGTCTGCAGAGACAGCGCTCTATGGTCCAACACAGACTCCCTTTACTCCATGGCGAGATACCTGAACGTAAGCGCCACAGTCTTCCCTCTCGGCATGCCACCTGCGTGCTTGGACCCCCAGCTTGCACCTGCCTTCCCTGGAGAGGTTCTCCCGATTTACGGATTCGCGCCCTGAACATGGGCGCTCGCCCCCCACTTAACTCCAACTGATAGCTGCTTTTGTTTATCTTTTGGCAGCCGGTTGGATTTATTTTTCGTTATGAGTTTTGTACTTTGTTCTTTTATTTCCTTGGGATTTTGTATCGGCTATCGGATACCACTATGAGGATCTTACAGATTTGGTGCGATTATTTCTTTTGTGGTTGCAAGTTTTCGAGATTAAGGTTTTTCTTTATGCCATAGCTAGCACTGCATGCAAGTTCTTGTACAGTAAACCAAGAATATATGAAGATAGAAAAAAAAGAAGGCCGTGTGGATAGGCTCTTCACACTTCGTTCTATGTTATTTCCTTACTTATTACTTTATGCTTTTATGAATATAAAACCTTTTACACTCGTTACGAATACCTACCTACGACTGAAGGACTCTGTTATAAGAGTCATGTTGAAGAAAGAGTACGATAGGCGATAAGGATCAGAGACAAGCGAGTCTCTCCCACCTTATCATAGGCATAGGCCTAACAACTATGGTCGAGAGAAATGGGAGAAGTATCGTCTACCCATTGCTGAGAACTAATACTGATTAGAGAATGTAACAACTAGGCCTCAATCCAATGGAAAATGTTTGGTCTCTGGTGAAAGACAACCTTCATAAGCACTATCCTGAGCTGTTTCTCCTGCAGGGTCTTGTCAATAAGGTGAAAAATATTATGAAGGAGGCTATCACTCATTGTTGGGAACTTCTGGACCTGAACATTTTTGATACTTTGGCCAGATCAATGGTGGATAGAGTGGAAGCAATTATCAAGGGTAATGAATAGTATACTAAATATTAATTTATACTACATATTTACATTTTTTAATTCTCTTTTGGGTTTTCATGATAGTGGGTTGGTGGAGAAGTCTGATTGTTATTATTGAATATTATCTGGCTATTGACAGCTAGTTAATTTTGTCCCTGGAGAATATGTGCCAAGAATGGAGTAGAAGTGGCAATATTGATCTGAAAATTTGGAAAAGTGTTTGAAGTAGTTTATTTAACAGGAATCTCGGTGTTGGAAAATGGAGATATGGTTAAAGAAATAAAATGTGTGGGCGAGTGGTAGAGGTTGTGGTTAGTATCACGGATGTTGAGGTGGTTAGTGTTGTCAGGGAGTAAGGTTCCATCTCTTTCAATAACGATTGTCCCCTTGCATGGAGTCAAAACTGCAGCAGCTGCATTTTTGGTTGGTGCAGCTATTGTAGACTTGGTAAGGTGCATTCAGGACTCTTTCTGGTCCTAGGACTACAGTGTTGGTTGAGCTTGTAGAGGGGTATGTAGGGTAGTGGTGGTGGGAACATGTTGTTCTAGTTGGGCCCATAGGGCCGTGACTTCAGCAGTAAGAGTGGCAACTTGGTCTTTAAGTTCCTGAACGTCTTTGATGTGTCATTCCTGAACAACCATCATGTAGGTCTCATCGGTGTAAAAATATGGTAACAATTTATTATGCTGTGCAATCGTAGCCATTGAAACACTATCAAGCTACTCTAAAGAAACAGATTTAGCTTTAGACTCTGAGTCTAGCGGGTTGCTAGTATCTACTACACTATGCGTAGGAAAGTTAGAGCCTTCTCCCACGTCAGTGTCTGCTGGGAAGTAGTGTTGCTGTGGGCAGGAACTTGGATTGAAAGCAGTAGCCTGAGGGTTTGTTGCATCTCTGTCACTTCCTCTGCCTCTCGGGGCCCTCAGAGGGCATGAGGGATGGACTCAGTTGATGAAGGTAGATGAAAACAAATAATGGAGGATGATTTCTTAATCAAAAGTCTTTAAAGTGAGGTGGGAAGCAGTGACAAAAGGTTATTGACCAATGAGGTTGGGGCTCAGTGAAAGATTTGTTGTGGTTTTTTCTTTCACTGTAGTTGTCATGGCAACAGAGTCTCCTGTTTTGAAGTCCTTCAAACATATACCATTCTGTTATAAACAAAAAAAAAAAACCATACTTTTATTCTACTAGACTTGGCTTATATTTCCGAGCCAGTATCGGGTCAGTTATATTTCATTGAAAACACCGCCAAATGAGGTTCACACTTATCCATTGATGAACCATAGCTTTCAACCAAATATCACAACCTTCATTACAACTAACAGATGCCCTTGTCGAAATTACAGAGCTTCCACAGGTTACAGAGTGTCTAATGCCTCGTGCTCCATCTATGTAACAAAATTCGTAACTTTCCAGTGGGAGACAGGAAATAAAAACTAGAGGAAATTACAGCGCTAGTATGAGTACTTGTCTAGAAATAAAGAGCACATTCTAGGTGTTCGGAAATCTAATCTAAAAGTCTAAGAGGTATTTTTTCTTGCAATCAAAGACAAACTCCGAACCCTTTTCGTTATCTGCAACACTTGGCTGTCTAGCGCCGCTGGGCCCTCGCAAGACCAGGTATTGAAGGCATTGCCCCTTTTGTTCGAGAAAGCTTCGGGTGGCCAATGTTCTCGTCGATGTCCTAGGAATAAATTGTAAGTAGGGAAAGCTTGATGAGGCGAAGAATTGGGGGGGTAAACCAAGATCAACTTCAGCGCATTCCTACTGCGCAAGTACGGAAGTGGCGCGGTTGCCCCGGATGGCTTAGTTGTGGGCAGAATGCCAGGGGCGGATCCTTTGGATTCACTGCCATGGTCTCCTTGTGCATGGAAAAGGGTTTGGAGAACCTCATATACGGCGAGGGTGCATCCAAATTGCGGGGAGCTTCGAAGAATTCTCGCCGGACCACCTTTGTAGAAAGCTTTGAACCCCTCCTCACGCCAAATAGTTGAGGCGCAATGGATCAACCCGCGATAATGAGTCTGTCCCTTCCTTGCCTCCACTTGCAACCTGGTTTTGATCACATCACAGGGAGTGGTGAGGTAAGCCGCTGGCATACCTGCTATGGCACCGGATATGAGAAGTTGTACAATACCAAGCTTTTTAGTCAAACTCTCCCCAAACCAATCTTTCTTCAAATGAGAATAGGTTGGGAAGTAGATTGCGGAAAATGGAACATCACGGAGCAAACAAGCACTCGCTCCTCTGTATAAGCCTACAAGACCGAGATTTTTCACTATCCACAAGGCTGAGCGCCTGGGAACACCTTCAACATTTTTGGCCACCTCCCCTTGAACTTGCAGGCGAATCTTGACAATTTCGAGAGGACTTGTATTCTATCAGCATGGTCAGGGAGTAGGGGAGCAGATGACTAGGGGTAGATTACTTGGTGAACACAACTTGGCAAGCCCCAGCCGACCCACCAGCGATGAGCTCCCAAGGTAGGGAGATTTCTCCGTCCTTGTTCTTGGCTTTTGATCTCACCAAGTCATTGATCGTAAGTTTGATGGCTTTTTCGGGCGCAACACCCTGACACCCCTAAAATTAGTGCGGGGCCATTGGAGCAAAGGGGACTCAAGGCCAGCTCACAATAAGTTGTGGCCCCAGGCCACTATAAAGGCCTCGGAAGCCTTCGTTGCGAATAACCTTCTTGGCACAGTCAATACTATTCTTGTACATGAGTTCCCCGACAACTTTGCTGCGCTGATTCTGCATTCTGGTCTTCACCAAGTCGATCGGATATACGGTTGTGGCTCCAAATGCACCGGCAACTGATCCCAGCGCGAAATTGAATGCTGCATCCAAGGCCTGGCCAAAAAAACCGTGGGTTTGTAATATGGAAGTAGCTGAAGGAAGAGATCCGGTAACAGTAGCTGGTGGGTGAGTTGCCAACTGAGGCTCACGCCACGAGGAGTCGAGCACACGGGAAAAGTCGGTAATAGAAAGCTTCTCAGAGGTATTATTGAGTCCGGCGAAATGGAAGAGAACGTCGGTCTCCATAGGAGAGAAGAGATCAAAACGAGTGATCTTTGCTGCCTCGTTCATGAAATCGGTCCTGGTAATCTTGCCATCGGTAGATTTGGCAGCAGCATTCCGAACGATAAAATCGATCATATCCATTTCTCGAACGACGTTCTGGAAGGCGCGTACGTTCGCGTAGCTGATTTTTGACCCAGCCGATATGTTGGATAATGTGTGAAGATTGTCGAGAAGGTGATCGGAGAGTTTGTGTTTCGAAGTCTCAAGAATAATGCGTTGGAAATCCTCAGGCTCAATAGAGCCGGACTTGTTCTTGTCATATAGGCAAAAGGCTTGCCTAACACGCTCATCTTGAAGTCCTCGAAGCATCTGCGAGAACTGAGGATATGAAAGGTTGTGTCGGCCACTCATACCCCCAAGGTAAAGTGCAGCCCACTCACTGGTCCAATCGAACGGTAGGCTACTGGGCCCTTTGCTGCGGGTATAGAACGTCACAAAGTCATCGTATTTCACACTACCACTTCCCTCCACATCGAAAAGTCTGAAGGCGATTTGATATTCCGCGTCAGGTTTGGCAAGAAGGTCTTCAAACGTTGCCCAGTCTCGAATGTTGAGTACACCCTTTCTGCGCCTATCCGCGATATCGAAGAGGACCGAATACTGATCTCGTTTAATTTTGTGGAAGTCTTGATCCTGGGGCGCGATCGCATCAACGAAATTCTCTCTGGTCATCAGCTTCTCGCCAGTAGTCGGTTCGCTAATTGAGGCAAACTTTTCGAAATTCTCTTTGATTTTGGAGGTGAGTGAGGGCTGCTGCTCGACCCCGAGCAAGGAATCTTTGATGGTTTGCGCCATTGTTTGGGACGAAATGAGGCTCTGGGAGGAAAATTAGTTTATCCGAGGATCTGCAAGGGGCCCGGTGAATGAGGTATCGAAAGGAGAGGAAGAAAGAACCTTGGAAAATCTTTTCCGCGGCAACAACACCTGAGTGAACAATATCTCTGCGGGCAAAAAAAAGGAATGGAAGAAGATGTAGGAAGGAAAGGAAGGGGGAGTTGAATGGGGGAGAAATTAGAAAAGGATAGTGAGCGGCGATGACAAAAAACACGAGGGAAAGAGGATTGAGGAGAGTAATTGGCTGGGGGGAGAGAGGCAAACGTGCGCTAGATCGAGATCGAGGGGGTTAAGAAACAATTAGAGAAAGGAGGACAGAGAACAGGCAGAGGAAGAGCCGGAAGTTGAGCAAGGCTGGTAAAGGTTCTCCAACAAATCGTCTATGGACTGGAAAGGCAAAGTTTGACCGCCAGGGGCATCATCAAGTTTGCACTATCCCTTGTGGGTAGCGAAGGGTTAAGGGTTGGGGGATGCCCTGCTCGCCCCTCCATGGCAGGGTGACGCTCTAAGATTGACGGGAATTGGGAAAAAAGAAAAGATATTTCACGATTCAATCTTGGAATTGGAAAAAGACACTGCCTACAGTAGTAGCTCCGGTACTTGTATGAAGATGCCGGGGCGCCTCAAGATTTTCATTAGTCACGGGAGTTATGGAAAAGGTAGAAAATGAGTTTCAGCAATCGACCCTTCTCCCTGGCTAGTGAGAAGATTTTCCCGATATTTTTGATATTTTCAACTGCATCTCCCGTGTTATAAGGGAAGGCCCCTGGGTTGACGCAGGGACGGGACTGAGGGGATACTAGGCTGCCAAGGTTTCCACCGATTGTGTTCTCGGTTGACATATGGTTCATGCCATTCAAAATGTACACCAGGCTGAAATACAGGTGTTACATGTGGCTGTGAAAAATTACTGCCAAGAATTGATTATGTAAACCTTTTGTGGAGGAAAATTAGGGTTTATCATGTTATTATACAAGATAATCTGAATTATCATTAGGGCAATAAAGTAAGTTTTGTATTATGATATAGGTATAGGATATATATTTAGAATAAAAGTAGGTTTAGAATACCTAAACCGACTATTACAATTCCAAGAGTTTGATTACTTGGCATTTCAAAGTGTGGCTGATGTAACAAATTTTCCACTTTCCAACAAAAATGCCACATTTCAAATCCTGTTGCATAATCAACTACCACTATTTTTTAAAAAAGAAAACCCAGGCATTATTCTTGGTCTTTAGTTCTTTATTGCCTGGATTTTTCTTTTCAGAATACAGTTGTGGTTGTTGATGCAACAGCTTTTGAAAGGTAACTAATTTCTGGTGTAGGTTTTGAATAGCACGCACCAGAAGTCCACTGCACTACCACTATCCCCTTAGGGGTCTGAAAGTGTAAAATTCGGATTATAGCCAGGCACAGGAGGCTGGAAGAAAAAAAGAGGACTCCAAATAGGGAAAGTGAGTGCTTGTGTAACTGGCACATGATATTAGAATTCCAAGAACCTCAAAACTATTCTTACAGAAGCTACAATTTAGACCATACTATATTAGCAAAAAAGATACTTGGATCAGATCCACAAGTACCACATCAGGACTATATGTAGGTGTCAACGGTGTCCAGGGTATTCTGTAAATCAGTAGGCACCATTAATGTCACTGGTTTGTCCTGAAAATTTGGAGGCAACATGGGCGTCTCCAGTAGGTCAATTACGTATTGTGATAAGAATAGATGGCAGGGGCATCTTGTAGTAACAGGAAATATCTGGAGCATCAGGAACACATCCTAAGTGCAGACTTGGCAAGCCTTGATCCCATGTCTAGATCTGGTCACTGTCTCTTAAAGGTCGAAGTTTTAAACTATTAACTAGTAGTCTCATACCTCATACTAGCTTGGCTAAAAACATAAAGATTTGATGTTGGGATAGTTTGGTAAGCACTCGAACTAGCCTCCTTACTAGAAAGCTAACTTCTATTGAAAAGTAAAATTAGGAGATATAGCAGGAAATCTAATTTAGGTTTCAGAAGAATTATGGAGTTAAAAGGCTCCAAGTTTGTACTGTAAAAGCGAGTGATAGTTGAGTTCTGCCAGTAGTAACCTGACCCAGGGCCAGGTACCAGTGTGGGTAATTTTGCAATAGCATAACAGCCTCCTGTACCATCGTGATTGTTCAAGTGCTAGCTGTGACACCAGCTTCCTTTAAACTCCTTATAGCACAGCTTCCGATACTTTGTAGCACTTGTCTACTTGATGCCAGCCTTCCAGCCGTATAAAGGGCCTCTGTCTGGCACTAATAACTATAGAGCTACAGCCTCTTTGGAAGGTAGTATTTCCTGGCAAAGATTTGGCTGAGTGCTGATTTTGACGCTAGACTTCTTCAGAGACTATGCAATGCAACTTCCTATACATTTCAGAATAGGTCTACTCGATACCAGCTTTCTAATAGTATAAGGAACATATACTTGATGCCAGTTACCAGATAGCTACAGCCTGTTTTAAAAGTTGTATTTTCCGGTGAGGCTTTAGCTTAGTGCTGACTTTGATGCCAGATTCCTTCAGTGTTCTTGTGATGTAGCTTCTGATACTTTGCAGACTGGGTCCACTTGATACCAGCTTTCCAATTGCGAAAAGGACATCTACACAACCCTAATAACCATGGAGCTACAGCCTGTTTTGGAAGTAGTATTTCCTGATGAGACCTTGGGCAAGTGCTGATTATGACATCAGATTCCTTCAGTGTTCTCATGATGTAAAGTACGGGGACAAAAGGGATCATCCAGCACAGCAATGGCAATCCCACAACCACTATAAATTTACTATCTATGTAACAACAACTACTTAAAATGAACTGAAAATTTGAATAGACATCCATTAAATATAACAAAACTCCTATGTGAAATTGTAAAGAAAAAAAATCAATACTTTGTATACCATCCCTTTGCATCTAAAACAGCAGCTACTCTCCTAGGCATTGACTCCCATAGCTTTTCCAAGAAATCTCCTTCAATATCCTGGGTTTAAACTATATCAAGAGCTTCTGCTAGATGTCTTCTNACTACCTGCCGGAAACGTCTCCTTCCACTATCTGCCACAGAATTGTGACACAATAGGATTGAAGTCTGGGGAATCGGGTGGCCATTCCATAACCTGTATATGGTTTTCTGCAAACCAAGCCATAGTATCTCTTGCAGTATGTATCCTTGCACCATCTTGCTGAAATATAGGATCTCCAACTGTGTCCTCCACCTCCTGCCAGACATCAACTAAACCATCCTCCAAAACTCCAATATACACAAATCTATCCACACTCCTGTCAAAAATAGGGATCAGAGGACCCTTATTTTTACCCCAAATGCAAGCCCAGACCATTAGCCTTATCCCAGGTCCTTTTGTAACTCCTTGAATGCAGTCCTTATGCCACTTTTCCTCAGGTGTTCTGAAGACCCAAATACTATTAGGATCTTTGGACCTTTCAACCATGTATTCATCACTAAAGATGATTCCCTCAAAGTGCTCCTTTGTCCAATTCTTATACTCCTTTGCCCAGGCTAATCTCTTGATAGCATGCTCATCCTTCAGAAATGCTCTTTTCCTTGCTCTCCACTTCTTTATGTTGACTGAAGCCAATGCTCTCTTGACTGTCTTAACAGATGCATAGGTTGTAACATTATTGCGCAATTCTGATAATGGCTGATGGCGTCCCTTTTTGGACTCTCTGGCTAGGTTGTGGCAGGTTCTGGTATCGATAATTTTGGGTCTTCCAGTAAATGGGAGGTTTTTTCCATCACCCCTCTTTTGATACCGTTTGTAAAAACTTTTAACTGTGCTCTGGGAGCAATATAAAAGCTGTCCAATCTCCGAAAATGCAATATTTTTCTCCCTTAGGGCAACAATTTGCTCTTTCTTAAAGTCTGTGAGGTAACCTGTCTTTTGTGAAGGCATGGTTGTTGAGGGGTGGTTGATTGAGGGGGTGGGGTTTTTTGAGGTGTTGCTTGGTAACCACTGATCGGACGATCCCTTTTGTTCTAGTACTTTAGCTTGTGATACATTGTAGAGTAAGTCTACTTCACGCCAGTTATCCAATGGTATAAAGGATGTCTACTCGCTGCTAATAACTATGGAGTTACTTTCTGTTATATCTTTTATTAGTCTAGTACTTGCTATTTTGGTATCTTGGCTTTCGTAGGATATACATAGCATAATAAAGACAATTTTGGTGAACAGATTTTGTAAAGTGCGAACTGTGACCTAGGTCAGCAGTGTGAGTTACACTCTTGTATCCAGTGAATGTGGTAATTTAGCAGATGCCTTAGCCTTTCGATACTAGTACAATGTCAGGAGATGTTTTTGACATTTGCTTGTTATGTCTGGTTACATCCTTTGTCCTCTTCGCATTTAGTTACTACATCTGGATGCATTCCTGGTATTTGGTTGCTACCCTTAGTTGCATCCTCTACCTTTGGTAGATATGGTTGCTATATCTGTCTTCATACTATCCCTCCAGTACGTGGATGGGTACAACCTAGGTGTTATTGTTAGCTCACCTCGTAGTCTAAATTGTGATTCATATTTTAGCATTTAGTATATCGGATGTATGCAATGCACCAGACGTAAGTGCTCATTTGTGCTGATGCAACTATAAGAGTTTGAAATGAAAACGAAAAGATCTAAGGAAGAACACAATTTAAAAACCTTTATGGCTACTACTAACGTATAACAAAAAAGTGAAAACTCACATCCAGGCTCCAATACATCCAAAGCAAGTAAGAGTTGTATAAATACTGCATTAATTCATTTTGTGAAGTGTGTAACCTATTCTTAAGTATCTAGAAAATCCATGAAATTCCTGGATATTATTCAGAGAGATAGAAAAGCATTGGAAATGGTTCTTTAAGGATTGTAAAGCTGAGGGAAAGATAGAGTGACAGTTCAACTTATACAATATTGAGAAAAGTATGCGAGTGACGCTTGAGAGAATAAATCTTGAAGCGATTGTAGTCTGTTTAAACAAAGAAATTGTAGCTAAAAAACATAATGATATTATCCTAGCCTGTCAGATAATTAAATATAGCTATCATACATCATCAAGCGTAAATACCTGCATCCTGTGCATCAAGTGCATTGGACGCTCTGGAGGCTTTTAAAGTAAACTCTCAATCCTGATGAATCTTTGTAGACTTATTCCGTCCAGAGGCAGTCTATATTTCTGCATGGCAAAGATATACCCCAATGGGCCTCCTGAGACACCTCTCAAATGAGGCTACACTACCTGCACAAACAGACTCTGTTTCCATTACAACAACAGCGAAAGAAAAAACCATACCAGATTTTTTGCCGAGCCTCCACCCCATTGGTCAACAACCAGTTCTCACCGCTTCCCCCGACACTTTTAAAGACTTTTCATCAACAAATCATCCTCTATTATTTGTTTTTATCTACCTTTATCAACGGAGTCTTTCTCCCGTCTCCTCTGGTGGTCCCCAGAGGCAGAGGAAGAGGCAGAGGTGCCACCAACCATCTTACTACCCCTTTTAACCGCAGTCCCCACCCTTAACAACACTCTCTACCAACCGATACGAATATGGAAAAGGGCTCCTCCTGTCCTATCTAAACTGTTGTCGATACCAGCAACCCCCCAAGCTCTGAGTCTGATAAGGAACCTCTCTCCTTAGAGTACATTGATAGACTCACTGATACTCTCTTGGAGGCACAAACTGCTGCCGCCAACAATACAGACCAAATCTCACACCGTCTACAAGTACTTGAAGCACATATGCTAGTGGTCCGAGAACGTTATATCAAAGACACTCAAGAGCTTAAAGATCAAGTCGCTACACTCACCATGCAAGTCACAGCCCTTCAGGCCCAACTCGAACAACACCCATAGCCCTGCCACTACCACCATACCTATCCTCCTACCATTACCTCCACAAATTATTATTATTATTATTATTTATCATTGTCTCGCTTATGGAGCCTGAGGCTATCAAGCGGCACTAACAAACAAATATTCAAGGCAACAAACATGCCCGTCCGTAATCCCACCTCCTATATAATAGTGTCAACTTTCCAGTGGGTACCCGCGGCCAAAACGCAAACAACAATTTAATAAGAAAATCCTCCTACCCGCCTAAAGCCTAACAAATAAAAGAAATACCAGTAATTGAAACCTAAGCCGCCCTGTTCCTCCTATCAGTTGCTGCCTGGTGTGCGTGAAGGTAAGTGGGACACTCCTTAGAGGTAGCCAGGTGATTGTTACCAGAGTTGAGGCAGAGGATAGTAGTGTGTAGACACGGTTTGCCCTTGGTGGGGCAGTCTGATCTCCCGCAAGTGTGAAGGTGGGCTGGGTGCTCTGCGGAGCAGATCGCATAGCGTGGGGCTTTGGTGCATTGAGAAGGGTGGTGTCCGAATTCTAAGCATCTGGAGCATTGGGTGTCAGGACCAAAGGTGAGGTAGCGTTAGACTTTGAATTTCCTTCCAAAGAGTGAGAGGCCTCTGCTGAGGGCTTTGTCTGTTGGGTCTTTGTCAGCAATAGTAAGGACCATAGTAGAAGCTGTTTTATGCTTGCGTTGGGCATCAGTGGTGAGCCATCTGGGAGGGCGGGGGAGGTGGGTGCCAGGGTTGAAGGTTTCAACCTCAGCTTGCACAGTGGGGAAGGTGGAGGTAGTAGGAATGCCGTGAATGATGACATTGTGCCAGATTTCATCCTTTCTGAGGCCATTGGCACCAGGAATGGTGGTTCTAATGGCTTCCTCAATTGCAAAGCGATCGCTTTTGAGGACAGTGGAGGCAGGAATGTTATCCTTAGTGATCAGGAGGACATGGTGTTTGGGCGTGAACTCTATGTTGGAAATCCATTGCTTCTTAATTGCTGTGTTGACAGCGTCGCGGATGGTGAGGTGGTTGGTGTCTTCTGGAAGAGGGGTTCCATCTCTTTCAATCACAATTGTACGGTCGCGTTTCGTCAAAACTGCAGTGGTTGCATTTTTCACTGGGGTGGCTGTTGTAGACTTGGTAGGGAGTGTTCTGGATGCTTTCTGGGCCCAGGTCTGCTGTGGTGGGGGTGCTGGTAGAGGGGTAGTGGTAGGGGGGTTAGGGTGTTGTTGTAGCTGAGTCTGAAGGGCCGTGACTTGAGTGGTAAGGGTGGCAACTTGGTCTTTAAGCGCTTGAGTATCTTTGATGTGGCGTTCTTGGACAACCAATATATGGGCTTCAAGGGCTTGGAGGCGATGTGACATTTGATTGATGTTTCCGGCAGCATCGTTTTGTCTCTCAAAAAGAGTATCAGTGACTCTATCAAGTAATTCCTAAGAAAGAGGTTCTTCGCCAGGCTCAGAGTCTGGAGGATTGCTTGCATCGACAACAGTCTAGACAGGAGAAGTGGAACCCTCTTCCATATCAGTGTCTGCTGGTAAGGAGTGTTGTTGTGGGCGGGGGCTGGGGTTGAAAGGGGTGGCAAGAGGGCTTGTGGCACCTCTGCCTCTTCCTCTGCCTCTGGGGGCCATCAGAGGAGACGGGTGATGAACTCAGTTGATAAAGGTAGATGGGAACAAATTATAGAGGCTGATTTGTGAATGCAAAGTCTTTAAAAGTGTTAGGAGAAGCGGTGAGAATTGGTTGTGGGCCAATGAGGTTGAAGCTCGGCGAAAAGTTTGGTGTGGTTTTTTCTTTCGCTATGGTCGTAATGGTAACGGAGTCTTTTACCTCCACCAATGCAGACCTGGGCCCGGAAAGCGTGCAGAGTACCCCCTACTAAGTCTATAACAACTCCACCAGCCAAAAATAAAGCCACTGCAGTTTTGACCAAACGCGACACCACCATTGTTATTGAAAGAGATGGATGCCCTCTTGCAGAAGACACCAACCACCTCACCATGCGCAATGCTGTCAACACAGCAATTAAGAAACAGTGGATTTACAACATGGAGTTTACATCCAACCACCACATCCTCCTTGACTCAGTTGCCGTTACAACACAGCAAAAGACAAAACCACACCAATTCTTTCGCCAAGCCTCTATCTCATTGGTCTAAAGCCAATTCTCACCGCTTCCCCATCCACTTTAAAGACTTTTTACAGACAAATCATCGTTTAATATTTGTTTTCCTTCACCTTTATCAACTGAGTCGCACTTTCCATCATCTTTCAGGTCTTCTAAACGTAAAGGTAAAGGCAAGGGGGCAGCAAACCCTCTAGCACCCCCTTTTCACCCCACCTCTTCCCCGAACGGAGCCTCGCCTGTAGACACGCAGATGGCTGAGAATACCCTATCACCTGTCCACACAGTCGGAACTGCCATCGAGCTCTCAGAAGAGGAGGATACAGCATCTGATTCCCTCACCACTCATGTCATCCAACTCAGAAATGATCTCAATACTATGATAGCCAGATACAAGGTTATGCAGGTCACCAATTCTGCCCTGGAGAAACACCTCCGTGTTATCCAGGATTTCCACATCCACGATACTGAAGAGCTGAAAGCTATGATTACCAATCTCACCAATCGAGTTGCGCATTTTCAGTCCCAACAGCTCATACAACAACCATCTACCACCCCCCAATCTACCATACCACCACCTCTTACCATAGAAACCTGGACCCAGATGGCTTCTAAAGCACTACTAGTCAAGCCTACAACATACTCAACAAAGAAAAGCAGTACCTCATCTCGCCTCACAAAACGCGACCATACCATTGTTGTTGAAAGAGAGGGAACTACACTGCCAGAAGACACCAACCATTTTGCCATACGTGATACTGTCAATTCAGCTATCAAGAAACAACTGGTATCCAACATTGAATTCACCCCCAACCATAACGTCCTCCTTGTTATAAAAGACAACACACCTGCTTCTACCATACTCAAAAACCACCGCTTTGCCATTTAGGAGACTATCAGAGCCACCATACATGCTGCCAACGGCCTCAGAAAGGATGAGGTCTAGTAAAAGGTCATCATCTAGGACATCCCCACTACAGTCACCTTCCCAATGATTCAGGCAGAGATTGAACCTTTTAATCCAGGGATCCACCTTCTCCGCCCTCCCAGGTGGCTCACCACTGAAGCTCAGTGTCAGAACAAGGCAGGATCAGTCATGGTTCTCACTATTGCGGGCAAAGACACTACAGAAAAAGCCCCCTGCGGAGGCCTCTCACTCTTTGCCTGTAAACTCTAAGTGTGGGGTTATCTATCCTTTGGTCCTGACACCAAGTGCTCCTGATACCTTCGATTCGGTCACCACCCTTCTCAATGCACCCAAATCCCTCGCTGTGCTATCAGTGCTCAGGAACACGAAGTCCACCTCCACACATACGGCAGATCAGACTGCACCACCAAAGGCAAGCCATGCCTGCACACTATTATCCTTTGCCTCAACTGTGGCAACAACCACTGGGCCACCTCCATGGAGTGTCCAACCTACCTACACGTATACCAGGCAGTAACTGAATGGAGGACCAGCGCTACTGAGGTTTCAATTACTTTTGTTTCCTTTATTTGTTAGGCTTTAGGTGGCTAGAAGCATTTCCACACTTGTTGTTGTTTGTGCTTAGGCCGCGGGTGTCCACTCGAAAGTAGACACTACCATTTAGGAGATGGGATTTCGGGACAGGCATCTTTGTTGCCATGATAGGTTGTATGTTAGGGCAGCTTCATAGCCTGAGGCTCCCTAAGCGAGACAATGATATATAATGATAATAATAATAATGCCCTCCCCATCAGGGTGATGCGCTGGCAGGGTGATGCGCTGGGTGACGAATTGCTTCACCTCGACCCCCACTACCATCCTTGCTATTGAGGCGTGCCTCCCACCTCTAAGCCTGCTGCTTCCCCACAAAAGAAGGATGGCCGCACTCCGGCTGGCCTGCTCCTCCCCTGCCAACAACCCGGCGTCAGCCAGGCTTCCCCCTGACTTCCCCTCCTACACTTCCCACCCAGACAGGGCCCGACACCGAAGGCTCCTAGAGGGCAGAAAACAGAACTACATCCCGCGGGGCTGGGGCCAGTACAAAGCCGAACAGCCCATGAGGAGACACCTACCGATAGACGCACTAGCACACCTGCTCCTGCCTACAATGCGAGGGGACTCCCCTCTCCCTCCTGCCTACCCAACCCTTTAGCCAGGACTGACACCGATGCCCTCGACGAACTCGTGCTATAAGTCCCTGAAGGCCTCCCTTCGAGCAAGGCTCCTGGCCGACTGGATAAGTCTTGCCCCACCTCCAAGATACTACCACTACAGACCTACACTCAAGCCTCATCCCTTCATGGGGCTCGATCGCTTCACAGCTGGACGCATACACCAGGGACGATCTGGGAAAAGCTATCTCGCCGCACATCACTCATGGGATGACTTAGAATCCNCTTCTGCGAGGAGGATGACGAGACATTCACCCACGCTATCCTTCACTGCTCGGCTAAAGCTGACAAAAGATCACTCTACCTCCATGGGGTGTCTGACGTCGGCCAAGGTTCACCTATCTGGTCCTCACTTTCTGCCATCATTGGCCTCGCTAACTACATCCGGACGACTGGTACCGGATTCCCACCCCCCATGCCGCCGATAAGGCCCCTCTCGCCCCCAGTTGAGGGCTCTCCCCCCTCTGCTGCTCTGCTTTGATTTCTATACTTGTTGGATGAGGTTTATTTTCCGTTTGTGCGCGGGGAATTTTTCTTGTTGTTTCTTTACTTGCTGCAGTGGTCACCGTGGGAGGTGCTTAGGACGAATTTGTCAATCTGGAGATTTGCGCCGATGGTTTCTTTTGTTTGTTTGTTTGGAATTAAGGTTTTCTTTTTGCCATAGCTTACGCTGCATGCACGTTCTTGTACCTAACAAGCAATATATGATATAAAAAAAAAAAAAGTAAAAAAAAAGTAATGCCCTCCCCATCCTCCGTCTCCACTACACCTGCGGTGATTGAAATTTATTTCCTATTTAGGATAGTCTCAACACCACACTAAACTATGACCACTGTTCGGTCTACACCCTCCCCTTGAGCGGGGTGTAGGGTATCTCCATCCATCCTTTTGGACTTCGAGCTTGTCTCCTCATCCCTTTCGCAGGGGGTCTACCCCCGCGGGATACTCTATCCTCCCCTCTGGCATCTCACGATGTCCAGGAACTTCTTTACCCCGCTTTTGCTCTAGCTTCGCTTAGCATCAGCACGGTCGGCTACAACCCTTTCTTCATCTTGGCAGACGGCTGGGACTACAGTTTGCGGTACGCGTTTACGATGCATTCCTGTATCCCTCCTCCTAAAGAAACTGCAGGAGTTGTGTCCGGTTTCCTCAATAGACCATGGTCGATTTCGCCACCCTCCTTCCATACTCATCCCTTCAACAGGTGGTATCCCATCCCCTATAGTGACACTATCTCTCGGAGAACAAGGGACTACATGAGAGGCGTGGTAAAACAGCTGGCTTGGTTTGGGGCCTGCTGGAGGCCGCCTAGAAGGAGACGAACACGATACTGACAGCCTTTTGATCGCTTAGGGACGGATGCCCTCCGCCTACACTCCCCACGGTTGCGGTCGGCTGACACCCTACTGCTACCAGACAGCTTGCATCTTACTGCCGTCTTCACTCTTCGCGGGCTTTGCACCCGCACCTCCACCCAAGCTGGCATCTTACTGCTATCCTGGCTGGCACCCTTCTGCTACCCCCATTCCGCTGGTGTTCCTCCGGCACCAATCCACCCCCAGCTGGCACCTTACTGCTACTTCTCGTCAGGGCTTGAGAGTGGCGTTACCCTTTCTGCCCAACAACCCTTCCTCTAGGTGACAAGGCCGACACCTACCTCCATACCTCCTTGTGAGCCCACACCGGGTGAGGTGTTACCGCCCCGACTATCTTTTTTGGCTAGTCATCCCTAGAGGGGGTGCATTTTGCGATATTAATTGGTTTCTTTTGTGCCTTCGGGCAGAGATTTCCCCCTGGGTTTTTCCTGATGTTTCCTGCTTGACTTTAGTTGGGCTTCTCTTAATCTCCGAGTTCGCTTGCGAGGTAGGGATGGGTCTGGCTGGGGCCGAGATGTGCGGTTGGCTCCATACCAGAAGGGCTTGGGACGGACGGCTTTTACCTGGCGGGCGGAGGGATGTTTCAAATTAAGTGTTTTCTTTTTGCCATAGCTTACGCTGTATGCACATTCTTGTACCCTAATCAAGTAATATATGATATAAAAAAAAAAACGAAAAATAAAATAAAATAATAATGCCCTCCCTTGGAGATAAAGGGAGGGTTTGATAATGTTTCTTCTAATCTCCTTACAGCTAAACTCAGGGCCAAGGGTACCCCCAAGTACTGGGTAGCCTGGGTTCATTCCTTTCTTACAGATCGTTCGTGTCGTTTGTTGTTTCAGGAGGCCTCCGGGGTTTTTTCTCCAGTTCAGGTGAAGACTCCCCCAGGATCACCTGTTTCTCGCTTGATATTTGTGATTTACATTTCTGAATTGCATGTTTCCATACCCCAAGGGGTAATATTTTCCTATGTTGATGATTTTTCTATTACGGTTTCAACTGCTTCTTATAGTGGGAATATTAGGTATCTTCAACCTTGTTTTTCTTTGCTTCAGAGCAGGGCAGCACACGTTGGAGTTTCCTTTTCAATCCCCAAGACAGAACTGATACACTGGAGGACACCTAAGGATAGATCCCCAGTCTCTGACCAACCAATAGCCCTAAACGGCTCCCTCTTTTCACCCTCCTCCTCCCAGAGATGGCTGGGGTATTGGTTCACCCCCACTTTGGAAACCACCACCCACTTTACCAAATGACTCACAATGGCCTCCGGGGCTTTTTCTGCTATCAGAAGGCTTCCCCCTCTAGGGATTGGAATACCACCTCACATGTGCCGGAGGCTCGCTATGGGCCTCATCCTTCCTATCCTCACGTATGGAGCTGACCTCCTGGTGCCGACACTCGCCACGATGGACAGGATGTCGGTCCTATGGAACAAAGTCATGAGGTGGATAACAGACTGCTTCAGCTCAACCCCCACAACCATCCTAGCCATTGAGGCCTACCTCCCTCCCTTGGATCTGGTGATCCCCCACCGCAGAAGGCTGTCAGTGCTTCGTTTCGCCTACTCATCTCCTGCCTACAACCCAGCGTCAGCTAGGCTCCCCCCAGACTTCCCCTCCTACACCTCCCACCCAGACAGATCCGTACACAGGAAGCTGCTGAAGGGGAGAATCCAAAACTACATCCCCCGGGGCTGGCGCCAATACAAAGCAGAACAACCCAGGAGGAGGCACTGACCCATCGACTCTGGGGCGCACCTCTTGCTGCCAGCCTTAAGACAAACCACTACATTCCCACCTGCATACCCGGCCTTGGAGCCTTGGCTGTCTCCATTACCTCCCAGCCCATCGAACTACAAAGC
Organism: Tuber brumale; assembly: GCA_014065205.1. Classification (NCBI taxonomy): domain Eukaryota; kingdom Fungi; phylum Ascomycota; class Pezizomycetes; order Pezizales; family Tuberaceae; genus Tuber; species Tuber brumale. Next base: position 89,882 of record JACCEG010000029.1, on the reverse strand, counting down.
GCTCAAGGCCTCACTGAGGAACAGACTCGTGGAAGACTGGATCCACCAGGCCCCATCCCCTTGCTACTACCCATACAAAGTCACGCTCAAGCCACACGCCATCATCGGACGCGACCGCTTTACCGCAGGATGCATTCACCAAGGAAGGGCTGGCAAAAGCTACCTGGCCTTACACCGCTCTTTGGACGACCCTCAGTCCTCCCCACTATGCACCTTCTGCGAGGAGGACGAGGAGATGTTCGCCCACGCAATACTTTACTGCTTAGCTAAGGCTGATAAGAGGACGCTCTATCTCCATGGGGTTTCCGACATCGACCAGTGCTCACCGATTTGGTCCTCACTTCCCGCCATCATTGGCCTCGCCAACTACATCCACACTACTGCGACCGGATTTCCGCCACCCATGCCGCCGATTAGGCCACTCTCACCCCCACGGGAGGACCTTGCTCCCCCCGCTGTCCTGCTTTGAATTCCATAATGTTGTTGATGAATTCTTTTACGTTTTTATGTTGAAAGTTTGTGGAAGATTTCTTTACTAGCTTGAGTGGTCAACGTTTGAGGTGCTTGCGACGGATTTGTCATTTTGGAGATTTGAGCCGATGGTTTCTTTTGTTTGTTTGTTGGGAAATAAGGTTTTCTTTTTGCCATACCTTACGCTTTTTTTTTTTTTTTTTTTTTTTATTCTTTTTTTATCTTCATGTATTCGTTGTTATTTAGGGTACAAGAACTTGCATGCAGCGCTAGCTATGGCATAAACAATCCCCATTCCTCCTTCCGACTGGCCCGACCGTATCCCCAGGACCG
>JACCEG010000029.1:44463-76031 GCA_014065205.1 Tuber brumale | reverse complement strand
GCCCATCGGGCCACCTCCCCCATCCTCTCTTAAGCAACTTTTCTTTGTTCAACATAACTGTCTGGGAAGCTGGGATGTGTTTCTTTCATTATTCAATAGCTTTCGGTCATTGAAAGCTCCTCCACAGATAGTCCTATTACAGGACCCCCCCGTCTACAAAAATAGGCTTCCTATGCTTGCTTCTTTTAAGTCATTTGCTCCGCCATTTAAATAAGGAACCCCCCTCAAAGTGGCCACCTATGTTTACTTGGAGTTTTTAAATGTGTTTTCAGTACTTCCTTGTTTTTTTGATAGGCCTGATTTTATTGCCATTGATGTGTTTTCCCCCCTAGGGCTCTTTGACTGCGATCACTCACACTTCAGGACCTATAACCTTTATGCCACAACTGCCACCTCCTCCGGGAACAGAACGGTCGACCCGCTTCCTTGCTTTCCTCAAAACTCCTTCCCCACACTAGTGGCCGGGGACTTCAACATCCACCATCCACAAGCAGACCCCCTGAGAACTGTTGCCTCAAATGAGATCTTCACCTCCAACCCCTCCTTCGTGAAGGCAATAGACTCCGGTTTTCACCTCGCCAATACCCCTGGAGCTTACACTAGGTTCCCTTTCGACATCAACACCAGGCTGGGTGTTATAGACCTGGCCTTCACCAACGCCCCCCTCTCACGCTTTCTACACTCCTGGTCAACACGCCTCCTGGCAACTGGCTCTGACCACCTCCCTATCGCCATAGTATTGACTGCACCCCTCATGAGAATGGCTCCGCGATCCCCGTTCTGGGACAAGACAGACTGGGAAGTCATCATCGGAAAGCTGAAGGACCTTGAGTTTCCTCCCCCACACCCCCACCCCACCAACCACGATCTAGACGGCTGGCGAGAGAGGCACATGCACACCCTTACCACCCTTCTCAAATCATGCACCCCGACCAAGAACATCTCGATCCACTCAAAGCCTTGGTGGAGTATGGAAATAACACACCTAAGACAAGCCCATAATCGCGCCTCCCGGGTACACCGGAAGGACCCCACCCCAACGTCCCTGGACGAGCTAAAAACAAACCGAAATCGATACTTTAGGGCGATCAAGAAAGCCAAATCCAACAACTGCAAAGACTTCCTAGCTGGAGTTACCCCGCAGACGGTCTGGAAAGCAAAAAAAGCAGCCAGGGGAAGGGAGGAAGACCGTTTCCCTGACCTCCCCAATGCAAGCTCACCACTTCAGATCAACGAGGCTCTGCTAGCGCACTTTTTCCCACCCAAACCCCCCGCAAAATCAGTCGCTTACCCCCGCTTTGACCCTGTGCACTTGCCACTGGCGCTCATGGTGGTCTCCTTGGCCCTGGTGAGATCCTCCAACACTTCGGCCCCTGGTCCAGACCAAATCCCCTATGGAGTCAGGAAGAAAGTCCACGCAATAAACCCCTCACTCCTCATGTCTCTCCTAGCCCCTCTCCTCGCCTATGGGCACCACCCCAAGAGCCTCAAGATGGCTAATGGGATCCTCCTGCCGAAGCCGGGTAAACCGGACTACTCTACCCCAGCTTCGCTTAGAATCATCGTCCTCCTTGAGACCTTTTCCAAGATATTGGAAAGAGTGGTAGCTACTCGTCTCTCCCTAATCGCCCGTGAAGCAGGGCTCCTCAACCCAAACCAGTGTGGCTCATTAGCTGGCCTCTCAACTTTCAACGCCGCGGCAGCCCTGGTCCAAGCAGTCAGGGCACGACAAGACCCCTCCTCCAAAGCATCCTCCCTGTTCTTGGACATTAAGGGCGGATTTGATAATGTTTCCTCCAACCTCCTCACAGCCAAACTCGGGGCCAAAGGCACCCCCGAGTACCTGGTTGCCGGGGTCCGCTCGTTTCTCACTGATCGTTCTTGCCGTTGATTATTCCATGAGGCACCGGGGGTATTCGCCCCGGTGCAAGTTGTCACGCCCCAAGGTTCTCCTGTCTCCCCTTTGTTATTTGTGATTTATGTTTCTGAATTGCATGTTTCCATACCCCATGGGGTGATTTTTTCCTATGTTGATGATTTTTCAATTACGGTTTCTACTGCTTCTTATAGGCAGAATATTAGGTATCTTCAATATGTTTTTTCATTGCTTCAGAGCAGGGCAGCAGCGATTGGAGTTTGCTTTTCGATCCCCAAAACGGAACTCATCCACTGCAGGACGCCCAAGGACAGGTCCCTAGTCTCTAAGCAACCTATAGCCCTCAATGGCTCCATCTTTCTGCCGTCCCCCTGCCTCAGGTCGCTAGGGTACTGGTTCACCCCAACCCTCAAAACAACAACTCACTTCACCAAAAGACTCACGCTAGCCTCGGGGGCCTTTGCCGTCATCAGGAGACTCGCTCCGCCGCGGATTGGAATCCCTCCTCACATGTGCCGCAGACTGGCTATGGGCCTCATCCTGCCTATCCTAACTTATGGAGCCGACCTCCTCGCAACAACACTGGCTACAATGGACAAGATGTCCGTCATATGGAACAGAGTGATGCGATGGGTGACAAACTGCTTCACCTCGACCCCCACTACCATCCCGGCTATTGAGGCATGCCTTCCGCCCCTTAGCCTACTAATCCCCCACAAAAGAAGAATGGCTGCGCTACGACTGGCCTACTCCTCCCCCCCATACAACCCGGCCTCGGCTAGGCTCCCCCATGACTTCCCCTGATACACCTCCCACCCGGGAAGGACCCAGCATCGGGAACTCCTCGTGGGCAGGAAGCAGAACTATATTCCTCTAGGTTGGGGCCAGTACAAGGCCGAACAACCAATGAGAAGACACCTCCCGATTGATTCACTAGCACACTTTCTCCTGCCCATGGCAAGGGGGGACGAGCCCCTGCGGCTGGCCTACCCGGCTTTAGAGCCAGGGCTAACCCCAATGCCCTCTACGAACTCGAGCTATAAGCTGCTTAAATCCTCCCTGAAGGGGAAGCTCCTGGCTGACTGGATTCAGCTGGCCCTACCCCCGCGGTACTGCCAATACACACCATCGCTAAGACCACATGCCTTCATGGGGATCGACCGCTTCACAGCTGGACGGATACATCAGGGTCGCTCTGGGAAGAGCTACCTCGCAGCCCATCTCTCCTGGGATGACCAAGGGTCCTCCCCCCTCTGCACTTTCTGCGAGGAGGAAGACTAGATGTTTCCCCATGCAATACTACTCTGCGCGGCCAAAGCCGACATGTGGGTACTTTACCTCCATGGAGTCCCCGACATCGGCCAAGGCTCACCTGTCTGGTCCTCTCTCCCGGCCATCATCGGCCTCGCCAACTACATCCGCACCACTGGTACCGGATTCCCGCCACCCATGCCGCCGATTAGGCCACTTTCGCCCCGTGACGAAAGGCCTCCCACCTCTGCTGTTCTGCTTTGATTTATATACTTGCTTTATGAGGTTTCTTGTTGCTTTTGTGATGGAATATTTTATTTATTTCTGTACTGATTGGAGTGGTCACCGTAGGAGGTGCTGGTGACGAATTTGTCATTTTGGAGATTTGTACCGATGGTTTCTTTTGTTTGTTTGTTTGGAATTAAGGTTTTCTATTTGCCATAGCTTACGCTGCATGCACGTTCTTGTACCTAACAAGTAATATACCATATAAAAAAAAAAAAAGAAAAAAAGAAATAATCAAGACAATCCAGAACTTAAAGACCAAGTTGCCCCCCTCACCACTCAAGTCATGGCCCTTCAGGCTCAGCTGCAACAACACCCTAGCCCCCCTACCACTACACCCCCATACCAGCACCTCCACCACAGCAGACCTGGGGCCAGAAAGTCTCCAGAACACTCGCTACCAGGTCTACAACAGCTTCACCAGCCAAAAATGTAACCACTTCAGTTTTGATCAAATGTGACTGCACAATTGTGATTGAAAGAGATGGAACCCCGCTTCCAGAAGACACCACCCACCTCACCAGCAGCGATGCTGTCAACACAGCACTCAAAAAGCAATGGATTTCCACCATAGAGTTCACGCCCAACCACTATGTCATCCTAATCACCAAGGACAACATTCCTGCCTTCACTGTCCTCAAAAGCCATTGCTTTACAATTGAGGAAGCCATCTGAACTACGGTTCCTGCTGCCAATGGCCTCAGAAAGGATGAAGTCTGGCACAAGGTCATCATCCACGGCATTCCTAATACCTCCACCTTCTCCACTGTGCAAGCTGAGGTTGCAACCTTCAACGCTGACACCCGCCTCTCCCGCCCTCCCCGGTGGCTCACCACTGATGTCCAATACGAGGATAAAACAGCTTCTACTATGGTCATAACCATTGCCGGCAAAGACCTAACAGACAAAGCCCTCAGTAGAGCCCTTTCACTCTTTGGAAGGAAATTTAAAGTCCAACACTACCTCCCTATTGGTCCTGACACCCAATGCTCCACATGCTTGAAGTTCTGACACCACCCTTCTCAATGCACCAAAGCCCCGCGCTGCGCTATCGGCTCCCAAGAGCACCCAGCCTACCTTCACACTTGCAGAAGATCAGACTGCCCCACCACGGGCAAGGCATGCCTACACACTACCATCCTCAGCCTCAATTGTGGCAACAATCACCAGGCCACCTGCAAGGCGTATCCCACTTACCTTCACGCACACCAGGCCGCAACTGATAGGAGGAACAGAGCAGCTTAGGTTTTTGTTACTTGAGTTTTCTTTGTTGTTTAGGCATCTGGCGGCTTGGGGGATTTCCTTTTGTCATGATAGCTCAGGTGCTGGCCCAAACGAACGTTGCTCCCTTTCTATACGAGACGGGATATCAGACTGGCACCCTTGCGTGCTGTAAAGACTATTGTATATTAGTTAGCTTCATAGCCGCTGCGGCTCCAGAAGTGTAATAAAATATAATAATAATATTAATAATGGGGCCTTAGGCATCGTCCGTCTCCGCTATACCTCCGGTGATTGAAATTTATTTCCTATTTGGGATAGACTCAACACCACACCAAACTATCACCACTTTTCNAACTATCCCCACTTTTCGGTCTGCACCCTCCCCTTGGGGGGGGTGTAGGCTATCTCCATCCATCCTTTTAGACTTCGAACTTGCCTCCCCATCCCTTTCCATGAGGGTCTACCCCCTTGGGACACTCTATTCTCTCCTCTGGCATCTCACGATGTCCAGAAACCTCTTTACCCCGCTTTTGCTCTAGCTTCGCTTAGCATCAGCACGGTCGGCTACAACCCCTACTTCATCTTGGCAGACGGCTGGGACTACGGTTTGCGGTACGCGATTACGATGGATTCCTGTATCCCTCCTCCTAAAGAAACTGGAGGAGTTGTGTCAGGTTTCCTCAACAGGCCACGGTCGATTTCGCCACCCTCCTTCCTCACGCATCGCTTCAGCTGGTGGTATCCCATCCACTATAGTGACACTATCTCGCAGAGAACAAGGGACTACATGAGAGACGTGGTAAAACAGCTGGGTTTGTTTGGGGCCGGCTGGAGGCCGCCTAGAAGGACACGAACACGATACCGACAGCCTTTTTGTCGTTTGGGAACGGTTGCCTTCCTCCTACACTCCCCACGGTTGCGATCGGCTGGCAACCTACAGCTACACCACACCGTGGCTGGCACCCTACTGCTACCAGACAGCTTGCATCTTACTGCCGCCTTCACTCTTCGCGGGCTTTGCACCCGCACCCCCACCCCAGCTGGCACCTTACTGCTACCCTGGCTGGCACCCTACTGCTACCCCCATTCTGCTGGAGCTTCTCCGGCAACAATCCAACCCCAGCTGGCACCTTACTGCTACCTCTCGTCAGGGCTTGAAGGTGGCACTGCCTCTTCTGCCCAACAATCCTTTCTCTAGGTGACAAGGCCGACACCTACCTCCATACCTGCTTATGCGCCCATACCGGGTGAGGCGTCACAGCCCCGACTTTCATTATTGGCTAGTCATCCCTATAGGGGGTGCATTTGGGATATTAATTGGTTTCTTTTGTGCCTTCGGGCCGAGATTTCCCGGGGGGTTTTTCCTGATGTTTCCTGCTTGTCTTTAGTTAGGCTTCTCTTATTCTCCGAGTTCGCTTGCGAGGTGGGGCTGGGCCTAGCTGCGGGCGAGATGTGCGGTTGGCTCCATACCAGAGGGGCTTGGGCCGGACGGCTTTTACCTTGCGGGGGGAGGGATGTTTGAAATCAAGGGTTTTCTTTTTGCCATAGCTTACGCTGCATGCACGTTCTTGTACCCTAATCAAGTAATATATGATATAAAAAAAAAGAAAAAGAAAAAAGAAAAAGTAAAGGGGCCTTAGGCATCCTCCGTCTCCGCTACACCTCCTGTGATTGAAATTTATTTCCTCTTTGGGATAAACTCAACACCACACCAGACTATCACCACTTTTCGGTCTGCACCGTCCCCTTGGGGGGGGTGTAGGCTATCACCATTCATCCTTTTGGACTTCGAGTCCATCTCTACTGCCCTCTCCCTTTGAGGTTTACCCTCTAGGGATACACCATCCTCTTCTTCCAGCATCTCACGATGCTGGGTACCTCCCTTACCCCGCTTTTGCTAGGCCTCGCTTAGCGTCAGCACGGTCGGGTTTCCCTCTTTTCATCTCAACCGACGGCTGGCATTACGGTTTGCGGTATGCGATTACGATGGATTCCTGTATCCCTCCCCTAAAGAAACTGGGGAGTTGTGTTGTGTTTCCTCAACAGGCTACGGTCGATTTCGCCATTCTCCTTCCCTCCTCATCGCTTCAGCAGGTGGTATCCCATCCACTAAGTGACACTATCTCTCGTAGAACAAGGGACTACATGGGAGACATGGTAAGACTGCTGGCTTTGTTTGGGGCTTGCTGGAGGCTGCCTAGTAAGAAACGAACACGATTCCGACAGTTGTTTTGGTACCTGGGTCTGCCCCTCCTCTATACTTCCTTGGTGCGATCGGCTGGCACCCTACTGCTACCAGAGGTTGGCACCCTACTGCTAACCCCCCACCTTAGCTGGCACCTTACTACCTACTATACTTCCTGCTGGTCTCGGACCAGTACCACCCCCCCCAGCTGGTACCTTACTACTACTTCTTCCTGCTCAGCACTTTGGCTGCTGGCCACCCCACCGGGTCCGGTTTTCCGGCGGACCTCTGGGGGTTCCTGGGTCCTACCACACACCGTCCTCTTGCTTCGGTTGGGTTGCTCCCTACTTTGGTTTCCCTTACCCCCATTGCCCAGGGTAAATCTATCCTATTAAGTGCTCGGGTCCGGTTCTGTGATGGAAGATCCTTGCCTGCGCGCGGGTGACCTAGGCTGGATGGTTTATGGGTTTTCATTTGTTTGGGGTTTCTTTCTGTTGTCTTGGTTGGTTCACTGTTGGGGTTTGGGATTTCTTTTATGTTGCGCTTCTGTGGAGGTTTTGGTTTCGTGTTTACTTTAGCGGTTGTGGTTAGGGGGAGTTTTTTACACCGACTGGCCTTGTAGTTAGATGGTTTTTCTTCAGCCTTTCTGGGCTGGGGCAGGGGTGGAGGTTTAGGTCTACATAGCTTGCGCTGACGTGACCTTGTTCCTTAATACTAAATAAAACAAGATCTAAAAAAAAAGAAAAAGTAAAAAAAGAAAGAATTAATGGGGCCTTAGGCACGCTCCGCGCCTGCTATTCACCTTTCGCTTGGAAAATTACCGCTTTCGCTCACCCTAAACTACAAGTTTGTGGGTGGGAACCAGCTTGACATACAAATTTTCGCCTCTCGCTTAGGCTTCACTCTATAAGCGACCCCACACCACACCTGACTCACAACTTTTGTTATGGCTCACAACACTGGCAGGGCCTCGTGCCCCGAGTCCCGCACCTCAGACCGCTCCCACCCATATGCTGGGAGGTCCGCTCCAGTCCCCACTGCACCCCAACTGGCACCAGCTGCCCCAATACACTCTTCCCCCCCCCAGAATATCTCAAGGTCCTCCTCTGTAGGTCCCCTTGATCCAAACCTTCCGCTCCTCAGCGAGATGTACAACCACACCACATCCAACCTAGCCACCAACAGAAATTTCTTCCCCAGACTCTGCGATGCGTATCTCAGAAGCCTTTCGGCAGGAGAAGCGTCGATCCTCCCCTTGCTCCTGGCTGCACCAGAAGGAATTGCAGCCCTCCACTCAAGACTAGGGTTCCTCAAAACCAAAATGGAAACCACGGCCCCGCCACCACAACAGACCCACACCGGTACAGGCCCTTCTCTCGCCTCTATCCAAGCCACTGTGGCCGACCTCACGTCACGGGTAGCGGCCTCCCTCTCTGCCAACTTAGCCCTGCCCCCGCAAAAGCCCCAGATGGGGACGCAAACCAAACAATAGGCGAAGAACTATAACGCCCCCTCGGCTCCAACAACCAGCTCCACAGATGACTTTGACTCTGACATCCCGCGTTACGACACCTCCACCGAGAATTGGTACAGCGATCAACCAGCCTACTCGGTCAAATACCCGCGATCCTGGGAGGCGCAGGCCTTGCGCGAAGGGAAGTATAGCGCCTACTCCTTCACCCCTGGCCATCTAGAGCCATCGCTCAACAAGGCCCTCAGCAAGCCAAAACGCAAACCATCAACCTATGCCCAGGCTGTAGCCTCGCAGGCGCAGACTGGGGGAAGGAAGTCCAAAAGAACGAAGGAAGGAGGTCAGGCTTCCGCCTCTGCCGTAAAAGTTGCAGCGTTTAGCGACGAGGGCCCCTCAGTCAGAGTGCCACCCCCCCTACCAGCGGCCGACAGAAGATTCTTTGCGCCGCGTGAGACCCCCTTGCCCCACGCTGATGCACTGAGGATAGCGGGAACAGCCCCGGTTATAACTCCACAAGTCCTCAGGCAGGCAAACTGCCGCCACCCCCTCTGGTTTAGCACCTCGGTCAACGCTCGTGGTGCCCTCACACTTACGGCCCGCTCAATTCTAACCCCAGCAACAGCCTACTTCCCCTGCGACGATGCCCTTGCGGCGAGATTTAACAAGGCATTCCCAGTTGGAGACAACCCGTTCAGGCCCTTCAGGCCCGTACCAAATGAGGTCCAACTGGCAATCCACGGACCACCAATCCCATTCCTCCCACAGGACCAAAAGGAGCTTCGCTCCGCACTAGGAAATTCTATTCTGAACATGACAGGGGTGACAATCTTGTCTGCAAGATAAGTGCAACTAAACCCGGACATAAGAGCTACCAAGAACTCTACCTCCATTGTCGTGTCTGTCCCCCCTACTGACCTTGTGAAGATAGGAAGGTCCATTTACCTCTACTCCAAGCCCCGAAAAGTGGACGTGTGGCACTCTACGAGCAGCTATATGCAATGCCGGAAATGCTGGAAGGGCGGACACCCCTCGCCCATGTGCAAAGAAAACACTTCAGTATGCCCGCTCTGCCGGGGGTCCCACCTTCGGTCAGCCCACAGGAGCACAAACCCAACTTTCCCGAAAGATGGTCACCTTAATGCGGTGGCCGCATGCTGCCTTACCTCTCCCCTGAGATACCCTAACTGCTCTGGGGACCACTCGGCTACTAACAATGACTGCCCATCCCGACACAAGCCACCAGTGAGGGATGACCTACCGCCTCAGCCAGAGGGCGAAGACATGGATACGGACAGCGACGATTCCAGACCTGCCACCCCTAAGGGGAAAGGGAAACAGACTGACACTAGTGTGGAGGAGACCCCTCGGCAAGCGACGTCCCTCACACTCCCTATGAACCTTTTCAAGGCACCACTACCCAAACGAGTTGGCCCCCCCCCCGTGGACTGACGCGTTCTCCTCTGAAGACTCCATCAAGGGTGCTTAAAGGTGGAGGATTCTTCCTGCACCTCGCCCATTGGGCCACCTCGCCCATCCTCTCCTAAGCAACTTTTCTTTGTTCAACATAACTGCCTGGGAAGCTGGAATGTGTTTCTTTCATTATTTAATAGCTTTCGTTCACTAAAAGCCCCCCCACAGATAGTTTTACTGCAGGATCCCCCCATTTACAAAAATAGGCTTCCCATGTTTGCTTCCTTTAAATCATTTGCTCCGCCGTTTAAACAAGGAACCCCCCCCAAGGTGGTCACTTATGTTTACTTGGACTTTTTGAATGTGTTTTCAGTACTACCTTGTTTTTTTGATAGCCAGACTTTATGGCCATTGATGTATACTCCCCTCTGTGGCTTTTTGACTCCAATTACTCACGATTCAGGACTTGCAACCTCTACTCCACAGTTGCCACTTCCTCCGGAAACAGAACGGTCGCCCCGATTACCTGCTTCCTCCAAAACTCCTACCCCACACTGGTGGCCGGGGACTACAACATCCACGATCCACAGGCCGACCCTCTAAGGCCGATTTCCTCAAACGAATTCGCCACCTCCAATCCCTACTTCGAGCTAGCACTGGACTCTGGCTTTCAGCTCTCCAATAGCCCAGGGGCCTACACTAGGTTCCCATTTGACCCCAACACCAGACCAGGGGTCATAGACCTGGCCTTCACAAACGCCGCCCTCACACGCTTTCTACATTCTTGGTCAATGCACCACAGGCAACGGGCTCAGACCAGCTCCCTATCGCCATCATGTTTACTGCACCCCTCATAAGAAATGCTCCTCTATCACCATACTGGGATAAGACGGACTGGGAAGTCATTATGGAAAAGTTGAAAGGCTTAAAGTTTCCACCCCCAGGTCCCCACCCCACCGACCTCGATCTAGACAATTGGGTAGAAAGACATGTGCACACCCCTACCACCCTTCTCAAATCATGCAGTCCAACCAAGAAGATCTCGATACACTCAAAACCATGGTGGAGTATGGAGATAACCCACCTAAGACAAGCTCACCTTCTTGCGTCACGAGCACATTGGAAAGAACCCACCTCAACGGCCCTGCATGAGCTAAAAGCCCACCGAAATCGGTACTTCAAGGCGATCAAGAAAGCCAAAGCCAATTACTGGAAAGACTTCCTTGCAGCAGCAACACCACAGACCGTCTGGAAGGCCAAGAAGGCCGCCATTGGAAGAGAAGAAGAACGATTCCCTGACCTCCCTGGTGCAAGTTCCCCTTCACAGATTAAGAAGGCTCTACTGGCCCACTTTTTCCCGCCCAAACCCCACTCACAATCAGTCACCTACCCTCGGTTCGACCCTGAACACCCTCCACTCACGCCTGTGGAGATCTCTTCCGACCTTGCGAGATCTTCCAATACATCAGCCCCTGGCCCAGACCAGGTCGCATACGGGATCTGGAAGAAAGTCCATGCAATAAACCCTTCCCTCCTGACGTCGCTGCTCGCCCCGCTTCTTGCCTATGGACACCACCCAAAGTCCCTCAAGATGGCTAATGGAATTGTACTACCAAAACCAGGCAAACCGGACTACTCTACCCCTGCTTCGTTTAGAATCATCGTCCTACTTGAGATATTTTCGAAAATACTGGAAAGAGTAGTAGCCACTCGGCTATCCCTCATAGCCCGCGAAGTCGCAGTCCTCAACCCGAACCAATGCGGCTCTCTAGCTCGCCTTGCAACCTTCGAGGCCACGACTGCCCTAGTTCATGAAGTCAGGGCACGACAAAATCCTTCCTGCAAGGTGTCCTCCTTGTTCTTAGACATAAAAGGAGGCTTTGATAATGTTTCCTCCAATCTTCTCAGAGCCAAACTTAGGGCTAAAGGCACCCCCAGATACCTGGTGGCCTGGGTCCAATCTTTTCTAAAAGATCGTTCTTGCCGCTTATTGTTCCAAGGAGCACCGGGGGTGTTTGCCCCGGTGCAAGTTGGCACGCCCCAAGGATCTCCGGTCTCTCCTTTGTTATTTGTGATTTATGTTTCTGAATTGCATATTTCTATACTCTGTGGGGTAATTCTTTCCTATATTGATGATTTTTCAATTACGGTTTCAACGGCTACTTACAGGGGGAATATTAGGTATCTCCAATATGTTTTTTCTTTGCTTCAGAGCCGGGCGGCGACGATTGGAGTTTCCTTTTCAATCCCCAAAACTGAAATAATCCACTGGAGGACACCCAAGGACAGATCCCCGGTCTCTAACCAACCCATATCCCTTAACGGCTCGATCTTTACACCTTCTTCCTGCCTCAGATGGCTGGGATACTGATTCACCCCAACCCTGGAAACCACTACACACTTCACCAAAAGACTAACACTGGCCTCTGGCGCCTTTGCCGCCATTAGGAGGCTGGCTCCTCCCGGGATTGGAATCCCTCCTCAAATGTGCCGCAGGTTGGCTACGGGCCTCATCCTGCCGATCCTTACCTACGGGACTGACCTCCTCACACCGACACTGGCCAGTATGGACAAGATATCTGTCCTGTGGAACAGGGGTGATGTGCTGGGTGATCAATTGCTTCACCTTGACCCCCACTACCATCCTTGCTATTGAGTCCTCCATCCCACCTCGCAGCCCGCTGATTCCCCACAAAAGAAGGATGGCTGCACTGCGACTGGCCTGCTCCTCTGCTGCCTACAACCCGGCGTCAGCCAGGGTCCCCGCAGACTTCCCTTCATACACCTCGCATTCAGACCGGACCCAACATCGTAGGCTCTTGAAGGGCAGGAAACAAAACTACATCCCCCTAGGCTGGGGCCAGTATAGGGCCGAACAACCCATGAGGTGACATCTACCAATAGACGCGCTAGCACACCTGCCCCTGCCTATGCTGCGAGGGGACGTCACCCACCCTGCTGCCTACCCAACCATAGAGCCGGGACTGACACCGATGCCCGCGACGAACTCGAGCTATAGATTCCTGAAGGCCTCCCTTAGAGGAAGGCTACTGGCCGACTGGATAAGTCTGGCCCCTCCTCCACGCTACTACCACTACAAACCCACACTGGACTCCGTTGCCGTTACAACCACAGCGAAAGAAAAAACCACACCAAATTTCTTGCCGAGCTTCCACCTCATTGGTTGACAACCATTCCTCACCGCTTCATCCTTTCACTTTAAAGACTTTTCAACCACAAATCATCCCCCCTCATTTGTGTTTTATCACCTTTATCAACTGAGTCTTATTTCCCATCCCTCTTATGTCTAATATACGTAGGTGCAGAGGTATGGGTGGTGCAAACCCTTTTGCAGCCCCCTTCAACCCACCCATCCCACCTCCCAACCCAGCCTCGCCTGATAACACACGCATGGAGGAAGAACCAGGCTCTCCAGTCCAGACTGTGCCTGCTCCTGCCTCTACCACCTCTACAGAAGATCATCCTTCCATCCCTACGTTTTCACCAAGGCCTTTGGCTGAAGGCATCTCCAACACCTTCCTTGGCATCTCACTTCGCACTCATTACCTTGAAGATGGCTTCCAAGCCCTGCGGAAACACCTCATGATGGTTCAAAACCGCCATATTACAGACATCCAAACACTTCAAGGCCAAGACTCAGTTGCCGTTACAACCACAGCGAAGGAAAAAACCAGACCAAATTTCTTGCCGAGCTTCCACCTCATTGGTTGACAACCATTCCTCACCGCTTCACCCTTTCACTTTAAAGACTTTTCAACCACAAATCATCCCCCCTCAATTGTGTTTTATCACCTTCATCAACTGAGTCCCATTTCCCAACCCTCTGATGTCTAATAGACGTAGGGGCAGAGGGAGGGGTGCTGCAAACCCCTTTGCAGCCCCCTTCAACCCACCCATCCCACCTCCCAACCCCGCCTCGCCTGAGGACACACGCATGGAGGAAGAACCAGGCTCTCCAGTCCAGACTGTGCCTGCTCCCGCCTCTACCACCTCTACAGAAGATCATCCTTCCATCCCTTCTTATGCACCAAGGCCTTTGGCTGAAGGCATTTCCAACACCAACCTTGGCATTTCACTTGGCACTCAACACCTTGAAGATGGCTTCCAGGCCCTTGCAGAAACACATCATAATGGTTCAAAATCACCATATTACAGACATCCAAACACTTCGAGGCCAAGTTGCGCACCTCACCTCGCAGGTTGAACACCTGCAGTACCAACTCCACCACCAACAACCCTCCCCACCACAACAAACCAGCTTGCCCGCCCCACCACCACAACAAACCTGGGCCCAAAGAGCTACCAAAGTAGTCCCAGTCAAACCCTCTACCACTCCACCAGCCAAAACTTCAACCCCAGCTGTTTTGACCAAACGCGACCATACCATTGTCATGGAAACAGATGGCTCTATCCTACCTGATACCACCAACCCCCTCACCATTCGCAATGCAATCAACAATTCAATCAAGAAACCTCTTATTGCAAGAATAGAATTCACCACCAACCACCATGTCCTCCTCCTCACCAAGGATAACACACCTGCTACCTCTGTCCTCAAATCGCATCTTTCTGCCATTGAGGAAGCAATTAGATCCACCATCCCTGCTGCCATTGGCCTCAGAAAAGACGTAATCTGGCTCAAGGTCATCCTCCATGGCGTCCCCACATCCTCCACCTTTTCCACTATTCAATCTGAGATTGAAGAATTCAACCCAGGCACCCACCTCCCACGCCCTCCTAGATGGCTCACCCCCCCAGCCCAACGTGAGGATAAAGCAGCATCAGGTATGGTCCTCACTGTTGCCGGCAAAGACTCCACAGATAAAGCTCTCAGCAGAGGCCTCTCACTACTTGAGAAGCAGTTCAAACTGCACCGCTACTTCTCCTTTGGTCCTGATACCCAATGCACCAAATGCCTGGCCTTTGGCCACCACCCTTCTCAGTGTACCGGCACCCAACATTGCAGCATCTGCTCCATGGAACATCCATCACACCTCCACACCTGCGGCAGATCGGATTGTCCTACCAAGGGCAAAGCATGTTTGCATACCACTATCAAGTGCGTCCACTGTGGCGATTCTCCCCTGGCTACTTACAAGGAATGTCCCACATACCTTAAGGCACACCAAGCGGCAACTGAGAGAAGGAACAGGGCTGTTTAGGGTTTTCACTTTTGTTTCCTATATTTGTTAGGCATTTGGCGGCTTGGACGATTTCCTTTGGTCATTATGGCTCATGAGCTGGCCCAATCGAACGTTGCTACCTTTCGCTATGAGACGGGATATCTGACCGGCACCCTTGCGTGCTGTATTTTTTCATATGTTAGTTAGCTTCATAGCCGCTGCGGCTCCATAAGCGTAATGAGATATAATAATAATAATAATAATAACTTCAAGGCCAAGTTGCGCACCTCACCTCTCAGGTTGAACACCTGCTGTACTAACTGCATCACCAACAACCCCCCCCACCACCATAAACCACCTTAGCCGCCCCCCCACAACAATAAGCCAGGGCCCAAAGAGCTACCAGAGCAGTCCCAGTCAAATCCTCTACCATTCCACCCGCCAAAACTTCAACCCCAGCTGTTTTGACAAAACGCGACCGTACCATTGTCATTGAATGAGATGGCTCTATCCTACCTGATACCACCAACCCCCTCACTAAGACTCCGTTGCCGTGACAACCACAGCGAAAGAAAAAATCACACCAAATTTCTTGGCGAGCTTTCACCTCATTGGTTGACAACCATTCCTCACCGCTTCACCCCTTCACTTTAAAGACTTTTCAACCTCAAATCATCCCCCGTCATTTGTGTTTTATCACCTCTATCAACCGAGTCCGATTTCCCAACCCTCTGATGTCTAATAGACGTAGGGGCAGAGGGAGGGGTGGTGTAAACCCCGTTGCAGCCCCCTTCAACCCACCAATCCCACATCCCAACCCAGCCTCACCTGAGGACGCACGCATGGAGGAAGAAGACCGAGGCTCCCCAGTCCGGCCTGGGCCTGCTCCCGCCTCTACCACCTCTACAGAAGAATACCCTTCCATCGCTGCGTTTTCAGCAAGACATTTGGTTGCAGGAATCTCCAACACCAACCTTGACATTTTACTTCGCGCTCAACACCTTGCAGATGGCTTCCAGGCCTTGCAGAAACACCTCATGGTGATTCAAACACGCCATATTACACATGTCCAAACACTGCAAGATCAAGTTGCGCACCTCACCTCCCAAGTTCAACACCTGCAGTACCAGCTTCTCCACTAACAACCCCGCCCACCACAACAAACTACCTTGCACGCACCCCACCACAACAAACCTGGGCTCAAAAAGCTGCCATAGCAGTCCCAGCCAAACCCTCTACTACTCCACCAGCCAAAACTTCCACCCCAGCTGTTTTGACTATACGCGACCATACCATTGTCATTGAAAGAGATGGCTCCATCCTGCCTGATACCACCAACCCCCTCACCATCCACGATGCAAGCAACACTGCAATAAAGAAGCCACTTATTGCAACAATCGAATTCACCACCAACCACCATGTCCTCCTCCTCACCAAGGATAACACGCCTGCCACCTCTGTCCGCAAAGCGCATCTTTCTGCCATTGAGGAAGCAATCAGAGCCACCATCCCAGCAGCCATTGGCCTCAGAAAAGACGAAATCTGGCACAACGTCATCCTCCACGGCGTCCCCACTTCCCCTACCTTCTCCACCATTCAGTCTGAAATTGAAGAGTTCAACCCAGGCACCCACATCCCACGCCCTCCTAGCTGGCTCACCACCCCAGCCCAACGTCAGGACAAAGAAGCATCAGCCATCGTCCTTACAATTGCCGGCAAAGACTCCACAGACAAAGCCCTCAGCAGAGGCCTCTCACTACTTGGGAAGAAGTTCAAAGTACAACGCTACTTGTCCTTTGGGCCTCTCACTAATGCACCAAATGCTTGGCCTTTGGCCACCACCCCTCTCAGTGTACCGGTACCCAGCATTGCAGCATCTGCTCCATGGAACATCCAGCACACCTCCACACCTGCGGCAGATCAGATTGCCCTACTAAGGGCAAAGCATGTTTGCACACCACCATCAAATGCATCAACTGTGGCGACTCCCACCAGGCTAATTCTAAGGAATGCCCCACATACTTTAAGGCAAACCAAGGGGCAACTGAGAGAAGGAACAGGGCTGTTTAGGGATATTACTTTTGTTTCCTATATTGGTTAGGCATCTGGCAGCTTGGAGGATTTCCTTATGTCATTATGGCTCATGAGCTGGCCCAATCGAACGTTGCTACCTTTCTATATGAGACGGGATATCTGACTGCCACCCTTGCGTGGTGTAATATTTGTATGTTAGTTAGCTTCATAGCCTCTGCAGCTCCATAATCGTAATGAGATATGATAATAATAATAATAACCCACTCAGTACTTCTTGTACCTAACAAGTAATATATGATATAAAAAAAAAAAAGAAAAAAAAAGTAACCTCCTCACTATTCGCGATACAATCAACAGTGCAATCAAGAAACGTCTTATTGCAAGAATCGAATTCACCACCAACCACCATGTCCTCCTCCTTACCAAGGATGATACACCTGCCACCTCTCTCCTCAAAGCGCATCCTTCTGCCATTGAGGAAGCAACTAGAGCCACCATCCCTGCAGCCATTGGCCTCAGAAAAGACGAAATCTGGCACAAGGTCNCACCATCCCTGCAGCCATTGGCCTCAGAAAAGACGAAATCTGGCACAAGGTCATCCTCCATGGCGTCCCCACATCCTCCACCTTTTCCACTATTCAATCTGAGATTGAAGAATTCAACCCAGGCACCCACCTCCCACGCCCTCCTAGATGGCTCACCACCCCAGCCCAACCTCAGGATAAAGCAGCATCAGCTATGGTCCTCACTATTGCCGGCAAAGACTCCACAGATAAAGCCCTCAGCAGAGGCCTCTCACTCCTTGGGAAGCAGTTCACAGTGCAACGCTACTTGTCCTTTGGTCCTGGCACCCAATGCACCAGATGCCTGGCCTTTGGCCACCACCCTTCTCAGTGTACCGGCACCCAACAATGCAGCATCTGCTCCATGGAACACCCTGCACACCTCCACACTTGCGGCAGATCAGATTGTCCTACCAAGGGTAAAGCATGTGTGCATAGCACCATCAAATGCGTCAACTGTGGCGACTCTCACCAGTATAATTCTAAGGAATGTCCCACATACCTCAAAGCATACCTTGCGGCAACTGAGAGTAGGAATAGGGCTGTTTAGGTATTTTACTTTTGTTTCCTATATTTGTTATGCATCTTGCGGCTTGGAGGATTTCCTTTTGTCATTATGGCTGATGAGCTGGCCCAAGCGAACGTTGCTACCTTTCAATATGAGACGGGATATCTGACCGGCACCCTTGCGTGGTGTATTTTTTCATATGTTAGTTAGCTTCATAGCCGCTGCGGCTCCATAAGTGTAATGAGATATAATAATGATAATAATAATAAACAAACCCACATCCTCCGTCTCCGCTACACCTCCGGTGATTGAAATTTATTTCCTATTTGGGATAGACTCAACACCACACCAAACTATCACCACTTTTCGGTCTGCACCCTCCCCTTGGGGGGGGTGTAGGCTATCACTATTCATCCCTCAGGACTTCGGGTCCATCCCCACTGCCCTCTCCCTTTGAGGTTTACCCTCTTGGGATACCCTATCTTCTTCTTCCAGCATCTCACGATGCTGGGTACCTCCCTTACTCCGCTTTTGCCAGGCCTCGCTTAGCATCTGCACGGTCGGGTTTCCCTCTTTTCATCACGGCAGACGGCTGGGACCACGGTTTGCGCTACGCGATTACGATGGTTTCCTGTATCCCTCCCCTAAACAAACTGGGGAGTTGTGTCGGGTTTCCTCAACAGGCTACGGTCGATTTCGCCATTCTCCTTGCTCAGACATCGCTTCAGCAGGTGGTATCCCATCCACTATAGTGACACTATCTCTCGTAGAACAATGGACTACATGAGAGACGTGGTAAAACTGCTGGCTTTGTCAGGGGCTTGCTGGAGGCCGCCTAGTAAGACAGGAACACGATTCCGACAGTTGTTTTGGTACTTGGGTCTACCCCTCCTCTATACTTCCTCGGCGCGATCGGCAGGCATCCTACTGCTACCACAGGCTGGCACCCTACTGCTGCCCCCCCACCTTAGCTGGCACCTTACTGCCTTCTACACTTCCTGTTGGTCTCCGACCAGTACCACCCCCCCCAGCTGGTACCATACTACCACCTCTTCCTGGTCAGCACTTTGGCTGCTGGCCTCCCCACCAGGTCCGGTTTTCCGGCGGACCTCTGGGGGTTCCTGGGCCATGCCAGACGCCTCCCTCCTACTTCGGTCTGGCTTCTCCCTGCTTTGGCTCCCTTACCCCCGTTGCCTAGGATACGTTTATCCTACTAGTGCTCGGGTCCGGTTCGACGACGGAATATCCTTATGTTGCGACCGGGTGACCTAGGCTGGATGGTTTATTGGTTTTCATTAGTTTGGAGTTTCTTTCTGTTGTTTTGGTTGGCTCACTGTTGGGGCGGGGGATTTCCTCTGTGTCGCGCGTCTGTGGAGGTTTTAGGTTCGTGTGCACTGTAGCGGTTGTGGTTAGGCGGAGTTTTTTACACCGACTGGCCTTGTAGTTAGACGGTTTTTCTTCAGCCTTTCTGGGCCGGGGCAGGGGTGGAGGTTTAGGTCTACATAGCTTGCGCTGACGTGACCTGGTTCCTTTAATACTTAAATTAAATAAGATTTAAAAAAAAAAGGAAAAAAAGAAAAAAAGAAAAAAAAAAGAAAAAAAAAAGAATAATAAACAAACCCACATCCTCCGTCTCCGCTACACCTCCGGTCATTGAAATTTATTTCCTAATTGGGATCAACTCAACACCCCACCAAACTATCACCACTTATCGGTCTTCACCCTCCCCTTGGGGGGGGTGTAGGCTATCACTATCCATCTTTTGGGACTTCGAGTCCATCCCTACTGACCTCTCCCTTTGAGGTTTATCCTCTGGGGATACCCCATCCTCTTCTTCCCGCATCTCACGATGCTGGGTACCTCCCTTACCCCGCTTTTACTAGGCCTCGCTTAGCATCAGCACGGTCGGGTTTCCCTCTTTTCATCTCAACAGACGGCTGGGATTACGGTTTGCGGTACGCGATTACGATGAATTCCTGTATCCCTCCCCTAATGAAACTGTGGAGTTGTGTCGGGTCTCCTCAACAGACCACGGTCGATTTCGCCATTCTCCTTCCTCACTCATCGCTTCAGCAGGTGGTATCCCATCCACTACAGTGACACTATCTCTCGTAGAACACGGGACTACATGAGAGACGTGGTAAAACTGCTGGCTTTGTTTTGGGCTTGCTGGGGACCGCCTAGCTAGACACGAACACGATTCCGATAGTTGGTTTGCCACTAGGGTCTTCCCCTCCTCTACACTTCCTCGGTGCGATCGCCTGGCACCCTACTGCTACCATAGGCTGGCACCCTACTGCTACCCCCCCACCTTAGCTGGCACCTTACTGCCCTCTACACTTCCTGCTAGTCTCGGACCAGTACCACCCCCCCCAGCCGGTACCTTACTACCACTTCTTCCTGGTCAGCACTTTGGCTGCTGGCCTCCCCACCGGGTCCGGTCTTCCGGCGGACCTCTAGGGGTTCCTGGGCCCTGCCACCCACCTCCCTCCTACTTCGGTTGGGTTTCTCCCTACTTTGGTTTCCCTTACCCCCGTTGCCCATGGCAAATCTATCCTATTAGTGCTCGGGTCCGGTTCTGTGATGGAAGATCCTAGCCTGCGCGTGGGTGACCTAGGCTGGATGGTTTATGGGTTTTCATTTGTTTGGGGTTTCTTTCTGTTGTTTTGGCTGGTTCACTGTTGGGGTTTGGGATTTCTCTTATGTCGCGCATCTGTGGAGGTTTTTTGGGTTCGTGTACACTGTAGCGGTTGTGGTTAGGCGGAGTTTTTTACACTGACTGGCCTTGTAGTTAGACGGTTTTTCTTCCTCCTTTCTGAGCCGTGGCAGGGGTGGAGGTTTAGGTCTACATAGCTTGCGCTGACGTGACCTTGTTCCTTAATACTAAATAAAACAAGATCTAAAAAAATAAAAAAAAAAGAAGAAAATAATAAACAAACCCACACTAGAGCCTCATCCCTTCATGGGGCTCGATCGCTTCGCAGCTGGACGTATACACCAGGGACGATCTGGGAAAAGCTGTCACAACGCACACCAGTCCTGGGACGAACAAGAATCCCCTCCCCTCTGTACCTTTTGCAAGGAGGATGACCAGACATTCGCCGATGCTATCCTTCATTGCTCCACCAAAGCTGACAAAAGATCGCTCTACCTCTATGGGGTTTCTGACATCGGCCAAGTCTCGCCTATCTGGTCCTCACTCTCTGCCATCATTTGCCGCGCCAACTGCATCCGCACAACTCGTACCTGATTTCCACCCCCCATGCCTCCGATAAGGCCTCTCTCGCCCCCAAAGGAGGGCTCTCCCTCCTCTGCTGCTCTGCCTTGATTTACATACTTGTTTGATGAATTTTGTTTACCGCTTATGCGGTATGAATTTGTTGTTTCTTTGCTTGTTTGAGTGGTCACCGTGGGAGGTGCTTATGCCGAATTTGTCAATTTGGAGATTTGTGCCGCTGGTTTCCTTTGTATGTTTGTTTGGAATTAAGATTTTCCTTTTTGCCATAACTTACGCTGCATGCACGTTCTTGTACCTAACAAGTAATATATGATATAAAAAAAAAAAAAAAAAAAAAAAAAAAAAAAAAAAGAAGAAATAAGGGGGCCTTTGGAATACCTCAGCCCCACGCCTAGACCAAATCCCGTACGGGGTCTGGAAGAAAGTCCACACCATCAACCCAAACATACTCACATCTCGTCTTGCCCCCCTCCTGGCATACGGACACCACCCCAGGTGCCTCAAGATGTCCAATGGGGTGGTCTTACCTAAACCAGGAAAACCAGATTACTCCACCCCCGCCTCGTTCCGGATTATCGTTCTACTTGAAACCTTCACGAAGATACTCGAAAGAATAGTAGCAACCCGCCTCTTCCTCACAGCCCGCGAAGTGGGGCTCCTGAATCCAAATCAGTGTGGTTCACTAGCCGGCCTTTCAACCTTTGATGCCACTGCTGCCCTCACCCAGGAACTTAGTGCAAGACAAAACCCCTCCTACAAAGTCTCCCCCTAGTTTCTGGACATAAAGGGAGGGTTCGATAATGTTTCCTCTGGCCTTCTTACAGTTAAACTCAGGGCCAAAGCGTCTTCCAGATACCTCGTAGCCTGGGTTCGCTCCTTTCTTACAGAACGTTCGCATCGTTTGTTGTTCCATGGGGCCCCCGAGGTTTTCTCTCCCGTTCAGGTGGGGACTCCTCAAGGATCACCTGTTTCTCCTTTGTTATTTGTGATTTATGTTTCTGAATTGCATGTTTTTATACCCCGAGGGTTGATTGTTTCCTATGATAATGATTTTTCAATTACGGTTTCTACTGCTTCTTATAGGGGGAATATTAGGGATCTTCAATATTGTTTTTCTTTACTTCAGAGCAGGGCAGCACGGATTGGAGTTTCCTTTTCAATCCCCAAGACGGAACTGATACACTGCATGACGCCTAAGGACAGATCTCCAATCTACAACCAACCGATAGCTCTAAACCGCTTTATTTTTCCACCCTGCTCTTCTTTAAGATGGCTGGGGTACTGGTTCACCCCCACCCTGGAAACAACCACCCACTTCACCAAACGATTCACAATGGCCTCTGGGGCCTTTTCTGCTACCAGGAGGCTTGTGCCACCTGTGATTGAAATGCCCCCCCACATGTGCCGCAGGCTCGCTATGGGCCTTATCCTTCCTATCCTCACGTATGGAGCTGACCTCCTGATACCAACACTCGACAGAACAGACAAGATGTCGGTCCTGTGGAACAAAGTCATGAGATGGGTTATGAACGGCTTCAGCTCAACCCCAGCGACCATTTTGGCCATTGCGGCCTGCCTCCCCCCCCTGGATCTGTTGATCACCCCCCAGAGAAGGATGTCGGCCCTTCGTTTAGCCTGCTCCTCCCCTGCCTACAACCCAGCGTCAGCTAGGCTCCCCCCAGACTTCCCCTCTTACACCTCCCACCCAGACAGATCTGTACACAGGGAGCTGCTCGCGGGGAGAACTCAGAACTACATTCCGCTAGGCTGGCGCCAATACAAAGCTGAACAACTCATGAGGAGACACCCACCCATTGACTCGCTGGTGCACCTCCTGCTGCAGGCCATGAGACAAACTATAAGGTTCCCACCTGCCTACCCGGCCCGGGAGCCGGGGCTGGATCCACTACCTCCCATCCTATCGAAGTACAAAGCCCTCGAGGCCTCACTGAGAAACAGACTCTTGGAAGACTGGATTCACCTGGCCCCACCCCCTCTCTACTACCCATACAAGGCCACGCTGAAGTCAGACGCCTTTATGGGTCGCGACCGCTTTGCTGCGGGATGCATACACCAAGGCAGGGCCGGGAACAGCTATCTGGCCACGCATCACTCCTGTGACGACCCCCAGTCCTCCACCCTATGCATCTTTTGCGAGGAGGACGAGGAGACGTTCACCCACGCGATACTCCAATGCTCAGCTAAGGCTGATATGAGGACGCTCTACCTCCATGGGGTTTCCGTCATCGGCAAAGGCTCACCAATCTGGTCCTCACTTCCTGCCATCATAGGCCTTACCAACTACATCCACACTACTGGTACTGGATTCCCGCCACCCATGCCGGCGATCAGGCCGCTCTCACCCCCTCAGGAGGACCTACCTCCCCCCGCTGCCCTGAGTTGAGCTTCATACCGCTGTTGATGAATTTTCTCATGTTTTTTATATATTGAAAGTTGGTTGATTTTTCCTTACTATTTCCAGTGGTCACCGTTTGTGGTGCTTGCGACAAATTTGTTGCTTTTGGAGCTTTGAGCCGATGGTTTCTTTTGTTTGTTTGTTTGGAATCCAGGTTTTCTTTTTGCCATAGCTTAGGCTGCATGCATGTTCTTGTACCTAACAAGTAATATATGAAAAAAAAAAGAAAAAAAGTAATAATAATTGGGCCTTAGGCACGCTCCGCGCCCTCTATTCACCTCTCGCTGGAAAAATTACCCCTTTCGGTCATCTTTAAACTCCAAGTTTTTGGGTGGCAACCAGCTCAACACACCAATTTTGGCCTCTCGCTTAAGCTTCACTGTATAAGCGACCCCACCCTTCACTTGATTCATATCTTCTGCTATGACTCACAACACTGGAATGGCCTCGCGTCCAGAATCCCGCACCTCTGACCGCTCCCACCCCTATGCAGGAAGCACTGCTCACGTCCCAACTGCCCCTGCCCTGGCACTAGCGGCCCAAATCCACTCCTCCCCCTACCAGAATCTGACACGGTCCTCCTCTGTGGGCCCACTCGACCCCAACCTCCCTCTCCTCAGGGAAATGTACAACCACACCACCTTTAACCTCGCCACCATTAGAGACATATTCCCCAGGGTATGGGACGCTGATCTCAGAAGCCTGACAACGGGAGAAGCCTCAATCCTTCCCCTAATCATGACTGGACTGGAAGGAATAGCAGCCCTTCACGCCAGGATCAGTTCCTTAGAGAGCAAAATTACAACCCCCTCACAACAAGCCCCACCCACCACGGGCCCCTCCCCAGCCTCTATTCAAGCCACAGTGGCTGATCTCTCATCCAGAGTTGCAGCCTCCCTCTCGGCAAAGCCAACAGCTATGGCTCACCAACCCCAATCAGTAAAACAAACGCAGCAAGCGGGCAAGAGCCCAATGGCCCCCCCCATCCTGACAGCCAACCCCGAGTCCGACTTCGATTCTGACATCCCCCGCTACAACACAGCCACAGAGAAGTGGTATGGTGATCCCAATGCCTACCCAGTGAAGCACCCGCGATCCTGGGAAGCCGAGACCTTTCGCCAGGGGATGTACAGCGCCTATACATTCACCTCCGGCCACCTAGAGCCATCACTCAACAAGGCTCTTGGCAAAGCCAAGTCCAGACCGTCAACCTATACTCAGGCTGCAGCCCACAAGCGCAATCTGATGGAAGGAAGTCCAAGAAATCAAAGAGTGGAGACAAGGCCTCTGCTTCTGCAGTCCAAGTCGCAGCGTCGATGGGCGCGGGCCCCTCAGTCAGAGGCCCACCCCCCCTTCCCGCGGCAGACAGCAGGTTTTTCTCACCCGCGGAGGCTCCCCTTCCCCACCAAGATGCACTCAGGATAGTAGCGACAGCCCCAGACATAGCAGCCCAAGTACTGAAGAAAGCGTATTGCCCACACCCGCTATGATTTAGCGCCTCTGGGAATGCACGAGGTGCCCCCACTCTTACAACCCGCTCTCTACAGACTCCCGCTACCGCCTACTCCCCCTATTACGATGCCCTCGCCGCAACGTTCAACCAGGATTTCCCAGTTGTGGAGAACCTGTTCAGGCCATTTAGGCCGGCGCCCAATGAAGTCCAGCTAGTCATCCTCGGCCTGCCTATTCCATTCCTCCCGCTAGACCAGGAGCAGCTGCGCTCCGAGCTGGGAAACTCCATCCTGAATGTCACCGGGG
Organism: Tuber brumale; assembly: GCA_014065205.1. Taxonomy (NCBI): domain Eukaryota; kingdom Fungi; phylum Ascomycota; class Pezizomycetes; order Pezizales; family Tuberaceae; genus Tuber; species Tuber brumale. The sequence goes on along the minus strand of JACCEG010000029.1, from coordinate 50,668 downwards.
TGACGACCTTCTCTGCGAGATACCTCCAGCCGAACCCTGCAATCAGGGCCACCAAGAACTCTACTTCTATAGTTGTATCGGTTCCTCCTGCTGACGTTGTGAAGACAGGAAGGACCATCTACCTCAACTCTACGCCCGCAAAGTGGATGTCTGCCACTCTAAAAGCCGCTACATGCAATGCCGAAAGTGCTGGAAATTTGGACACCCCTCTCCTATGTGTAAAGAAAGCAGCTCAGTCTGCCCACTCTACTCTGGTTCTCACCCCTGCTCAGCACATCGGTGCACCAACCGTACATGACCCAAAGAGCGACACCTGAAAGCTGTAGCTGCCTGCTGCTCCACTTTACCCTTGAAATGCTCCAACTGCTCAGGGGACCACTCCGCAACCAATAACGACTGCCCCTCACGACCCAAGCCAACGGCCAGGGACGACCTGCCACCAGCCCCAGAGGAAGAAGGGGTGGATACCGGTGAGGATAACTCAAGACCCGCCACTCCCAAAGGGACGGGCAAACTGACCGACACCAGCGTTGATGAGACCCCACACCAGTCAACCTCCCGCACTCTTCCAAGGAGCCTGTTTAAGGTACTGATACCCAAACGTGTCGGCCCCTCCCCTCCGTGGGCTGGTGCGTTCTCTTCTGAAGACCCCATCACAGGTGCAAAAAGGTGGAGGCTTCTACCTGCACCAGGCCCATAGGGCCCCCTCCTCCATCCTCTCTTAAGCAACTTTTCTTTGTTCAACATAACTGCCTGGGAAGCTGGGATGTGTTTCTTTCTTTATTTAATAGCTTTCGATCAGTGAGAGCCACCCCACATCTAATGCTGCTGCAGGATCCCCCTGTGTACCGCAACAGACTCCCCACTTTTGCCTCTTTTATATCATTTGCTATGGCTTTTAAACCAGGGACACCCCCCAAGGTGGCTACCTACGTTCACGCGGACTTTTTGAATGTATTTGCTGTACGTTCAATTTTTTTCAACTTGCCTGATTTTATGGCCCTTGATGTTTATTCTCGCTTAGGACCTTTCGACTCCAACTACTGACAATTTGGGGCAAATACCTTGTACCCAACGGTTGGTACTTCCTCTGGAAACTGAACAGTCGATCCGCCTACATGCTTTCCCCTATATCCCTTTCCCACACTTGTGGCGTGGGACTTCCACATCCACCACCCACAATCTGATCCCCTAAGAACCATTTCTTCGAACGAGTTTTCAACGTCCAGCCCCTACTTTGAGCAAGGTTATGACAACGGCTACGAACTGCGCAACACCCCTGGAGCTTACACCAGGTTCCCAATCGACCACAACACTAGGCACGGGTTTATCGATCTGGCCTTCGTTAACTCACCCCTCATTTGCTTTCTACAATCTTGGTCAACCCGCCTACCCGCAACAGGCTCTGATCACCTCCCAATCTCTATCATGTTCACAGCACCTCTGATCAGGCCGTCACCTCCTACCCCATACTGGGACAAGACAGACTGGACAATCGCTTCGGAAAATCTGTGTGGACTGTCGGTTCCACCACCGCGCCCCAACCCCACCAACCTCTATCTAGACGATTGGCTAGAGAGACACATGTGGACACTCACCACACTGATCAAAGCCTGCACCACAACCAAAAGAGTCTCTGTTCACTCGATGCCCTGGTGGGACATGACAATCACCCACCTGAGACAAGAACACCAGCGGGCCTCGCGGGAGCATAGGAAAGACCCCACAGCACAATCCTTAGAAGAACTAAGATCCCACTGCAACCGGTACTTCAAGGCAATTAAGAAGGCCAAATCCAAATACTGGAAAGGGTTCCTGGCAAGGGTGACGCCACAGTCAGTCTGGAAAGCCAAAAAGGCGGCCATGGGAAGAGAGGAAGACAGATTCCCTGACCTGCCGGATGCAAACTCTCCAAACAAGATCAATGAAGGTTTACTAGACCACTTCTTCCCACCGAAACCTCCAACGCAATCGGTGGCCTACCCACGATTCGACCCCGCACATCCACCACTAGCCCCCGAAGAGATCTCATCTGCCCTCCGCAGATCCACGAATACCTCAGCCCTGGGCCCAGACCAAATCCCGTATGGGGTCAGGAAAAAAGTCCACACCATTAACCCATCCATACTCACATCCCTCCTCGCACCCCTTTTGGCATATGGGCACCACCTGAAGTGCCGCAAGATGGCTAATAGGGTGCTCCTACCCAAACAAGGAAAATCAGATTGCTCCACCCCATCATCTTTCCAGATTATTTTTCTGCTTGAAACCGTCTCAAAAATACCGGAAAGAGTAGTAGCAACCCGCCTCTCGCTCATCGCCTGCGAAGTGGGGCTCCATAACCCTAATCAGTGCGGCTCACACGCCGGCCTTTCAACCTTCGACGCCACGGCAGCCCTTACACAACAGGTTAGGACATGGCAAAACCCCTCCTCCAAGGCCGCCTCCCTATTTTTGGACATAACGAGAGGCTTTGATAATGTTTCTTCTAATCTCCTTACATGTAAACTCAGGGCCAAGGGTACCCCCAAGTACCTGGTAGCCTGGGTTCGTTCCTGTCTTACAGATCGTGCGTGTTGTTTCATGTTTCAGGAGGCCTATAGGGTTTTTTCTCCAGTTCAGGTGGGGACTCCCCAAGGATCACCTGTTTCTCTGCTGTTATTTGTGATTTATGTTTCTGAATTGCATGTTTCCATACCCCGAGGGGTGATTTTTTCCTATGTTGATGATTTTTCAATTACGGTTTCAACTGCTTCTTATAGCAGGAATATTAGCTATCTTCAATATTGTTTTTTGTTGCCTCAGAGCAGGGCAGCATGCATTGGAGTTTTCTTTTCAATCCCCAAGACAGAACTGATACACTGGAGGATGCCTAAGGATAGATCCCCAGTCTCTGACCAACCAATAGCCCTAAACGCCTCCGTTTTTCCACCCTCCTCCTCTCTGAGATGGCTGGGGTATTGGTTCACCCCCACCTTGAAAACCACCACCCACTTTACCAAACGACTCACAATGGCCTACGGGGCTTTTTCTGCTATCAGAAAGCTTGTGCCTCCTGGGATTGGAATGCCCCCTCACATGTGCCGGAGGCATGCTATGTGCCTCATCCTTCTTATGCTCACAACTGGAGCTGACCTCCGGGTGCCGACTCGCGCCACAATGGAGAAGATGTCGGTCCTATGGAACAATATCATGAGGTGCATAATAAACTGCTTCAGCTCAACCCCCACAACCATTTTAGCCATTGAGGCCTGCCTCCCTCCCTTGGATTTGTGGATCCCCCACCGCAGAAGGATGTCGGCGCTTCGCCTAGCCCGCTCCTCCCCTGCCTACAACCCAGCGTCAGCCAGGCTCCCCCCAGACTTCCCCTCCTACACCTCCCACCCAGACAGATCCGTACACAGGAAGCTGCTGAAGGGGAGAATCCAAAACTACATCCCCCAGGGCTGGCGCCAATATAAAGTGGAACAACCCATGAGAAGGCACTTACCCATCGACTCCCAGGTGCACCTCTTGCTACCGGCCTGAAGACCAACCACCATATTCCCACCTGCCTACCCGGCCTTGGAGCCGGGGCTAGCTCCATTACCTCCCAGCCCATCGAACTACAAAGCGCTCAAGGCCTCACTGAGGAACAGAGTCCTGGAAGACTGGATACACCAGGCCCCACCCCCTCGCTATAACCCATATAAAGCCACGCTCTAGCCAGACGCCTTAATGGGACTCGACCACTTTACCGCGGGACACATTCACCAAGGAAGGGCTGGGAAAAGCTACCTGGCCGCACACCGCTCTTGGGACTACCCGCAGTCCTCCCCACTATGGACCTTCTGCGAGGAAGACGAGGAGACGTTCACCCGCGCAATACTTCACTGCTCAGCTAAGGCTTATAAGAGGTCGCTCTATCTCCATGGGGTTTCCGACATCGACCACGGCTCCGCGATTTGGGCCTCAATTCCCGCCATCGTTGGTGTCGCCAACCACATCCGCACTACTGCTGCCGGATTCCCGCCACCCATGCCGCCGATTAGGCTGCTCCCACCCCCACGGCAGGACCTTCCTCGCCCCATTGTCCTGCTTTGAATTCCTTAATATTGTTGATGAATTCTTTTTATGTTTTTGCGTTAAAGGTTTGTTGAAGATGTCTTTACTAGCTTGAGTGGTCACCGTTTGAGGTGCTTGCGACGGATTTGTCGTTTTGGAGCTTTGTGCGTATGGTTTCCTTTGTTTGTTTGTTGGGAATTAAGGTTTTCTTTTTGCTATAGCTTATGCTGCATGCACCAGCCCCGCCACCCAAGCTAGCATCTTACTGCCACCTGGCTGGCACCCTACTGCTACCCCCATTCTGCTGCAGGTTTTCTGGCAACAATCCAACCCTAGCTAGCACCTTACTGCTACCTCTCGTCAGCGCTTGAAGGTGGCACTGCCCCTTCTGCCCAACAACCCTTTCTCTAGGTGACAAGGGCGACACCTACCTCCTTACCTACTTGTGAGCCCACACCGGGTAAGGCGTTACTGCCCCAGTTTACATTTTTTAGCTAGTCATCCCTATAGTGGGTGCATTCTGGGATATTAATTGGTTTTTTTTGCGCCTTCGGGTGCAGGTTTTTCGCAGGGTTTTTCCGGATATTTCCTGCTTGTTTCTAGTTAGGCTTCTCTTACTCTGCGACTTCCCACGCGAGTTAAGGATAGGTCTGGCTTCGGGCGAGATGCGCGGTTGGCTCCATACCAGAGGCGCTTGGGTCGGACGGCTTTTACCTGGAGGGGGGAGGGATGTTTGAAATTAAGGGTTTTCTTTTTGCTATACCTTACGCTGCATGCACGTTCTTGTACCATAATCAAGTAATATATGAAGGACTCCGTTGCCGTTACAACCACAGCGAAAGAAAAAACCCCACCAAATTTCTGGCTGAGCGTCCACCTCATTGGTTGACAACCATTCCTTACCGCTTCACCCTTTCACTTTAAGGACTTTTCAACCACAAATCATCCCCCCTCATTTGTGTTTTATCACCTTTATCAATTGAGTCCCATTTCCCAACCCTCTGATGTCTAATAGACGTAGGGGCAGAGGGAGGGGTGCTGCAAACCCCTTTGCAGCCCCCTTCAACCCACCCATCCCACCTCCCAACACAGCCTCGCCTGAGGACACACGCATGGAGGAAGAACTAGGCTCCCCGGTCCAGACTGTGCCTGCTCCCGCCTCTACCACCTCTAGAGAAGATTATTCTTCTATCCCGACATTTTCACCAAGGCATTTGGCTGCAGGCATCTCCAACACCAACCTTGGCATTTCACTTCGCACTCAACACCTTGAAGATGGCTTCCAGGCCCTGTAGAAACACCTCTTGATGGTTCAAAACCGCCACATTACAGACATCCAAACACTTCAAGGCCAAGTTGCGCATCTCACCTCTCAGGTTGAACACCTGTAGTACCAACTCCATCACCAACAACCGCCCCCACCACAACAAACCACCTTGCCCGCCCCCCCACGACAACAAACCTGGGCCTAAAGAGCTACCAGAGCAGCCCCAGTCAAATCCTCTACCATTCCACCAGCCAAAACTTCAACCACAACTGTTTTAACCAAACGCGACCGGACCATTGTCATTGAAAGAGATGGCTCCATCCTACCTGATACCACCAACCCCCTCACCATTCGCGATGCAATCAACAATGCAAGCAAGAAACCTCTTATTGCAAGAATTGAATTCACCACCAACCACAATGTCCTCCTCCTCAGCAAGGATAACACACCTGCCACCTCTGTCCTGAAAGCGCATCGTTCTGCCATTGAGGAAGCAACTAGAGCCACCATCCCTGCAGCCATTGGCCTCAGAAAAGACGAAATCTGACACAAGGTCATCCTCCATGGCGTCCCTACGTCCTCCACCTTTTCCACTATTCAATCTGAGATTGAACAATTCAACCCAGGCACCCACCTCCCACGCCCTCCCAGATGGCTCACCACCCCAGCCCAACGTCAGGGTAAAGCAGCATCAGCTATGGTCCTCACTATTGCCGGCCAAGACTCCACAGATAGAGCCCTCAGCCTAGGCCTCTCGCTCCGCGGGAAGCAGTTCAAAGTGCAATGCTACTTGTCCATTGGTCCTGACACCCAATGCACCAAATGCCTGGCCTTTGGCCACCACCCTTCTCAGTGTACCGGCACCCAACAATACAGCATCTGCTCCATGGAACA
>JACCEG010000029.1:13385-23727 GCA_014065205.1 Tuber brumale | reverse complement strand
GTTTTGACCAAACGCGACCGTACCATTGTCATTGAAAGAGATGGCTCTATCCTACCTGATACCACCAACCCCCTCACCATTCGCGATGCAATCAACAATGCAATCAAGAAACCTATTATTGCAAGAATAGAATTCACCACCAACCACCATGTCCTCCTCCTCACCAAGGTTAACACACCTGCTACCTCTGTCCTCAAAGCGCATCGTTCTGCCATTGAGGAAGCATCTAGAGCCACCATCCCTGCAGCCATTGGCCTCAGAAATGATGAAATCTGGCACAAGGTCATCCTCCATGGCGTCCCCACATCCTCCACCTTTTCCACTATTCAATCTGAGATTGAAGAATTCAACCCAGGCACCCACCTTCCACGCCCTCCTAGATGGCTCACCACCCCAGCCCAACGTTAGGATAAAGCAGCATCAGCTATGGTCCTCACTATTGCCGGCAAAGACTCCACAGATAAAGCCCCCAGCAGAGGCCTCACACTACTTGGGGAGCAGTTCAAAGTGCAACGCTACTGGTCCTTTGGTCCTAACACCCAATGCACCAAAGGCCTGGCCTTTGGCCACCACCCATCTCAGTGTGCCGGCACCCAACATTGCAGCACCTGGTCCATGGAACACCCAGCACACCTCCAGACCTGCGGCAGATCAGATTGTCCTACCAAGGGCAAAGTATGTTTGCATACCACCATCAAATGCGTCCACTGTGGCGATTCTCACCACGCGACTTCCAAGGAATGTCCCACATACCTTAAAGCACACCAAGCAGCAACCGAGAGAAGGAACAGTACTGTTTAGGGCTTTTACTTTTGTTTCCTATATTTGTTAGGCATTTGGCGGCTAGGAGGATTTTCTTTTGTCATTATGGCTCATGAGCTGGCCCAATCGAACGTTGCTACCTTTCAATATGAGACGGGATATCTGACCTGCACCCTTGCGTGGTGTAAATTTTGTATGTTAGTTAGCTTCATAGCCGCTGCGGCTCCATACGCGTAATGAGATATAATAATAATAATAATAATAATAATGAGGTCATCCTCCGTCTCCGCTACACCTCTGGTGATTGAAATTTATTTCCGATTTGGGATAGACTCAACACCACACCAAACTATCACCACTTTTTGGTCTGCACGCTCCGCTTGGGGGGAGTGTAGGCTATCTCCATCAATCCTTTTAGACTTCGGGCTTGCCTCCCCATCCTTTTCCCTGAGGGTCTTACCCCTCGGGATACTCCACCCTCCCCTCTGGCATCTCACGATGTCCAGAAACCTCTTTACCCCGCTTTTGCTCTAGCTTCGCTTAGCATCAGCACGGTCGGCTACAACCTTTTCTTCATCTTGGCAGACGGCTGGGACTACAGTTTGCGGTAAGCGATTACGATGGATTCCTGTATCCCTCCTCCTAAAGAAACTAGAGTAGTTGTGTCAGGTTTCCTCAACAGGCTACGGTCGATTTCGCCACCCTCCTTCCTCACTTATCGCTTCAGCTGGTGGTATCCCATCCACTATAGTGACACTATCTCTCTGAGAACAAGGGACTACATGAGAGACGTGGTAAAACAGCTGGCTTTGTTTGGGGCTTGCTGGAGGCCGCCTAGAAGGATACGAAGACGATACCGACAGCCTTTTTGTCGATTAGGGGGGGATGCCTTCCTCCTACACTCCCCACGGTTGCGATCGGCTGGCACCCTACTACTACACCACACCTTGGCTGGCACCCTACTGCCACCAAACAGCTTGCATCTTACTGCCGTCTTCACTCTTCGCGGGCTTTGTACCTGCACCCCCACCCAAGCTGGCATCTTACTGCTACCATGGCTGGCACCCTACTGCTACCCCCATTCTGCTGGAGTTCCTCCGGCAACAACCCAACCCTAGCTGGCACCTTACTGCTACCTCTCGACAGGGCTTGAAGATGGCGCTGCCGCTTCCGCCCAACAACCCTTCCTCTTGGTGACAAGGCCGACACCTACCTCCATACCTCCTGGTGAGCCCATCCCAGGTGAGGCGTTACCGCCCCAGTTTTCATCTTTTGGCTAGTCATCCCTATAGGGGGTGCATTTTGGGATATTAATTGGTTTCTTTTGTGCCTGCGGGCCGAGATTTCCCGCGGGGTTTTTCCTGATGTTTCTTGCTTGTTTTTAGTTTGGCTTCTCTTATTCTCCGGGTTCGCTTGCGAGGTAGGGATGGGCTTGGCTGGGGGCGAGCTTGGGACGGACGGCTTTTACCTGGCAGGAGGAGGGATGTTTGAAATTAAGGTTTTCTTTTTGCCATAGCTTATGCTGCATGCACGTTCTTTTACCTAACAAGTAATATATGATATAAAAAAATAAAAAAGATTAAAAAAAAAAGAAATAATAATAATGAGGTGGACATCCTCCGTCTCCGCTACACCTCCGGTTATTGAAATTTATTTCCTATTTGGGATAAACTCAACACCACACCAAACTATCACCACTTTTCGGTCTGCACCCTCCACTCGGGGGGGGTGTAGGCTATCACTATTTATCCTTCTGGACTTCGGGTCCATCTCTACTGCCTTCTCCCTTTGAGGTTCGTCCTCTGGGGATACCCCATCCTCTTCTTCCAGCATCTCACGATGCTGGGTACCTCCCTTACCCCGCTTTTGCTAGGCCTCGCTTAGCATCAGCACGGTCGGGTTTCCCTCTTTTCATCTCCCAAGACGGCTGGGACTACGGTTTGCGGTACGCGATTACGGTGGGTTCCTGTATCCCTCCCCTAAAGAAACTGGGGAGTTGTGTCACGTCTCCTCCACAGGCCACGGTCGATTTCGCCATTCCCCTTCCTCACTCATTGCTTCAGCAGGTGGTATCCCATCCACTACAGTGACACTATCTCTCGTAGAACAAGGGACTACGTGAGAGACGTGGTAAAACTGCTGGCTTTGTTTGGGGCTTGCTGGGGGCCGCCTAGTAAGACACGAACACGATTCCGACAGTTGTTTTTTTACTTGTGTCTACCCCTCCTCTATACTTTCTCGGTGCGATCGGCTGGCATCCTACTGCTACCACAGGCTGGCACCCTACTGCTACCCCCAACCTTAGCTGGCACCTTACTGCCGCCTACACTTCCTGCTGGTCTCGGACCAGTCCCACCCCCCCTGGCTGGTACCCTACTACCACCTCATCCTGGTCAGCACTCCGTCTGCTGGCCCCCCCACCCGGTCTGGTTTTCCGGCGGACCTCTGGGGTTCTTGGGCCCTGCCACGCGCCTTCCTTCGGCTTCGGTTGGGTTCCTCCTACTTTTGTTTCCCTTGCCCCTGTTGCCAAGTCTATCAGACGTAGGGTAAGTTCGCCCGCTTAGTGCACGGGACCGGTTCTATGATAGTGACCTCGGTATATCCGACTAGCTTAGGCCATATGGTGTTCCTTCAGGTTCGGTTTATGGGTTTTCATTAGTTTGGGGTTTTCTTTCTGTTGTTTTGGTTGGCTTACTGTTGGGGTTTGGGATTTCTTTTATGTCCCGCGTCTGTGGAGGTTTATTGGTTCGTGTATACAATAGCGGTTGTGGTTAGGGGGAGTTTTTTACACCCACTGGCCTTGTAGCTAGACGGTTTTTCTTCAGCCTTTCTGGGCCGGGGCAGGGGGGGAGGTTTAGGTCTACATAGCTTGCGCTGACGTGACCTTGTTCCTTAATACTAAACAAAAATGATTTAAACAAAAAAAAGAAAAAAAAGACAAAAGAAAGAAAATTAATAAGGAGGTGGAAGCTCGGTAAGACATTTGGTATGGTTTTTGCTTTCCCTGTGGTTGTAACGGCAACGGAGTCCTGGAGTGTCTTTGATTTGGTATTCTTAGAGAACCAATATATGGGCTTCAAGGGCTTGGAGGCAGTGTGACATTTGATTGATGTTTTTGGCGGCATTGTTTTGTCTCTCAAACAGAGCATCAGTGACTCCATCCAGCTATTTCAGGGAAAGAGGTTCCTCACCAGGCTCAGACCCTGAAGGGTTGCTGGTATTAACAACAGTCTGGATAGGAGAGGAGGAACCATCTCGAATATCAGTGTCAGCTGGTGACCAGTGTTGTTGTGGGCAGGGGCTGTGGTTGAAAGGGGTGGCAAGAGGGTTTGTGGCACCTCTGCCTCTTCATCTGCCTCTGGGAGCCATCAGAGGGGACGGGCAATGAACACAGTTGATAAAGGTCAATGGAAACAAATTATAAAGGATAATTTGTTAATGAAAAGTCTTTAAAAGTATTAGGAGAACCAGGGAGAATTGGTTGTGGGCCAATGAGGTGGAGGCGCGGCGAAAAATTTGATGTGGTTTTTTCTTTCGCTGTGGTTGTAACAGCAATGGAGTCTGCCGAGGCACCATGCTTTCAGGGAACTTAACCGATTTATAGCACCGGGATTACATCAAGGAAGGGCCGGGAAAAGCTAGCTGGCCCCGCAACCCTCCTGGGAAGGCTCACCGTCCTCGCGACTCGGTTGCCGTTACAACCACAGCGAAAGAAAAAATCGCACCAAATTTCTTGCCGAGCTTTCCCCACATTGGTTGACAACTATTCCACACTGCTTCACACCTTCACTTTAAAGACTTTTCAACCACAAATCATCCCCCCTCACTTGTGTTTTATCACCTTTATCAACTGAGTCCTATTTCCCAACCCTCTGATGTCTAATAGACGTAGGGGCAGTGGGAGGGGTAGTGCAAACCCCTTTGCAGCCCCCTTCAACCCACCAATCCCACCTCCCAACCCAGCCTCGCCTGAGGACACACACATGGAAGAAGACCCAGGCTCCCCACTCCAGACTGTGCCTGCTCCCGCCTCTACCACCTCTACAGAAGAATACCCTGCTATCCCTACATTTTCAACAAGACCTTTGGCTGAAGGCATCTCCAACACCAACCTTGGCATTTCACTTCGCACTCAACATCTTGAAGAAGGCTTCCGGGCCTTGCAGAAACACCTCATGGTGATTCAAGAACGCCATATTACAGATGTCCAAACACTTCAAGATCAAGTTGCGCACCTCACCTCCCAGGTTGAACACCCGCAGTACCGGCTTCTCCAGCAACAACCCCCCCCACAACAACAAACTACCTTGCACGCTCCTCCACCATAACAAACCTGGGCCCAGACTCCGTTGCCGTTACAACCACAGCGAAAGAAAAAACCACCCCAAATTTCTTGCCGAGCTTCCACCTCATTGGTTGACAACCATTCCTCACCATTTCACCCTTTCACTTTAAAGACTTTTCAACCACAAATCATGCCCCCTCATTTGTGTTTTATCAACTTTATCAACTGAGTCCCATTTCCCAACCCTCTGATATCTAATAGACGTAGGGGCAGAGGGAGGGGTGGTGCAAACCCCTTTGAAGCCCCCTTCAACCCACCCATCCCACCTCCCAACCCAGCCTCGCCTGAGGACATACGCATGGAGGAAGAACCAGGCTCTCCAGTCCAGACTGTGCCTGCTCCCGCCTCTATCACCTCTACAGAAGATCATCCTTCCATCCCTATTTATTCACCAAGGCCTTTGGCTGAAGGCATTTCCAACACCAACCTAGGCATTTCACTTCGCACTCAACACCTTGAAAATGGCTTCCAGGCCCTGCAGAAACACCTCATAATGGTTCAAAATCGCCATATTACAGACATCCAAACACTTCAAGGCCAAGTTGCGCACCTCACCTCTCAGGTTGAACACCTGTAGTACCAACTCCACCACCAACAACCCTCCCCACCACAACAAACCACCTTGCCCGCCCCACCAGAACAACAAACCTGGGCCCAAAGAGCTACCAGAGCAGTCCCAGTCAAATCCTCTACCACTCCACCAGCCAAAACTTCACCCCAGCTGTTTTGACCAAACGCGACCCTACTATTGTCATTGAAAGAGATTATTTTTACTTTTTTTTCTTTTTTTTTTTAAATCATATATTGCTTGTTAGGTACAAGAACATGCATGCAGCGTAAGCTATGGCAAAAAGAAAACCTTAATTCCAAACAAACAAACAAAAGAAACCATCGGCAGAAGTCTCCAAAACGACAAATCGGTCGCTAGGACCGCAAACGGTGACCACTCAAAATAGTAAAGAAAAATCAAGAAACTTCCCGCATAAAACACAAAAAAAATTCATCAAGAGTAAAGTAAAGCTCAATTTAGGGCAGGCGGGGGAGGAGGGTCCTCCCGTGGAGGAGAGAGCGGCCTAATCGGCGGCATGGGTGGCGGGAATCCAGTACCAGTAGTACGGATGTAGTTGGCGAGGCCAATGATGGCTGGTAGTGAGGACCAAATTGGTGAGCCTTGGCCGATGTCGGAAACCCCACGGAGGTAGAGCCTCCTTTTATCCGCTTTAGCCGAGCATTGAAGTATTGCGTGGTTGAACGTCTCATCGCCTTCCTCACAAAGGGTGCACAGGGTGGAGGACTGGGGGTCGTCCCAGGAGTGGTGGGCGGCTAGGTAGCTTTTCCCGGCCCTGCCTTGGTGTATGCGTCCCGCTGTAAAGCGGTCGAGGCCCATAAAGGCGTGTGGCTTTAGCGTGGCCTTGTATGGGTAGTAGAGAGGGGGAGGGGCCAGGTGGATCCAGTCTTCTAGGAGCTTGTTCCGCAGTGAGGCCTTGAGAGCTGTGTAGTTCGTTGGGGTGGGAGGTAGTGGAGTCAGCCCTGGCTCCAGGGCTGGGTAGGCGGGTGGGAACGTTGTGGTGTTTCTCATAGCCGGTAGCAGGAGGTGCGCTAGTGCGTCGATAGGCAGGTTTCTCCTCATGGGCTGTTCAGCCTTATACTGGCGCCAGCCGAGAGGGATGTAGTTCTGGGTTCTTCCCCCGAGCAGCTCTCTGTGCACGAGTCTGTCCGGGTGGGTGGTGTAAGAGGGGAAATCTAGGGGGAGCCTAGCTGCCGCTGGGTTGTAGGCAGGGGAGGAGCAGGCTAAACGAAGCGCGGACATCCTTCTCCGGTGGGTGACCAACAGGTCCAGGGGGGGGAGGCGGGCCTCAATGGCCAAAATCGTCGTTGGGGTTGAGGTGAAGCAGTTGGTTACCCATCTCATGACTTTGTTCCAGAGGACCGACATCTTGTCCCTCGTGGCGAGTGTTGGTATTAGGAGGTCAGCTCCATACGTGAGGATAGGAAGGATGAGGCCCATGGCAAGCCTTCGGCACATGTGGGGGGGCATTCCAATCCCAGGGGGGGCAAGCCTCCTGATGGCAGAAAAGGCCCCCGAGGCCATTGTGAGTCGTTTAGTGAAGTGTGTAGTTGTTTCCAGGGTGGGGGTGAACCAGTATCCCAGCCACCTCAAGGAGGAAGAGGGTGAAAAAACAGAGCGGTTCAGAGCTATTGGTTTGTTGGAGATTGGAGACCTGTCCTTAGGCGTCCTGCAGTGTATCAGTTCCGTCTTGGGGATTGAAAAGGAAACTCCAATCCGTGCTGCCCTGCTCTGAAGCAAAGAAAAACAATACTGAAGATACCTAATATTCCCCCTATAAGAAGCAGTAGAAACCGTAATTGAAAAATCATGAACATAGAAAAAATTACCCCTTGGGGTATAGAAACATGCAATGCAGAAACATAAATCACAAATAACAAAGGAGAAACAGGTGACCCTGGGGGAGTCCCCACCTGGACGGGAGAAAAAACCCCAGGGGCCCCCTGAAACAACCAGCGACATGAGCGATCTGTAAGAAAGGATCGAACCCAGGCAACCAGGTACTTGGGAGTTCCTTTGGCTCTGAGCTTAGCGGTGAGAAGACTAGGTGAAACATTATCGAACCCTCCTTTTATGTCTAGAAACGAGGTGGAGGCTTTGTAGGAGGGGTCTTGCCTTGCCCTAACTTCTTGAGTGAGGGCAGCCGTGGCATCAAAGGTTGAGAGGCCGGCGAGCGAGCCACACTGATTGGGGTTCAGGAGCCTCACTTCACGGGCGATGAGGGAGAGGCGAGTTGCTATTATCCTTTCCAGTATCTTCGAGAAGGTTTCAAGTAGAACAATAATCCTGAGGGAGGCCGGGGTGGAGTAATCTGGTTTTCCTGGTTTGGGTAGGACCACCCCGTTAGACATCTTGAGGCACCTCAGGTGGTGTCCGTATGCCAGGAGGGGGGCAAGGAGAGATGTGAGTATGTTGGGGTTCGTGGTGTCGACTTTCTTCCAGACCCCGTATGGGATTTGGTCTGGGCCTGGCGCTGAAGTGTTCGAGGTTCTGCCAAGAGTTGATGAGATCTCTTCGGGGGCTAGTGGTGGGTGTTCGGGGTCGAATCGTGGGTAGGCCACTGATTGCGTTGGTGCTTTTGGCGGGAAGAAGTGGTCTAGCAAGGCCTCGTTGATTTCGTCGCGGGAGTTTGCGTCCGGCAGGTTGGGGAATCTGTCTTCATCTCTTCCCATGGCCGCCTTCTTGGCTTTCCAGACCGACTGTGGTGTTACTCGGGCCAGAAATTCTTTCCAGTATTTGGATTTGGCCTTCTTAATTGCCTTGAAGTAGCGGTTGCGGTGGGATCTCAGATCTTCTAAGGATTGTTCTGTTGGGTCTTTCCTATGTTCCCTCGATGCTCGGTGGTGTGCTTGTCTCAGGTGGGTGATTGTCATGTCCCACCAGGGCTTCGAGTGGACGGAGACCCTCTTGGATGGGGTGCAGGATTTGATTAGTGTTGTGAGTGTACGCAGGTGTCTTTCTAGCCAGTTGTCCAGATCGAGGTCAGTTGGGTTGGGACGGGGTGGTGGAAACGTCAGGCTTTTCAGTTTTTCTGGTGCAACTGTCCAGTCTGTCTTATCCCAGTATGGGGTTGGAGGAGGTGGTCTGATCAAGGGTGCCGTGAACATGATGGAAATCCGGAGGTGATCGGAACCTGTCGCTGGTAGGTTGGTCGACCAAGACTGTAGAGAACGAGTGAGGGGTGGGTTGATGAAGGCCAGGTCAATAACCCCGGGCCTCGTGTTGTGGTCAAAAGGGAATCGGGTGTATGCACCAGGGGTGTTGCAGAGTTCAAAGCCATTCTCGTGCGCTTTCTCGAAGTACGGGCTGGAAGTTGAAAATTGATTGGAAGAAATGGTTCTAAGGGGATCTGATTGTGGGTGGTGGATGTTGAAGTCCCCCGCCACAAGCGTGGGGAAGGGGTGTAGGGAAAAGCATGTAACTGGGTCAACTGTTCTGTTTCCAGAGGAAGTGCCCACCGTCGAGTACAGGTTGTATGCCCTGAATTGTGAGTATTTGGAATCTAAAAGACCAAGAGGGGAATAAACATCAATAGCCATAAAATCAGGCCTGTTAAAGAACATAGGAAGTACAGCAAACATATTCAAAAAATCCACGTAAACGTAGGTAGCCACCTTGGGAGGTGTCCCTAGTTTAAATGGTGGAGCAAATGATTTAAAAGATGCAAAAGTGGGGAGCCTGTTGCGGTACACAGGGGGGTCCTGCAACAGTATTATCTGTGGGGGGGCTTTCAGGGACTGAAAGCTATTAAACAATGAAAGAAACACATCCCAGCTTCCCAGGCAGTTATGTTGAATAAAGAAAAGTTGCTTAAGAGAGGGTGGGGGAGGTGGCCCTATGGGCGAGGTGCAGGTAGAGTCCTCCACCTTTATGCACCTGAAATGGGGTCTTCGGAAGAGAACGCACCAGCCCACGGGGTGGGGGGGCCGACTCGTCTGGGTACTGGGGCCTTGAACAGGTCCATTGGGAGGGTGCGGCAGGTTTTCTGGCATGGGTCTCCTCAACGCTGGTGTCGGTCTGTTTGCCTTTCCCTTTAGGAGTGGCGGGTCTTGAGTGGTCCTCGTCTGTGTCCATCCCTTCTTCCTCTTGGGGTGATGGCAGGTCGTCCCTTGCCATTGGCTTGGGTCGGGAGGGGCAGTCGTTGTTGGTTGCGGAGTGGTCCCCTGAACAGTTGGGGCATTTCAAGGGCGAGGTGAGGCAGCAGGCAGCTACAGCCTTCAGGTGTCCGTCTTTGGGGCATGTAGGGTTTGTGCATCGATGGGCTGAGCGGGGGTGGGATCCAGAGCAGAGCGGACAGACTGAGCTGTTCTCCTTGCACATAGGAGAGGGGTGTCCAAATTTCCAGCATTTCTGGCACTGCATGTAGCGGTTTTTAGAGTGGCAGACATCCACTTTGCGGGGCTTGGAGGATAGGTAAATGGTCCTTCCAATCTTCACAACGTCAGTAGGGGGAACCGATACAACAATAGAGGTAGAATTTTTAGTGGCCCTTATTTCAGGGTTCGGCTGAAGGTATCTTGCAGAGAAGATCGTCACTCCTGTTGCGTTTAGGATGGAGTTGCCCAGCTCGGATCGGAGTTCCTCCGGGTCCGACGGGAGGAAGGGGATGGGCAGGCCGTGGATGGCTAACTGGACTTCATTGGGGGCCGGCCTAAATGGCCTGAACG
>JACCEG010000029.1:0-13348 GCA_014065205.1 Tuber brumale | reverse complement strand
CGAGTGCGTCATAGTACGGGGAGTAGGCGGTAGCGGGAGTCTGTAGGGAGCGGCTTGTAAGAGTGAGGGCCCCTCTGGCGTTGACCGAGGCGCTAAAGCATAGTGGGTGGGGGCAGTTTGCCTCCTTCAGTACTTGTGCTGCGATGTCGGGGGCTGTTGCAACTATTCTGAGTGCATCCTGGTGAGGGAGGGAAGTCTCTGGGGGCGAGAAGAACCTTCTGTCCGCTGCTGGGAGGGGGGGTGGCCCTCTAACTGAGGGGCCCGCACCTGACGACGCTGCGACTTGAGCTGCTGAAGCAGAGGCCTTGTCTCCACTCTTCGATTTTTTGGGCTTCCTTCCATCAGGTTGTGCTTGTGGTGCGGCAGCCTGGGCATACATTGATGGTTTGGATTTGGCTTTGCTGAGAGCCTTGTTGAGTGACGGCTCTAGGTGGCCGGGGGTGAACGAGTAGGGGCAGTACTTGCCCTCGCGGAAGGCCTGGGCTTCCCAGGATCGCGGGTATTTAACTGCGTAAGCATTGGGATCACCATAGCACTTATCTGTGGCTGTGTCGTAGCGGGGGATATCTGAGTCAAAGTCAGACATCGGGCTGGCTGCTGGAATGGGAAGCGGGGGCTGATTTTTTCCGGATTGTTTTAGCTGCTTTGCTGGTTGGGCTTGACTTGCCACTGCGGTGGTCTTTGCTGAGAGAGAGGCCGCTACTCTGGACGAGAGATCGGCCACTGTGGATTGAATAGAGGCTAGGGAGGGGCCCGTGGCTGGTTGGGTTTGTTGTGGGGGTGCTGTAATTTTGTTCTCTAGGGAGCCTATCCTAGCGTGGAGGGCGGCTATTCCTTCGAGTGCTGTCATGATTAGGGGGAGGATTGTGGCTTCTCCTGCGGTTAGGCTTCTGAGATCAGCGTCCCATAGCGTCGGGAATACGTCTCTATTGGTGGAGAGGTTGGAGGTGGTGTGGTTGTACATCTCTCTGAGTAGAGGGAGGTTGGGGTCGAGTGGGCCTACCGAGGAGGACCGTGTTGGATTCTGGGGGGGGGAGGAGTGGATCTGGGCTGCTGGTGCCAGGGCTGGGGCAGTGGGGACTTGAGCAGCTCTTCCTGCATAGGGGTGGGAGCGGTCAGAGGTGCGGGATTCTGGGCGCAAGGCCCTACCAGTGTTGTGAGTCATAGCAGAAGGTATGAGTCAAGTGAGGGGTTGTGTCGCTTATAGAGTGAAGCCTAAGCGAGAGGCGAAAATTGGTGTGTCGAGCTGGTTGCCACCCAAAAACTTGGAGTTTAGGGATGACCGAAAGCGGTAATTTTTCAAGCGAGCGGTGAATAGAGGGCGCGGAGCGTGCATTGAAAGAGATTATTTATGCTTTTTTTTTTTTTTGATTCATATATTGCTTGTTAGGTACAAGAACGTGCACGCAGCGTAAGCTATGGCAAAAAGAAAACCTTAATTCCGAACAAACAAACAAAAGAAACCATCATCTCAAATCTCCAAACACGACAAATCCGTCGCAAGCACCTCAAATGGTGACCACTCAAAATAGTGCAGAAAAATCAACAAACTTTCAACATAAAAACATAGGAAAATTCATCAAAAGCAATAGGGAACTCAAGTCAGGGCAGCGGGGGGGGGTAAATCCTGGCAAGAGGGTGAGAGCGGCCTAATCGGCGGCATGGGTGGTGGGAATCCGGTGCCAGTAGTGCGGATGTAGTTGGCGAGGCCAATGATGGGAGGAAGTGAGGACCAAATTGGCGAGCCTTGGCCGATGTCGGAGACTCCATGCAGGTAGAGCGTCCTCTCATCAGCTTTAGCGGAGCCTTGAAGTATTGCGCGGGCGAACGTTTCTTCGCTCTCTTCACAGAAGGTACACAGGGCGGAGGACTGAGGGTCTTCCCAGGAGTGGTGTGCGGCAGGGTAACTTTTCCGGGCCTTTTCTTGCTGTATGCGACCCGCGGTAAAGCGGTCGAGGCCCATGAAGGCGTGTGGTTTTAGCGTGGCCTTGTATGGGTAGTAGAGAGGGGCAGGGGCCAGGTGGATCCAGTCTTCCACGAGTCTGTTTCGCAGCGAGGCTTTGAGGGCCTTGTAGTCCGGCAAGATGTGGGGTAGTAGAGCCAGCCCCGGTTCCGGGGCCGGGTAGGCAGGTGGGAATGTTATGGTTTGTCTCGTGGCCTGCAGCAGAAGGTGTGCCATCGAGTCAATGGGTAGGTGTCTCCTCATGGGTTGTTCGCCTTTGTAATGGCGCCAGCAGCAGGGGTATGTAGTTCTGAGTTCTCCCCTCGAGCAGCTTCCTGTGGGTGGACCTGTCTGGGTGGGAGGTGTAGGAGGGGAAGTCTGGGGGGAGCCCAGCTGACGCTGGGTTGTAAGCAGGAGAGGAGCAGGCTAGGCGAAGTGCCGACATCCTTCTCCGGTGAGTGATCAATAAGTCAAGAGGGGGGAGGCAGGCCTCAATGGCCAGAATAGTCGTTGGGGTTGAGCTAAAGCAGTTCGTAACCCATCTAATAACCTTGTTCCACAGGATCGACATCTTGTCCGTCGTGGCTAGCGTTGGTATCAGGAGGTCGGCTCCGTACGTTAGGATAGGAAGGATGAGGCCCATAGCGAGCCTCCGGCACATGTGGGGGGGCATTCTGATCCCCGGAGGCGCAAGCCTTCTGATGGCAGAGAAGGCCCCAGAGGCCATTGTGAGACGTTTGGTGAAGTGGGTGGTTGTTTCCAGGGTGGGGGTGAACCAATACCCCAGCCACCGTAGGAAAGCGGAGGGTGGGAAAATAAAACCATTTAGAGCTATCGGTTGGTTGGACACTGGTGATCTGTCCTTAGGCGTCCTCCAGTGTATAAGTTCAGTCTTGGGGATTGAGAAGGAAACCCCAATCCGTGCTGCCCTGCTTTGAAGCAAAGAAAAACAATATTGAAGATACCTAATATTCCCCCTATAAGAAACAGTAGAAACCGTAATCGAAAAATCATCAACATAGGAAAAAATCACCCCGCGGGGTATGGAAACATGTAATTCAGAAACATAAATCACAAATAACAAAGGAGATACAGGTGATCCTTGGGGAGTCCCTACTTGGACGGGAGAAAAAACCCCTGGCGCCCCCTGAAACAACAAGCGACATGAGCGATCTATAAGAAAGGAACGAACCCAAGCTACCAGGTACTTGGGAGTCCCTTTGGCTCTCAGTTTAGTTGTAAGAAGATTGGAGGAAACATTATCGAACCGTCCCTTTATGTCTAGAAACAGGGAGGAGGCTTTGTAGGAGGGATTTTGCCTTGCCCTGACTTCTTGGGTGAGAGCAGCCGTGGCATCAAAGGTTGAAAGGCCGGCGAGTGAACCACACCGGTTGGGATTCAGTAGCCCCACCTCGCGGGCTATGAGGGAGAGGCGGGTTGCTACTATCCTTTCCAGTATCTTGGAGAAGGTTTTTGAGTAGAACGATAATTCGGAACAGGCAGGGGTCGAGTAATCTGGTTTTCCAGGTTTGGGCAGGACCACCCCGTTAGCCATCTTGAGGCACTTTGGGTGGTGCCCGTATGCCAAGAGGGGGGCAAGGAGGGATGTGAGTATGTTCGGGTTGGTGGCGTGGACTGTCTTCCAGACCCCGTACGGGATTTGGTCAGGGCCCGGGGCTGAGGTGTTCGTGGATCTACTAAGGGCCGATAAGATCTCTTCGGGGGCTAATGGTGGATGTTCCGGGTCGAACCGCGGGTAGGCCACTGATTGCGTTGGCGGCTTTGGTGGGAAAAAGTGGTCTAGTAGAGCTTGGTTGATCTCTTTACTGGAGTTTGCATGCGGCAGGGCAGGGAATCTGTCCTCATCTCTTCCCATGGCCGCCTTCTTGGCTTTCCAGACTGACTGTGGTGTCACGCTGGCCAGGAACTGTTTCCAGTATTTGGCTTTGGCCTTCTTAATTGCCTTCAAGTATCGGTTGCGGGGGGATCTTAGATCTTCCAAGGATTGTTCTGTGAGGTCCTTCCTATGTTCCCTCGAAGCCCGGTGGTGAGCTTGTCTCAGGTGGGTGATTGTCATGTCCCACCAGGGCTTCGAGTGGATGGAGACCCTTTTGGTTGGGGTGCAGGCTTTGATCAGTGTGGTGAGTGTTAGCATGTGCCTCGCTAGCCAGTTGTCTAGATCGAGGTCGGTGGGGTTGGGGCGCGGTGGTGGAACCGACAGTTGTTTCAATTTTTCTGCGGCGACCGCCCAGTTTGTCTTGTCCCAGTATGGTGTTGGGGGGGGTGGTCTGATTAAAGGTGCCATGAACACGATAGAGATTGGGAGGTGATCAGACCCTGTTGCTGGTAGGCGGGTCGACCAAGATTGCAGGAAACAAATAAAAGGTGAGTTGATGAAGGCCAGGTCAATAACCCTAGGCCTCGTGTTGTGGTCAAAAGGGAACCTGGTGTAAGCTCCAGGGGTGTTGCAGAGTTCGAAGCCATTGTCGTGCGCTTGTTCGAAGTACCGGTTTGAAGTTGAGAATTCATTCGACGCAATGGTTCTAAGAGGGTCAGATTGTGGATGGTGGATGTTGAAGTCACCCGCCACTAGAGTGGGGAAGGGGTGTAGGGGGAAGCATGTAGCTGGGTCAACTATTCTGTTCCCGGAGGAAGTGCCAACCGTCGAGTACAGGTTGTACGCCCTAAATTGTGAGTATTTGGAGTCAAAGAGTCCTAGGGGGGAATAAACATCAATGGCCATAAAATCAGGCCTATCAAAAAAAACAGGAAGTACAGCAAACACATTCAAAAAATCCATGTAAACTTAGGTAGCCACCTTGGGAGGTGTCCCTTGTTTAAATGGCGGGGCAAATGATTTAAAATATGCAAAAGTGGGGAGCCTGTTGCGGTACACAGGGGGGTCCTGCAACAGTATTATCTGTGGGGGGGCTTTCAGAGCCTGAAAGCTATTAAACAATGAAAGAAACACATCCCAGCTTCCCAGGCAGTTATGTTGAACAAAGAAAAGTTGCTTAAGAGAGGGTGGGGGAGTTGGCCCTATGGGCGAGGTGCAGGTAGAGTCCTTCACCTTTATGCGCCTGAAATGGGGTCTTCGGAGGAGAACGCATCAGCCCACGGGGGGGGGGGACCAACTCGTTTGGGTATTGGGGCCTTAAACAGGCTCATTGGGAGGGTTCGGGAGGTTGATTGGCGTGGGGTCTCCTCAACGCTAGTGTCAGTCTGTTTGCCTTTCCCTTTTGGGGTGGCGGGTCTTGAGTTATCCTCATCGGTATCCATCCCTTCTTCCTCTTGGGCTGGTGGCAGGTCGTCCCTAGCCGCTGGCTTGTGTCGGGAGGGGCAGTCGTTATTGGTTGCAGAGTGATCCCCTGAGCAGTTGGGGCATTTTAAGGGTGTGGTGGGGCAGCAGGCAGCTACTGCCTTTAGGTGTCCGTCTTTGGGGCATGTAGGGTTGGTACATCGATGGGCTGAGCGGGGGTGGGATCCAGAGCAGAGCGGACAGACTGAGCTGTTCTCCTTGCACATAGGAGAGGGGTGTCCAAATTTCCAGCATTTCTGGCACTGCATGTAGCGGTTTTTAGAGTGGCAGACATCCACTTTGCGGGGCTTGGAGGATAGGTAAATGGTCCTTCCAATCTTCACAACGTCAGTAGGGGGAACCGATACAACAATAGAGGTAGAATTTTTAGTGGCCCTTATTTCAGGGTTCGGCTGAAGGTATCTTGCAGAGAAGATCGTCACTCCTGTTGCGTTTAGGATGGAGTTGCCCAGCTCGGATCGGAGTTCCTCCGGGTCCGACGGGAGGAAGGGGATGGGCAGGCCGTGGATGGCTAACTGGACTTCATTGGGGGCCGGCCTAAATGGCCTGAACGGGTTCTCTCCAACTGGGAACGCCTTGTTGAACCTCGGGGCGAGGGCGTCGTATTATGGGGAGTAGGCAGTGGCAGGAGTCTGTAGGGAGCGGGTTGTCAGAGTGAGGGCACCCCAGGCGTTAACCGAGGCGCTGAAGTACAGCGGGTGGGGGCAGTTTGCTTCCTTTAGTACTTGGGCTGCTATGTCCAGGGCTGTTGCAACTATCCTAAGCGAGTCTTGGTGAGGGAGGGGGGTCTCGCGGGGTGAGCAGAACCTTCTGTCCGCAGCCGGAAGGGGGGGTGGCCCTCTAACTGAGGGGCCCGCACCCATCGACGCTGCGACCTGGCCTGCAGAGGCAGAGGCCTTGTCTCCATTCTTCGGTTTCTGGGACTTCCTTCCATCAGATTGCGCTTGCGGTGCGGCAGCCTGGGCATAGGTTGAGGGCTTGGATTTTGCCTTACTTAGGGCCTTGTTGAGTGACGGCTCTAGGTGGCCAGGTGTGAACGAGTAGGCGCTGTATTTTCCCTCTTGGAAGGCCTGGGCTTCCCAGGATCGCGGGTTCTTTACTTCGTAGGCGTTGGGATCACCATACCACTTGTCTGTGGCTGTGTCGTAGCGTGGGATATCAGAGTCAAAGTCAGGCATCGGACTGGCTGTTGGGGCAGGAGGGGCAGGCTGGTTTCTTGGGTTTTGTTTTAGCTGTTTTGCAGGTTGGGGTTTGTGGGCTGAGGCCGTGGTCTTTGCTGCGAGAGAGGCTGCAACTCTGGATGAGAGGTCAGCCACTGTGGCTTGGATTGAGGCTAGGGAGGGGCCCGCTATGGGTTGGGCTTGTTGTGGGGGTGTTGTAATTTTGCTTTCTAAGGAGCCGATCCTGGCATGGAGGGCTGCTATTCCTTCGAGTGCGGTCATGATCAGGGGGAGGATTGTGGCTTCTCCCGCTGTTAGGCTTCTGAGATCAGCGTCCCATAGCCTAGGGAACACGCCTCTGTTGGTGGCGAGGTTGGAGGTGGTATGGTTGTACATCTCTCTAAGAAGGGGGAGGTTGGGATCGAGTGGGCCCACAGAGGAGGACCGTGTTGGATTTTGGGGGGGGGAGGAGTGGATCTGGGCTGCTGGTGCCAAGGCAGTGGCGGATGGTACCTGAGCAGTTCTTCCTGCATAGGGGTGGGAGCGGTCAGAGGTGCGGGATTCAGGGCGCGAGGCCCTACCAGTGTTGTGAGTCATAGCAGAAGATATGAGTCGAGTGTGGAGTGGGGTCGCTTATAGTTTGAAGCCTAAGCGAGAGACAAAAATTGCAGTGTCGAGCTGGTTGCCACCCAAAAACCTGGAGTTTAGGGATGACCGAAAGCCGTAATTTTTCAAGTGAGAGGTGAATAGAGGGCGCGGAGCGTGCATTGAAAGAGATTATTTTTCTTTTTTCTTTTTTTTTTTTTAAATCATGTATTACTTGTTAGGTACAAGAACGTGCATGCAGCGTAAGCTATGGCAAAAAGAAAACCTTAATTCCAAACAAACAAACAAAAGAAACCATCAGCACAAATCTCCAATATGACAAATCCGTCACAAGCACCTCCAACGGTGACCACTCAAATCAGTAAAGAAACAAACCATCATCTTCTCTCCGTGCAAACCGCAACAAAGAAAAAACCACAATCAAACAAGTATAAAAATCAACGCAGGGCAGTGGGGGAGGCAGATCCATCCTCAAGCGGGCGTGAGCGGCCTAATCGGCGGCATCTGGGGGGGGAAACCGGTTCCTGTTGTCCGGATATAGTTAGCCAGCCCAATCACAGCTGGAGTCGTTGACCATATAGGTGCGGCGGGACCGACTTCGGTAACTCCATGGAGGTAGAGCGACCTCATGTCGGCCTTCGCCGAGCAATGGAAGATAGCGTCGGGGAATGTCTCGTCGGTCTCCTCGCAAAACATGCAAGTCGAGGATGCTAGAGGTTCTTCCCAGGAGTGATGAGCGGCGAGGTAGCTTTTTCCGGCCCTCATTTGATGTATTCTGCCAGCTGTAAAGCGGTCGAGTCCCATGAAAGCATGTGGCTTCAGTGTGGCTCTGTAGGGGTAGTACCGGGGGGGTGGTGCCTGGTGTAGCCAGTCGGCGGTAAGCTTCAGCCTGA
This sequence comes from Tuber brumale, assembly GCA_014065205.1. Taxonomy (NCBI): domain Eukaryota; kingdom Fungi; phylum Ascomycota; class Pezizomycetes; order Pezizales; family Tuberaceae; genus Tuber; species Tuber brumale. The sequence continues at coordinate 5,428 of JACCEG010000029.1, read as the reverse complement.
GAGAGGCCTTGAGAGACTTGTATGCCGAGGGGAGGGAGGGCATAATAGCCAGACCTGGTTCTAGGTCCGGGTAGGCAGGTGGGAAGGTCTTAGCCTGTGGTAAGATTGGGAGCAGGAGGTGCGCCATTGTGTCTATCGGGAGGTGCTTTCTCATGGGCTGTTCAGCTTTGTATTTGTTCCAGCCCAAAGGGATATAGTTCTGAGTCCTCTCTGCAAGGAGGCTGCGGTGTGAGGCCCTCTCTGGGTGGGGCAGATATGAGGGGAAGTCCGGGGGGAGTCTGGCTGATGCCGGGTTGTAGGCAGGGGAGGAGCAGGCCAGTCTTAGTGCCGCCATCCTTCTGCGGTGGGGTATAAGCAGATCAAGGGGGGGAAGGCATGCTTCCACCGTTAGGATGGTGATGGGGGTAGAGGTGAAGCAGTTGGTGACCCAACGCAACACCCTATTCCACAGAACGGACATCTTGTCCAGAGTTGCAAGCGTGGGGGCGAAGAGGTCTGCTCCATACGCCAGGATGGGAAGGACTAGGCCCATCGCGAGCCTTCGGCACATGTGACGGGGGATTCCTATCCCAGGTGGGGCGAGCCTCCTTATGGCTGAAAAAGCTCCCGAGGCCATTGTGAGGCGTTTGGTGAAGTGTGTGGTGGTCTCCAATGTTGGGGTGAGCCAGTATCCCAGCCACCTCAGGCAGGAGGAGGGTGCGAAGACGGAGCCGTTCAGGGCTATGAGAAGTTTAGAGACCGGGGACCTGTCTTTAGGCGTCCTCCAGTGGATTAGTTCAGTCTTAGGGATCGAAAAGGAAACTCCAATCCTCGCTGCCCTGCTTTGAAGCAAAGAAAAAACAAACTGAAGATACCTAATATTCCCCCTGTAAGAAGCAGTAGAAACCGTAATTGAAAAATCATCAACATAGGAAAAAATTACCCCTCGGGGTATGGAAACATGCAATTCAGAAACATAAATCACAAATAACAACGGAGAGACAGGAGAGCCTTGGGGCGTGCCAACTTCAACAGGGGCGAACACTTTCGGCGCCCCTTGAAATAACAAACAACAAAAGGGATCAGAAAGAAAGGATCGAACCCAGGCCACCAAGTACTTTGGGATGGCCTTGGCCCTGAGCTTCGCTGTAAGGATGGAGGATGAAACGTTGTCGAAGCCCCCTTTTATGTCCTGGAACAGGGAGGAGACTTTGGAGGAAGGATTCTGTCTGGCCCTGACTTCGTGGGTCAGAGCGGCTGATGCATCGAAGGTTGAGAGGGCTGCAAGGGAGCCGCATTGGTTGGGATTCAGTAGGCCCACTTCTCGGGCTATGAGGGAGAGTCTTGTAGCGACTATTCTTTCCCGTATTTTCGAGATGGTCTGCAGCAGGACTATTATTCGGAAGGACGCCGCAGTTGAGTAGTCCGGCTTGCCGGGTTTCGGTAGCACTACCCCGGTGGCCATCTTGAGGCTTTTAGGGTGGTGTCCATAGGCCAGGAGGGGGGATAGGAGGGACGTCAGTAGAAGTGGGTTGGTTGCGTGAACTTTCTTCCAGACCCCGTAGGGTATCTGATCCGGTCCTGGGGCTGATGTGTTTGAGGACTTGGCCAGAGCTGCTGAGATCTCGGCCGGTGTGAGCGGGGGGTGTTCCGGGTCGAAACGGGGGTAGGCAACTGTCTGCGTTGGCCGTTTTGGAGGGAAAAAGTGTTCCAGTAGGGCGGCGTTGATCTGTGTTGGGGTGGTGGCGTCGGGAAGCTCAGGAAACCTGTCTGCCTCTCTGCCCATAGCTGCCTTCTTAGCTTTCCAGACTGTCTGTGGCGTTACCCCAGCCAGAAATTCCTTCCAGTAGGCTGCTTTGCCTTTCTTGATCGCCTTGAAGTAGCGGTTTCGGTGGGATTTGAGCTCCTTCAGGGATTGGAGGGTGGGATCCTGTCGATGTTCCCTTGACACGCGGTGGTGAGCTTGCCTTAAGTGGGTAATTTCCATAGTCCACCATGGCTTTGAGTGGATGGTGACCCCTTTGGACGGGGTTGTCTGCCAGAGGAGGGTTTTAAGCGAGAGCAAGTGCCTCTCTAGCCATCTGTCTAGGTCTAGATCGGTAGGGTTCGAAGGGGGGGGTGGAAAGGTTGTCGATTTTAATTTTCCTTCAATAGCCATCCAGTCCGTTTTGTTCCAGTAGGGCGTAAGAGGAGGGGCGCGGAGGAGAGGTGCCATGAACGTGATTGATATGGGTAGGTGATCTGATCCGGTTTCAGGTAGCGATGTAGACCAAGAGTGCAGAAAACTGGTAAGCGGGGCGTTCGTGAAGGCCAGGTCGATGACCCCAGGTCTGGTGTTATTGTCAAAGGGGTATCTCGTGAAGGCCCCTGGAGTGTTGGAGAGTTCGTAGTCGCGATCGTTCGCCAGCTCGAAGTAGGGGTTAGATGTTGAGAACTCATTAGATGAGATAGCTCTTAGTGGGTCAGATTGGGGGTGGTGTATGTTGAAATCTCCTGCCACCAGTGTGGGGAAGGCAATGTGTGGGAAACAAGTACTTGGGCTGACCGTCCTGTTTCCAGAGGAGGTGCCAACCGTGGAATATAAGTTGTAGGCTCTAAACCTTGAATGTTTAGAATCAAATAAGCCCAAGGGGGAGTAAACATCGATCGCCATGAAATCAGGCCGATCAAAAAAACAAGGAAGTACTGAAAAAACATTCAAAAAATCCACGCAAACATATGTAGCCACCTTGCTGGGTGACCCTTGCTTAAATGGGGGGGCAAATGATTTAAAGGAAGCAAAAATAGGTAGTCTGTTGCAGTAGACCGGGGGGTCCTGAAGCAGTAGTATTTGGGGTGGGGCTTTCAGGGACTGAAGGCTGTTAAACAAAGAAATAAACACATCCCAGCTTCCCAGGCAGTTATGTTGAACAAAGAAAAGTTGCTTAAGAGAGGATGGGGGAGGCGGCCCTGTGGGCGAGGTGCAGGCAGAGTCTTCCACCTTTATGCACCTGTAATGGGGTCTTCAGAGGAGAACGCGTCGGCCCACGAGGGGGGAGGGCCAACTCGTCTGGATATAGGGGCCTTGAACAGGTCCATTGGAAGGGGGCGGGTAGTGGACGGCCGTGGGGTCTCTTCTACTTCTCTGTCAGTCTGTTTCCCCTTGTTCTTCGGGGTGGTGGGTCTCGAGTTGTCTTCGTCAGTCTCCATGCCCTCCTCGTCGCGTTGAGGGGGGAGGTCGTCTCTGGCTAGGGGTTTGGGGCGGGTGGGGCAGTCGTTGTTGGTTGCGGAGTGGTCTCCAGAGCAATTGGGACACTTGAGGGGGGAGGCTGGGCAGCAGGCAGCAACTGCCTTGAGGTGTCCATCGTTGGGGCATGTCGGGTTGGTGCACCTGTGCACAGAGCGAGGGTGGGATCCTGAGCAGAGCGGGCAAACTGAGGCCCCTTCTTTGCACATCGGGGAGGGGTGTCCGAACTTCCAGCACTTCCTGCACTGCATATAGCGGCTCTTGGAGTGGCAGATGTCCACCTTGCGTGGTTTAGAGTAGAGGTAGATGGTCTTTCCTATTTTGACAACGTCAGCAGGGGGAACCGATACCACAATGGAGGTAGAGTTTTTGGTCGCCCTTATCTCAGGGTCAGGCTGGAGGTATCTGGCAGTAAAAATGGTTACTCCAGTTGCGTTCAGGATCGAATTTCCCAATTCCAAGTGGAGTTCCTGCTGGTCTTGAGGGAGGAAGGGTGTGGGAGTCCATGGATTGCGAGTTGGACCTCGTTAGGTGCCGGCCTAAATGGCCTGAAGGGGTTGTCTCCAACCGGGAAGGCGTTGTTGAACCTGGCGGCTAGGGCCTCGTAGTATGGGGAGTAGGCGGTGGCTGGGGTGTGTAGAGAGCGGGACGTAAGTGTGAGGGCGCCTCTGGCATTTACAGACGCACTGAAGCAGAGGGGGTAAGGGCAGTTCGCCTCTTTGAGAACTTGGGCTGCTATGTCCGGGGCTGTAGCAGCTATCCGAAGCGCGTCTTGGTGTGGAAGCGGGGTCTCCCTTGGTGAAAAGAACCTTCTGTCCGCCGCTGGCAGGGGGGGTGGCCCTCGGACTGAGGGGCCCGCATCCTGGGACGCTGCGACTTGTGCGGCTGTAGCCTGGTTCTCACCCTTGGACTTCTTGAGCTTCTTCCCGTCAGTTCGCACTTGGGGGGCGGCAGCCTGGGCATAGGTGGATGGTTTGGGTTTTGCCCTGCTTAGGGCCTTGTTAAGTGATGGCTCCAAGTGGCCAGGGACGAAGGTGTATGCGCTGTACTTCCCTTCCCTGAAGTCCTGGGCCTCCCAGGAACGTGGGTACTTCACAGCGTAGGAGTTTGGGTCCCCGTACCACTTATCGGTGGCAGTGTCGTAGCGGGGGATGTCAGAGTCGAAGTTGTCGGCCTGGCCTGTCGGGGGGTTGGTTGGGACCATGGGGTTTTTCGCTAGTGTCTTGTCCGGTTTACCAGCTGGTTGAGCGTTGTGATGTGCGGCAGTCTTTGCAGAAAGAGAGGCTGCAACTCGGGATGATAGGTCAGCCACTGTGGCTTGGATTGAGGCTAGGGCAGGGCCCGTGTCTCCTTGGGTCTGGGTGGGTGGGGCAGTGAGTCTGTCCTCCATTGAGGATATCCTGGCGTGGAGTGCTGCTATTCCTTCAAGTGCAGCCATTACAAGGGGAAGGAGCGATGCTTCCCCTGCCGACAAGCTTCTGAGATCGGCGTCCCAGAGACGCGGGAAAACATCTCTGTTGGTGGCGAGGTTTGAGGTAGTGTGGTTGCACATCTCCCTCAGTAGGGGCAGGTTGGGATCGAGGGGGCCCACAGAGGAGGACTGGGATGGGTTCTGGGGGGGAGAGGAATGAATAGGGGCAACTGGTGCAAGCACAGGGGCTGTCAGGACTTGGGCAGATCTTCCAGCATATGGGTGGGAGCGGTCAGAGACGCGGGATTCTGGCCAGGAGGCCCTTCCGGTGTTGTGGGTCATAGCTGGGCTGTGACAGTAGCGGGTGGTGGGATCGCTTGTAGATTGAAGCCTAAGCGAGAGGCGAAAATTGGTGTGTCGAGCTGGTTGCCACCCAAAAACTTGGAGTTTAGGGGTGACCGAAAGCGGTAACCGGGGCCCAGAGAGCTACCAGAGCAGTCCCTGTCAAATCCTCTTCCATTTTTCCTCTTTTTTTTTTTTTTTTTTATATCATATATTGCTTGTATATCATATATTGCTTGTCATTGAAAGAGATTATTAATATTATTATTATATCTCATTACGCTTATGGAGCCGCAGCGGCTATGAGGCTAACTAACATACAAAAATTACACCACGCAAGGGTGCTAGTCAGATATCCCGTCTCATATAGGAAGGTAGCAACGTTCGATTGGGCCAGCTCATGAGCCATAATGACAAAAGGAAATCCTCCAAGCCGCCAGATGCCTAACAAATATAGGAAACAAAAGTAA
>JACCEG010000289.1:194396-207539 GCA_014065205.1 Tuber brumale | reverse complement strand
TGGGGGGGGGGGGGGGGGGGGATCGTAGGGTTGACTGGAACCAAAGGGGCCGTAAGGGTTGGGGCCATTGGGAAAGATTGGGATGCGTTTCCTAAGTTGGTGTTTGTCGTATAGTAACCAAACGGTTGTATACGATTATTGCGCCGTGGCACATCGGGGGATTTAACGAGAAAGCAGTGAGAAGTATTGGTGAGGCACCGACTGTCCGTAACTCAACTACTCGTACTCGTAGCACCTGCGGCGTTTTGGTTTCGGAGTTGGTTAGTAGGTATGACTGTGGTCGCTTATTTTGGGTTCAAAGAGTGGATTGTTGGACAAGGGGCGAACATTATGGTATTGTGGTGGCGGTGTTGGAAAGCCCGTCCTTGAAGGAAGTGTACAGTACTATCGATTATTTTTTGAGCCAAGCCAATGAAGGAAAACCGGCTCCGCTGGCCTCGCTGTATCGAAGTGCGTGAAATTTGTTTGTTTTGCCCGCTCGTTGGCAACAGCGCCACTCGGAACCCCTGGAGATAGTTAGTCAATCGAGCTGTAAGTATGCATTTGCTGAGGTTGAAGGAGAAAAATAATAATCAATCAATTCGCTTAGGGGCACAGAGTGACCTACCGGTAATGTGATTTATTGGTTTCCCTGTGCTCCTTCCTTCCTTTCTGCGCTAAGTTAGTGCTGGTCCTGTCGATGGGTGGTGCAGTACTGGGGATGTGTGCCTCCAGTGTCTGGGGAAGGGAAGAAAAAGTCTAGATTGGCCTAAAATTGCGAGATATTCCCAATCTTAATCGTGCTTGTCTAAGGAAATTCGTGTTTGTCGGTACAAGTACGGTACCTAGGGATAAGTACCAGAACATTAGAGTCACAATTTAGTACGGGCGCTCAGACGCGCACACACAATCTACCATATGAAATTCTAATCCCTGTGTTCTGGTACTTACCCCTAGGTACTTGTATACCGGTACTCGTAGTAGTAGGAGATTCTTTCCCGTGTTGATAGAGTCCCGGTAGTCGATGTCATTCGGCCTGATAGCTGTGGCTGTGTGGCTGATTGACGCGAATCGGGGAGGTAACCTACTCGAGTATGGGATGATACTACTCGAGTATCGTATGCTGATAATGGGCAGCTAGTGTAGATCTTATACTCGTACAAGTAATTGCTTCGTATATTTCTCTCTGCTGGTGGAAAGAAACCTTTGCCCAGGGATTGGTAGCCCGCGTGGGCTTGTAGATCATGCTTCAGGATTCGGGTGTGGAAAGTCTGATTGATATCGCCTGTCAAGACGCGATCCTCGGGGGATACAAGAGTACGGTAGGTGTCGGTACGAGCGTCTAGAGCTTGATCCCTGCAAACCGCGAGGTGAAGTGCGTTCTAGCATAAATGGGATCGCCGCTCGAATTGGATTCGGAAGGATCACGAGCCGGTATTAAATGTCGAAGTAAAAAGCCACCGCTGCCATTCCCGCACCCTTCCCATCCCTCACGCCCTAGCATCCCCCTGTCATAATCGCTAGGATAGATTACCGAGCAAACATTTACCGAGAGTCCAAGCCAACCGTAAGATTGACGGCGCATACAGGTGGGTACCAAAAATTGACCTGTCGAGTCCAACTCCTCCGGAGGGTCTCGAAAAGGAGGTCACAATTTCCGCAAGCACATGTAAATTGCGCCAAAATCCCTGTTCCCACTCAATCTGGGTTCGCCGTTATCGACGGTAAATCGGAGGCTGCCAAAGAGTGGGCGGATATGATGTTGATATAAATCCCACCCGCACAGTACTGTGCCCGAGTGACCGAAATGGGAAGATTTCTTCCTCTCTCACCGAAATACTCCCCATCTTTTTTTCTTCTAAGCGTGGGTGTGGTGGCGGTGGGCTTGGCTAGCTTTTAGGAAAACCTCTCCCCTCCTTCTCCCATCGCTGTGAGTATCTACGGAGGTACAGCGCCTAAGTTTTGTATGTTACACTAGTAGTGGGTGTTGTGTGAGCCACGAGTGTAACATACAAAACTTAGGAGCTGTACCTCCGTATTGTTTTCATATGTGCCCCCGGGGAATAAGGTTGGAGCGTTTCAGATCGTGGGGATGGGAGAAAATGGAATGTGGATCGATTGATGGAATTGGGATAGACACGGCGGTAGCGGCATAGGATGGGGTGAACTTCCCTGTAACCTAAACATCTACTCGAGTAGAGTTATGGGACTACCAACAAAGGGTAGGCTACACGGTCATGCGGGTATGTACCGACTTGGGGGATTTAGAGCTCCACAATCTAAGGAAAGTACCAGATGAATTTCCGCCCGTGTGGGTTTCGATATTAGAATGAAAATGTCATACAATAGACAACCACTATTGAATGATTACTGCAGAACTGACACCTGCGTTCCTATGCGCTGCATACACCCCTTACGAAAATGTTCCCTGCGAGTTGCTATCAGTAATACTTTTGTACCACTTCTCACGCCATGCGGATATCAGGAGGGAAAAATAACTACCACACCCTTTCCCCTCTCCATTTCTTCCTCACCACAACCACCCTAGCCCAACCACATTCACCACCCTCTCAAACTAAAATGGCCGAGACTCAACCTGACACACCGCAAATCATCGAAGCTGACGATCATGGCTGGAGCAGTGATAATGAGTCGGCCTATGAATCTGGAGCGTGAGTCGACCTACTCTATGTTCATGTGTTTGTTTGCTTGGAGATTAACTTCGCCCGGTTTGCCAGGCCAAGCGACACTACTTCCCTTGCATCGGAGGTACAGGCATACGTATATGAGAATGGCCGCCGGTAGTCTTCCTTCCTTCCATCGGACCAGGCTGGAGCCTAACATATATTTTAGATACCATGCGTACAGCCAAGGCCACTATTGGGGCCCCAACGACGGGAAACAAAATGAGCAATTAGATATCTTGTTTGTCAATCTTTTTGACCTCTTGGTTCCCGGAAGGCGGCGGCCAAACTAACGCTCACTAGCCACCATGTTTATTCACTCGTGCTGGACGGAGACCTCCATCTCGCACCTATAGGAGAGCATCCGCAAACAATTCTAGATATCGGAACCGGGACTGGGATCTGGGCAATTGATATGGCAGACGCTTATCCTAGCGCTCACATAATCGGAAATGATTTATCTCCCATTCAACCAAACTGGTGGCTCCCCTGAATAACCTGAAACACCCCCTGTGCCCCTTCTACGGCTCGCTAACTTTTGGTGTGTTTGTGGAGGGTTCCCGCGAATTGTCAATTCGAAGTAGACGATTTCACAAAACCCTGGACATACCCCCGCAATTCATTCGACTTCATCCACGCCCGTGGGATTTATGGCTCTGTGGGGTCTTGGCCCATCCTCCTTCGCGAAGCCTACTGCAGGGTTAAGCCGGGTGGATGGTTCGAATCTGTCGAGACTACAGTTGCATACTATCACGACGATGGTCCCCGTGGTGAGGGACAATTAATTCCCAAGGAAAACCCAGTTTACAAATGGTGCAGACTTGGCGTTGAGGCTGCGGAAAGGGTTGGAAAGCCGCTTAATGTTGCCGGGAATGTTGATGGGTGGATGGAGGATGTTGGCTTCATAAATGTCACTCAGAAGGAATATAAAGTTCCTACCGGGGCCTGGCCGAGAGATGCACATATGAAGGATATCGGAAAGTACAACCTGCTGAATATGTTGGAGGCTATGGAGGGGTTTACTATTGCGCTTTTCACTCGTGTTCTTGGGGTTTGTCTCCATCCGGTTGGCTTTGGGGGTGTTGGTATCATACTAATGAGGGTTTAGTGGAGTCTGATGGAAATTCAGGTCATCCTTGCGCAGGTGAGGACTGAACTCACCGACAAACGGAATCACTTTTACTTTAAGATGTTTGTTCCATTCACTTCTCTTTCTTGGTGTATATTCGCTAACTTGACGGAATAGGTACGTTGCATACGGTCAAAAGCCTGAGATCGCAGAGCAGGAGGAGGGGGGTTGATTTAACGCTAACCTTCTTTTAATGAGAAACATTTATGATCCCCTCACCCACAAGCCCAATAGATAGCCACCTGGACCAATGGTGTTGTGCGTGTGCTTCTCCCGTACAAGTATTATTTCGTAAAAGTCGGGTTAGAGCTAGCGCGGGGTTTGTCCGATCACCTCTTGGCATTTGCTTGAATTGAGGCTACTCGGGAGCCCTCTTGTTGGCCGGCTGTCATGGTTCGAGTCCTACTTTTAGGAAATAATACGGTATTAAAATGGTGAATTGTGTTTTATGATGCGACTTCTGTCATATGAAGCCGCAGTCACCGGAATGGATGGAGTTCACGACAACCGCACACACCACCAAAATTCATTGGCATCATAATTACCCCCTTTCTGTTACCCCCTTTCAGTATACTTTGCACTTTAGTAGACTTAAACAAGCCCACATATTTCAAGCCCTTTTTGTTTGATTTGTCTAGGCCCCCATTGTTATCAAGTAAGGTAATTATGGTATGATATAATAACTGGGAGAGAAATTGTCTTGGTTGTCTATATACCGGTATGGGTATTGTTTGGTTGGGTCTTTGTTTCGATTTCTACCTCGCCAGTCTACCGGTATTGGACTTATGGCGTTACAAAAAGGTACTCGTGCCAAGGCTGTGGCTAGCCGCCACAACCATGGACACTCCTCCAGAGTGCCCGACAGCAGAATGCAAATTTACGGCTCGGTGCAGATTTTTGGCTCAGTGCAGATTTGTGGCTCAATGAAAATTTGTGGCTCAATGCAACTTTGTGCCACAAAAAAATTATTGCAAAGTGCAACTTTCAGGCACAGCACAGCATTGAAATTCAAGGTAATATGGTTCATGGCATTCAAAATATACACCAGGCAGAACATAATGTGTTACATGTGGCTGTGTAAATTCAAATGCCAAGCCTCAGTTTTGTTTGATTTTGAGGTTATAGGTCTCAAGGATAATAATAAGATTGTAGTAAAGAAACAATTGAATTATAATAAATATAACAGCATGGGGAGAGTAATAGTATTATAAATTCAACCAACCTTAATTCTAGATTATTCTATCTCAATTGCATCAGATACTTGTCTATGGCTGTTATATGTATTGACAATATATATCTATAATTCTTTATGCCCATTGGTCAAATTTCCAAATCAGCGAACCAGAAACTGCTAGGCATATGGAAATTTGGAACTAGTGCACACACTTTACAGTAAGGTAATGGCATGCAGACTCTCAATTTAACGAAGAGCTAACACCCCCCCTCCAGCCCTTTTATGAGGCCCACACGCTATTAGGGTGATTATAATAAGTGCATTCTATAACCAAATTGTCACATCAATGAAGCCTACTACATGGTACTATATATGTCACTGGTAGCTGTCTGACCACAGGCTGTTTGCTGGGTATAGAAGTAGAGACCTTCTGTAATATTTGAGAAGTGGAACGGAAGATATCCTTTAGAGGTGCATTAGACTAGTAGGCCTCAAAAGTTTAACCTCCAAAATTTGAACAAGAGGTGATGGGACATGTTTATAGAAATACTCTAGGAGGATGCCACAGTGGCATAAGCAACTGAGGACATACCAAATGTATCTATATACTTCAGAGATCAGTGGTAAGTTAGTTAGTCATGGACAGAGTACCACTCTAGAGAGGTAGGCAGACCAAGAAGAAGTCCCTTCAGGCAGGAAGACATTGATAAGTCAAAGACTTGCAAGAGGTTAGCATATCGGGTTTGAATGAGCATGAGTCAGTAAGTAGCCTGTCATGAAACTGATTACATCATAATTGACGAGACTAGACGAATGATAGTCATGAAGATTGAAGTAATATTATAGTTTATGCTGTCAACTATGTTGTAGATGTTTATTTCGTAAAACAAATAGTACAGCTATTCTAGATGGAGATTACTATTTCAAGACCATAAAGGGGTCCAAGAAGTGTCAGGGTCAACTAGTACTTATACCTATAAGATTCTGGATATTTGTGCATTAAATTCAAAGTAGTACTTTGTAGGTATATGTTAGGCACATGGATATTTGAGACAGGTACACAGACCCATGGTAGGGTACCTGTGCACAGATCCTCAATTTACCGAGAGGTCAACATCCCCCTCCGGCCCCCTTGTGGGGCCTGCACATCACTAGGGAGATTTTGAGAGTTGTGTCTTGTAATTAAAATATCACATCAAATAAGCCCACTTTATAATACCATATATGTTGGTGCCATCTGTCCAACTGCATGCTGTTCACAGGATATATGAGAGGGGACCTTTGATGACATGTGGAAAGTAGAATGGAAGAAGTCCGTGGGAGGCACATTGAGATTGTAGGCTTCAAGATTAGGCTTCCTATATTATAGGCTGAAGGTGACAGGACATTTTCGGCAAAATACTCCAAGAGGATGTTCAAGTAGTGGAGGCTATTGAGGAAATACTGAATCCACACATACTCTTCTGAGATCAGCTATATGTCGATTGGTCCTAGTAATAGGACCCCTCCAGGGAGGCGGCAGACCAAGGGGAAACATGCTCAGAAAGAAAGATCTAGATAAGTCAGAGACCTTTGAGACATTGACACAATGGGCTCGGACTTGCGATTAACACTAGGTGATTTAGCATAAACCTGATCACTACATGACTGAAGAGACTACTGGAATGATAGTCAACCAGACTAAAGTATTATAAGAGTCTATGGGGACAACTAAGTTGAAGGCCGCTGTTGCGCATAATAAATCCCGTAGTCATCTTGATGGAGGAATACTATTTCGTAACCATAAAAGGGTGTGATGAGTTTTAGAGTTAAACAGTGCTTGCCGTTATAAGATTTAGGACATTTGCGTATTAAAACCAGGATGGTACTAGCGAGGCATAGCAGTTAGAAGAAGTCCGCGAACACTCAGATAAAGGATATCAATATTGAAGTGCCTCCTGAGCTTTACAGACATCATCAAGCCATGGAGAAGATATCTTATCAATATAAAATTGTTTACATATAGAAATCCTTACATTACCTATTTGATCGAGACAAGCCTTCCTTGGCAGATTGTCTGATTTAAGATTTGGCCTATGTGCCTCAGTTATACTAGAGTTTGGCATCTGTCTAGCAGTATATTGATAGTTCTCCTGTTACCAAGGCTCACTATATGAACTATGAGTTCACTTCAAACTCTCTCCGCAGCTCACACTTCGATTACATTTTCAAAGGACCTCACTGTCCCATTTATATTCCTACATACAAAGCAACTTTCGACACCAAACTATTCGAAATAGAAGAAGAGTTTATACAAGAACCATTGTGGTATCCAATACCTTTCAGGATCTCAACAAGGGATCAATTCAATCGCATATATTATACTTCCCATGGTTTGAATTTCGAGTAGAGCTCAATCAAGTTGCTTGACCTACTCGAGTAGTGTACCCAGTACTCTGGGAACGAGAAGCTAGGCACCATTAGCCAAGGACAACCTGTTCCTTCGGCTGGGGCCTAGAATCCCACATATGTACTATAAGTACATCTTGAACCTCGAAAAATAGAAATTCAGGTCCCGAACCCAGAAACAGATCATCTGAATCCTTTTCTACATACACTTTTAAAACATCTCAGACATTGCATACCTTACATACAGTTCATTAAGCCATGTGAAGGATATTGAGAACTTTGGTACAAAGTAACGGTAATCACTCATCCAGAACTATTGTAACAATTAGCCTATCCCGAGAAAGTCAAAATGCCTGAGATACCACAAGGCCAAAGAAAGCGAATAATAGCCGGAGAATCTATGGACACCCGACCAGATATGATGAGGACTGATGATTCGGTCATATAGAGTCCATCACCATCAACACCTGAAGTGCCACACTTTTGGAGAGGAGTGGTACCCCCCCCCTCTCGCTGATGTTGCACTGTCACAAGCACTCCTTGGATATTGTAGTCCTCTACGCCAAAGCCAGGAGATCATACTGCCAATCTAGCTAAGTTAGCTGGTCATCTAGGGATAACCTTGAGTCGAATAAGGTAAGATATAGACACCTCACTCGACCAAGGCAATATTGCCTTTAAACATTTGTAGGGAGCCACCCAAGACAAGACCGTAAAATTACTTAAGGTTCAACAGCAAATCGCCGACAGATAAGATGTTTATGACAATAAAATTGCAATCTTGTTGATGCAGCTAGCAGGTGTGGAACTGGAGGTCAAGAATATCCAGCAGGAGATACTACGGTAAGTAGCAAAGAAAATAGACATACAAGACAAGCGTCAGCAAGAACATGAAGAAGTAACCATGAGGTTACATGGAACTCTCAGGCAACAAAGCCAGGAGGCATTAGCCCAAGATCGGATGGGGGAGCAAATGGTTACCAGGCTGAGAACGGAATTCTTAGAATTTCATTCTCAAAGTATTAAGTGTGAAAAGGATATCAACTAAATACTAAGACAATGGCATTTGGACAATACTACCCACCAGATAGACATTTGCAATCTCTGAAACCAACAATGGCATCAAAACGAGGAAATAAATAATGCTTTAAAAGTATTAACGGTGCCAGTAATTAGTATACTGGCGGCCATACCAAGTCAAGAAGCTGCCAGACAAGTACCCTTACCTACAGTTAAGGAGGAGAATGATGAAGAATACTATGCTCTGCCTATGTGAAGGAAAAAGGGAAAAGGCAAGGAAGCAGCTGATGTATCCATCTCAGGTACGAAGAGAGGTAATCCAGGAGATCCTAGGGATGATAATGACGATGATGACAAGAGAGACAGAAGGAGAGGAAGTGGAAGCCATAGCAGGCGAGGAGAGATACTAGAACAGTCTGGTATGACCAAGACACTTGCCAATGCAATGGTGCTTAATATAAAGTGACTTTCAGAGCCACCCAGATTTTTTGAGGACAAATCCATACAAGACATATATGTAGAGATTATACAATGTGGGGACTATTTCAAAAGAAACCAGCAGATCTGGGATAATGCTCAGGAATGAGTTATATACGCGCACAACTATACTAAGGGAGACATAGTACTTTCTTACACCATTTGGTATAGGAAGGCTATGGATAGACTTCAAGGGGAAATCCAGCAGCCAGCGCTGGCTATGTGGACTCACTTTGAACATGATATGATCAAGCGCTTTGCCCCAGTGAAAGCCAAAAGACAAGTGCTTTGGGAAATGAAGCTGTTCCAGTACAAGGGCAGTATTGAGCATTATATCACAATCATGCACAATTTAAACATTAGGGTGTGCATGACTGGAGAATCTTGGACGTAGGAAGTCGAATCCAAACTTCCAAAACAAATTGTCTGCAGGGTGTCAGCCTGACAATAGACAGGGGATCAAGAATGGGAAGAAGTGCTTAGGCTATGTGGTCAATTGGAAGAGGCACATCTCACTGGGGAAAGGCTGGCAAGCGACCAACCGCCCAAGCCAAAGATAGTCCGCGAGGTCAAAAGAGAGGATTGAGAGGACTGTAAACCAAAGCAACAAAGGGAAGGTAAACCTTATGTCAAGGGAAGTGGAGCCCCACCATGGAAGCGGAAAAGAGAGAATGAGCTAGAGAAGTATAGGAAGAAGTTGGCAGGTATGGCGAGGACAACCCACCCAAACTTCGACCAGGCCCATACCGGTATCGTGTAAAGTGTGATAGATACTTGGAGTCGAGACTCAGATTGTACAGATTGTGGAAAGAAAAACCACACTTATTAGACATGTTGTGAAGATCCCTATATATCGGCGGCAATGGTCAGTTCAAGACCAATAAAAATGGGAATTAGTGGTACAAGATCGACTATTGTAAAGCCTAAAATAGAACTCAGAGTCGCTACCATCCAGTAACTAGCCTGAACAAATAGGATCTGAGAACTGGGGGATGGTGAAGAACTGACTTTGGTCAGTTCACAAGTACCAATGGCTACAGCATTCGGGTAGTCAAAGTACATATGGAACTGTATTTGAAACAGGAACCCACTCTGGCTGGGGTGTATTGGGTACCGACTATGGCAGAAATCAGGTAGTCCATGTACAACTATGGAAGTTGAAACTCAAAATGATCAAAGCGGCGTAAAGTAAGTCTCTCCTTTCAAGATCAAAGTAAGCAGACGCTAAGTGAAAAAAGCCCATGGGAGACTTAAGCATACAAACATAGAGAATCAATATATGGAGAGTCTTAACCGAAAGAGAAGATAGTTGACATGATCACATGACCTGAGAGCCAGCAGTACAAAGTTCCTGGAGTTATCTGGTGGCTGGTAACTACTCGTGTGCAATCTAGTTACTATACCAAATTGGTTGGGACAAAGCAATACAAGATCTACCTGATAACAATACTGGTAGGAGGACAAACTGACATGGGACGTTGCACCTACCACACGAGTCGGGGTCATATTATACGTATGTACAGTCTTGCCTTCTGGCCAGAGTGTGAGGCAAAGATCTACCGCTTTAGTATGCAAGGCCCCGCTGAAGTAGCTGGACATATAACTGAAACCCTGAAGAAAAGAATCCGTGATACTGGGAGCCCCACACCCGGGGAGTAAATTGGCTAATATCTGCACAAAAGTTTGCTTGGATCCTAAGTTTGGTATGTTGGAAGAAGGCATTCAGCCTGAAATCTGATCATGCACAATTGTATATTGGTGAAATACTACTTAATATATAGACATGGAATACTAGAGCTAATGAGTTAATAGTTTGTCTGAGGAGACCTAAATGGTCGAAACTACGTAGGCGTAGTAACAAACACCTTGTTACCTACACCCTACACCAACAATACCTAAACGCAAGAACCAAGAAAATCCAATTTGCACTAAGCGAGTGGAATTAGGCACTCCAAAACCAAAATGATATAACAGTTTAGAGAAAATCACTTACCTCCATATACACGATAAGTACTACCAAGTTAAAGTCTTGTTAGACTCGGAATCCAATGTGCTCCTTATTCATAAGGGACTAGTTGAAGACCTTCGTATTCCTATAGTAGAAGAAAACAATACAGTGGATATCTTAGGCTTTGATCGAATATCAGCCGCCTTAGGAGAAAAGTGTTATACTCAACCTATAAAGTTGAAAATAGGAAAAAACCGACAAATTTCTGAAGTGTGGTATGAAGTGACTAATCCATGTCATTATGGAATAATAATTCCTTTTGGTTGGTAGCATCGTGAACACCTAGTGTCTTAGAGAGAAGAAGCGGAAAATTCGACTTTTTTTTTAAAAGGTTGTGAAAACTGTGTGGAAGAAGATAAATGAATAGTGGATATGTTTGAATACGATGAATCAGTTACTTGGGACCTGAACGCTTGCTATATCAGATAGATTGGAGCCATCAAAAATATGGGAAAACTCGAAATGTTACCAAATGAATACTAGTATTATCAATATTTATTTGAAGCCCAAACAGCAGAAAAACTATCACCCAGATGCGCCTTCGATCATGAAATTAAGTTGATTCCAGGATCAATTCTCCCCAGGGGGCCGATATATTTACTATTGGAAAAACAGCTTAAGGCTTGATAGGAATACTTGGAAACCATGATTAAAAAAGAAAAGATCACCCAGAGTAAATTACCGGTATGAGCACTAATATTATTTATATCCAAACCAGATGGCAGATTCCGTCTGGTGGTGGACTGCCGTAATCTAAATGTGATTACCATTCTCAACAAATATCCACTTCCATTATTCTCTGAACTTTGAGATCGAGTGGCCAGTGCCCAGATCGTTACCAAGCTAGATCTTAAGGATGGCTACTACTTAATTAGGATTAACGAAAGAGATGAAGGGAAAACAGCCTTCCGGATGAGATACAGGCACTATGAATATAAGGTTATGCAATTTGGATTGATCTGTGCCCTCACAACCTTCCAAGACAGGATAAACTAAATACTTGAAGAATCCTTAGATGTGTGAGTCATATGTTACCTTGATGATATTCTGATATATTCAAATGATGAGAAAGAATACCTCGAAGCTGTCAAAAGGGTTTTACAAAGTCTAGCAGACTTTCAAGGAGTGATATTACTAAAAAGGTCAACCTTTGACGCCAAAGAAGTAGAATTCTTAGGCTACATTGTGGCTGTCGATAAGATGTCTAGTAGCATCCACAAAGTGGAATCCATAATTGTTTGGAAACTACCCAAATCAGTTAGAGATGTGCAAGTCTTTATTGGATTTGCAAATACGTACTGACAATTCATCAAAAACCTCTTGGCTATTTGCAAGCCAATAACCGCGACATGACAAGGAAATCCAAGGAATGTCAAATGGGGAATAGAGCAAAATACGGCGTTTGAATAACTAAAGCACAGATTTACCACTGCCTCCAAGGTCTATCACCTTGTCCCAGAGAGAGATACCGTGCTAGAAATCGACACTAGCGATTTTGCACTAGGCTGCATCTCTTTTCAATACTTTGAGGAGAAGCTACATCCAGTAGCGTTCTATGCAAGAAAGTTAAACTCAGCGGAGCACATTTATGAAATTCATGAGGAAGAACTTCTCGCGATCCGGGAAGCATTAAGGGACAGAGACACTACTTGATCAGAATAGAAAAACCGGTTACAGTCTTTGCTGACCATTAAAACCAACACTACTTCCTCACCTCAAAAGTCTAGAGTGTACGTCAAATTCGATGGGCTCAGAAGTTAGTGGAATACAATTTTCACATTGTAGACTGATCAGGCACGAAGGGTGGAAAGTCTGACACATTAAGCAGAGGGCCGAAGTACCATCCAGAGAAGGGAACTATGCATCACGAGCAGAAAACTTTGAAACCAGTAGATTTCTTAGTATCGCTAGTAGTGAGGATAGGCGATGAATGAGAGGACTTGGATTAAGACAAGGATTTGGGTTTGCAAGCTCAAAGATGTGGAATGCAACCCGTGATTAGGGTTATGAAATGGAGCAAAATGACATACTTGCCGACAAAGGGCTCAACAATGGCGGCAGGACATATCCTATACACCATGGAAGATGATATTGTTCCAAAATATTGTTAGGCATATGGAAATCCGAGACATGTGCACAGACCCACGGTAGGGTAACGGCGCACAGACCCTCAATTTACCGGAGCCAACACCCCCCTCCGGCCCCCTTATGGGGCCCGCACGTTCATAGCTCAATGGAAGTATCACGTGACATCTATCAAGAGGTCACATGTTCAATCCACACC